>VXBB01005121.1:0-23127 GCA_013399915.1 Illadopsis cleaveri | reverse complement strand
TGGCCCATGGAGGTTCCCAGTGGCACTGGGCTGGCCTGTGGTCACAGCAGGGTTTGGGGTGACCCATGGAGGTTCCCAGTGGCACTGGGCTGCCCTGTGTTCATGGCAGGACTTGGGGTGGCCCATGGAGGTTCCAGTGACACCAGGCTGCCCTGTGCCCACGGCAGGGTTTGGGGTGGTTCACGGGGGATTGACTCTGCCCGTGTTCCTGGCCCTGTTGCCAGCGGTGCCAGGCTCAGTAGAGAGGAGGTGCTGAAGGAGCTTTAGCCAGGAAAACTGCAGGCCCATGAGGGACCTCCAGGCAGACCTCCAGAAACCCCCACAGGACAGTGCTCAGCACAAGAGCTGTTTCCCTGCCAAACGTGGCCTGGCTGCAGGACAGTGCTTCAGACACTGCAGTAGGTGACAGACACTCTCCTCTTGCAGTTCCTGTGCTCGTGCTTGGTNCAGTGGCACTGGGCTGGCCTGTGTTCATGGCAGGGTTTGTGGTGGCCCATGGAGGGTCCCAGTGGCACTGCGCTGCCCTGTGCCCATGNGGTTACAGAAGCAGGATTCTTTCTCTCTTTTCTCAGCAAGCAAAGATGCTCCTGCACCAACTTCCCTGCCTTTTCCAGCACTGGATGAGATTCCACTACAGTTTGAGTTTTCCATGTCTGCAGCAGCAAGAGCAAAGGCGTTGCTGGCTCTTTGCTACTTTTCCAGGTCAGAGCTGTAAACCACTAAAAGTTCTTTTCCATGCTGGGGCTCTGTACCCACACCAGGAGCTGCTTGGGGTCTCCCACAGACACCAGAGATCCATCACAGCCCAAACCACTACACTCCAAACCCTCTGAGGGAGGAGGAAGGGAGGCAGGAGGGGTTCACAGAGCAGAGCAGCCACCGGCCCTACAGGCAGCACGGCGCCTCTCACTGCACCGGCCCTTCAAACCCTGTTCCCATTTCATTTTACTCTGAAGGGAAAACCCCACTAAGGCAAAAAGCCCTGGGAAATCGTACCCTTTGCATGCCACCTGCTGGCAATTTTTTGTATTTGTCTAAAATGGGGGCACAGCATCATTTTCCCCAGCACAAAAAACCACTCCTGATGTCAAAGGCTGGAAGAAAAATCGCTGCAAGTCCCACCTGAGCACTTTGGGCTACCTGCGTGCAACAGGGAGAGGCCACCAAAACCCACCTTCTCACCCCACACTTCTATTTAGTTCTTCAGCTCATTTATGGTTTAAAACCCAGAAGCCAGAGATCTGCCATTAACCTTTACAGCCCACAAAAACTCTGCAAAAATGCACAAGACTGTTTTATAGAAACAGCATTTGTACCTCAGGTTCTCCATGGTGTACTTGTACTGGGCAAAGGTAATAGAAAGCTTCCACATCTGTGGACTTATTTCCAACCCAAATTTTACAGAGAGCTGTCATCATGTCCATGCCCTGTACTGGTGGAAATGTGACCCTTCAGCAGGGGTGTCTGTGCCACAGGATGCTGCTACATCCCCCGGGACCAGCAACAATCACTGGGTGAAGGAGCTTTGTGAGGCTGAACTGAAGGAAAAATAATAGGGAGCACTTAAAAAATTTTTGGAGGAGTTATAAAAGTAAGAAGTGCCTGAAGGAGAAATCTCTGCTTTGGGTATTTCTTATTAGAAGAAGAAAACATTAATTTTATGCCTTTATTGGAGCTTATTAAAAGTATTGTTCTGTTCCTTTGATGTACATCACCCATGGTACAGTCCCAGTGAAGGCCAAGCAGAAGCACATTCCTATTTTGGCATGTCTGACCAAAGTTAGCTGTATACAGCTCTGCTCAGAGGTTTCTCCGGCTGGTAAGGGCTGGAACTGAGTGTATCCTACTGAACCAAACCCCAAACCAGACACAGCACCACTGCCAGGGAGCTGCAGCCCCTAGAGCTGAGCACCAGGAGGGGTCAGGATCTGGGGGAGATCCACTGGTTTGTTGGAAATGGAGTGAAGAGGCCAGGCAACTTTCTAAGACAGCATTTAATATAAACTTCCACAATCCACTGCACCTGCAAAGCACGAGTGTCCTCTGTCTCTGCAGAATGGGACAGAAATGCTGAGAAAGCCCAGGAAACCCTGGCTGGCAGATCAGCAGTGCAGCCCCACAGCAAAGGGCAAACAAAACCCACCCCTGGGTTACGACAGGGCTGCACAAGCCCTGCTGGAGAACGGGCAGAGCTGCCTAAGAGATCGGTCTGCCTGGGGCGGGGCTGGCATTTTTGGAAAGAGTTCAGGAATTCTAAAGGGTAGAACCTCAAAACAGAGGGCAAAACCCTGACTTTGGCAATTGCTATACCCTGGAAGCACGAGTGCCTGAAGCCCAGCCAGATAAGGAGCCAGCTGACATTTGAAGAGCTCTGGAGCTTGGCAGATGCTCTCTCCCAGAGCTGGCTGCATCCCGCACTGATCCAGAGGTATAATCCCAACCCCTCCCTCTGCAGCTCCACACACCGGCCTGCAAGGGCATCTGGGCAGCAAGGAGAGACAGCTGAGACAGATTTTAATGACAACATCGACCACAGTTTGATATATAAATGAATTTTCCATGGAAATTAACCCCAAAACTTCCAGGTAGGTTTTTTTCCCCCCAATTACTACTGGGGCACTACACAGCTAATCTTGCATTTTTCTCTAAAGAATTTTTTCACTACAATTCAAAGATTACAGGGGATTTTTGAAGTCTCAGACTTCAGGATCCTCCTTGCTTGTGATATTATTCCTCACAGAAGATTCATTACTCTCTTTTCATCTCTTCAAATGTATTGAAGGCTTGAGTTTGAGGTCATGCTAAATTACTGTTAATTAACCTCAACCCACTTGTGCCTTTGCAAGCACTAACTAGGCAATCCACAAGTGCAAATATTTACTATAAATCCCAGACTGGGTTGGGTTGAACAGACCTTAAAGCCCATCCAGTGCCACCCCTGCCATGGGCAGGGATGCCTTCCACTGTCCCAGGCTGCTACAAGCCCTGTCCAACCTGGCCTTGGACACTGCCAGGGATGGGGAGTACTTCTAGACGGTGTGAAGGAAAGCAAGGGGAGGGAACAGGAGTGAATCAATGTGGAATCAGATCTAGAAATTATTACAAGGAGTCAGTTTTCCTGTGGAAATATCACAGTGTTATTACTTTGCTAATTAGCCTGGCCAGGTAGAGGGCCAAGGTGTCAACACTACTGACTGACTTTAATAATTGGTACTAGGATGGAGTTTCTGCAGTTTAGAACCTGACTCTTCACACTTACATTGCTTAATTGAAGTGCAAAGTCGGCAAGCCCATAAGCATGGTATAATTCCCTTAAACTGAGCCTCACTCCTAAGAGTGACCTTTAATTTTCTATTGAGTAAAAATAATTTATTTCTATGGCCCTGCACACACCCCATACTCTGAGCACTGCAAGCACTGTAATGACACTCTCGAATACTTTTATCCTTTGATTTCTTAATCATCACAATCTTTATTATTCTTGTCGGAGGGATTTTCACCTTGCCACAGCCACATTCTCCAGAGGCAGAGAATGAAGTGATTGTGCCTGTGCCTGCTGCCTGTTGCTGCACGCCCCCAGGTCAGCAGGACACTCCAGCTCTCATCACACTGAGATGACGTGAGCTTCAATTCCTCCCCACCTGAAGGCAAATGCCTTCCTCATCACCAGAGTGTGCTTTGGTTTCCAGGCACACAGAGCTGCACCTCCAGGCTTTGGATTCAAAGTAAATGCATTAAGCACATGAGAAACAATTTGGTGCAACAGTCAGAGCATACAGGGTTTAACCTGCAATCAGGGCTTTTCCTTCTGCTTTCTCCCAGGGAAAGAGAAAGAAAGAAATGCCACACACTTGCAGAGATATGATAAATGAGACCAGTTAGTTTGGCTTTCTGCTTCAAGAGTGCATTTTTACAGTCAAGTGAGGCAACACTTCACTGCAGAATAAACATGGGAAGTTTACATGCAATTTACTTAAACCTTTCCCTAAGTTGGAAGCTAACACTTCAAAATGTCTTTAGTGTTAATGATTCAAGAACCTAAGGTATCCTGACTACTAAATACAACTTTCTGTGGTTCTTTTCATGTACCCACTTGCCTCAAACCAAACACATGTGAAAACTCAAAGCCCAGAGAGAGAGATTTTGTAGCTCCCCTTCCGGGCCTGTGTGCACTCTGACAGGACTTTGTTTGGGTACCAGATATCACAGGGACAGGATCATTATTAGTTTTAAAGCTTTCAATTCATGCAGTGATTTCTTTACATGATCTTTTCCCTTCTCCCTTCTACATCCCCTACAAAATCTCTGGGCTGGAGGCTGTGGGATGAACTGACAAATGACAGTCTGTTAATAAGGTAGGGAAGAATTTGGGCAGCTGTCCAGGGGGGCAGAGTCCCAGCCCCAGAACCTGTCCCTCCTCTCTGGTGGGCCCCAGTGGGTTTTCTAGGGAGTCTGCAAAGACAGCTCCCTGTGCAGGATGGTGCACAGGTGACCTGTGGAGTTCAGGTCACCCATCTCCTCCTCTCTGTCCAACCCTCCAGCCCTGTAGAGCTCTCCAGGGCTCTGCTGCTGCCTCACATAGTTGCTAAATCAGAACAAACACACTCCAGTGCTGCCCAGGCACATCTCTGGGAGGGCTGGTATGTGGAGAGCAGCCCTGCTGGCTCTGGCACGCTGCAGGGAGCACAGGGAGAGCAACCTCTGCTGCTCCACAGAGCCAGGGCTGAGAGCACAACCAGGGGCTCAGCCAGGCAGCCACAGGGAGCTCTGCTCTGCCTCTAGTAGCATCCTTCTTGTTCACTCCAAGAATGACACTCAGTGATATTCCCAGGCCTCCATTTCCTTAAATAAGAATGATTTCTGTTATTCCTGTTAAAGAATGTTAAGGTCAATGAAATCTAAACAAGTGTGAGAAACTTCCCCAGCTCTGAAGGTTGATTTCAAAGCCCACACAGGTATAAACAGGTATAAACACACTGCCATATCCATCCTGCAGTAACAACCTCACAAACAGCAGCCCCACAGCCTCCCTACCTGCTGATTTTAACAAGAGATCACAGCCACAGGAACATCACCTCCATGGAAAGGTTTAGAGTGACTTCTTATCACTTCCAACACAACCCAAAGCAGCCTAAACCTCCCAGAACACTTTGAGAAGTGACCACAGCTGACCCACGGCTCTGATCCAGGCACTCCAGCTGATAACAGAGTGCTGTTCTTAAATCCCTTAGCTGCTTTCCCCAAGGACTGTTCAGAGATGTTTCAGAGCTCAGTCAGATCCTCCCAATGCCCACCACCATTTTTCCATCCTGCAGTGCCTCTCAGATTCAGTGGGAATGTACATGATGGTGGGGAAATCAAATCTGGACAATGAATTGTCAGAGTCCTGGTGGGATACATAAAAAATTGGAGCAACCTCTTAATTCCTGCATTGATGCTGTGAAGAAATCCCATGGGTACAGAGCATCTTTCTCGTGGTTTAATTTCCATTTGAAATTACTAAGGCTTTTCTGTGCTCTTACTTTGTAGTGAGTGTGGCATAATGATTCCATCCCTGATCAGAGATTTGCATAACTTATGTTAATAGTAGTTGGGTTCATGTTACATTCTTCATCTTAAAATCTAGAACTGATCAGAGAGAATCACTATTATGAGCCTTAATAAAACATTCTCCCCCCTTTTCACATTGAATTTTACATTGTGTTGTACAGTGAAGGCCAAAAAATTTTAGGAAACCAGGGGTACATTCAATTTTCTATATAAGGAGATCACCCCATCTTTATTATTTTTAACCTTGCTCCAGGTTTGAAGGTGTAGAACCATCAATGTTTGTATCTAAATAGATTTGAAAGTGATGACTGCAAAGCCAAGCAGCTGAAACCTGCTCAGTACTGGTGAGCAAACGCCAAAATAATTGTTAATGATTGCATAATAATTAAATAAAGGGAATATTATTTAAGCTCACTTGATTAGAAAATCAATCAGAAATTAAGATAAATGATTCCAACATTTGAAACACCATTTCTGTGCATGTGTATTATTACAACTTTAACAATAAAGAAATATACATAAGAACCCAACAAGCCAAACCCAAACACCAAAATTATTTTTGTTTAGTCCATTGCATTGCTTATCTTTATTTAACAAAGTCTTCTGCATTTTTGAAAATTTGGTTGCTTGGTGTGTGGCTTTGCTAGAGCTCATCAGAGAAAGTAAAGTATATATTTACTAAACACAACCTTGTCCAGCCTGGAAAATGTTTACACCAAAAATTTCCTTCCCTTTCACTTCCAAAAACCTCTTCCTCCAAGCTCAGAGCTACTGAAATGTGTCAATTTAAGGTTTTCTCATGGGCAAAAATATTGAATTCTCCCCAGACAAGTCTGAGACATTTGCATGAATCACAGAACCACAGCATGTCCTGAGCTGGAAGGAACACACAGGTATGGAAACAGAATGGGAAGAAAAAATAATATAATAAATCCTTGAATCACCCTAAAATGGCACAGTTATTTCCACCTTTGAGAATTTCGTCGGTCAAATTTTGTCCAGGAGCACAGTCCCAGGATAAAGGCTGTGCTATTCACTGAGGGCCATTCCTTGTCACCTCCACAGGGAACTCTCTCTCATCCACAGAGCTCACAGCATTCCCTGAGTTACTTGTTTAACTTCCCCCTTCCACTGTTTGAAAATTAGTAAACAGGCCAGTGAACTTTTTTCTTTTTCTCTTTTAAAAGAATCCTCCAGGCTGAGTTTTTAGCTCCTGCTGGCAGATGGGAAGGTGAGCTGGACCCTTCCCTTTGCACAGCCTGCTCACCTTCCCTCCTGCATGCAGGGGAAAGCTTTCCTGTGACAAACAGGTACAGAAGATGCCAAGGGTTTGTACAGAAATAAAAGCCAGCAGCTGGTAATTTCATGTGTTTTTAGGAGCTCCCATGGCAATCTGCTGGGGCAGAGCTTGGCCCACTGGTTACTGACACCCTGAGTGAGGCATTTTGCCATTCTTTGGGCCTAATATAAAGTGACATCTACATTGTTGCTGTCACAGTTTGCTTGCTTATTGCTACTGTCACTATTACACGCTGGAGATTTTTCTCCCCAGTGATGATTCAGAGCAGAAAGCAAAGTTGTTGGCACCAGGGTTCCAAGAATTCCCTTTCAAAACACTGCTGGGACAAAGCTGGTCAGATGCTGGAACACAACCATAGTGCACCCAAATGCAATCAGTTATTTCTGTTTTATTTTGTCCTGCAGACACAGCCCAGAATTACACCCCTCCAGCAGAGGGGTTTCAGCTTCCAGGGGATTGGTGGGATTTAGCCCCAGTTTGCACTGACACCAGTGACCCACCCAGCACTACACTTTGGGAATTACCTGGGGCAGTTTTCCTCTCTGGCTGCACACGGGTTTGGACCCCCAGCTTCCCGCAAGGTGAGGAAGAATTAACTTTGTCTCTTTTCTCTTCCCTGATCAGAGAATAGCTTTTGTAACTTCTGATTGATAATCTTCTAAGTCCCAAACTTAGGTGGCTGTTTTGCTTTAGGGAAAGGAGGATCAACAAGCTCAAGGTTTTCCAGCCTTAATATCCCTGTTGTTAATGCTAAAGAGCACAGTACACATATTTTCAATCTTGCTGAGTTAAAGCTTCATTTAATTAACTATATGTACATACACACAAACCAATTCTGTTTAACAGTCCTTAGCCAAAGCTGCATGTCAATCTAAAAATTAAATAATAGAAAACAGACATTTAGCTTACTTTATATAACCTGACAGTGCTCCTATCCTTCCTCTGCTTCACCTAGTGTCATCTTTCAGTGTTCCTCTCTAATTTTATTTGGAACAAAATAAAAAGATTAAGATAAAATAATTCCCAAAAGATAATTGCAAAATGATTTATGTGCAGGTGTTAAATTATTTCTGGCATTGATGTTCCATAGAGTGCAACGTTACAACATTATGGTATTCAAAAGAGCATCTACATTTGATAATCCTGCTAATCATCAAAAGACACTGGATCTGAATCCCGAAGGCAATGTTACATTTTGATTAAATTTTATCATCCGTGATTCTGTTTACGGTTCACTAAGGTATGAATTTCTTTCACATTCCATTGGCTTTACAGCTTATTGTGTTTGACTTGGAACACAGTCAGCTGGAGCTTTCCCTGAGCCACCAGCTCTCCAGCTACTGCTTTTGCACACTTCAGGCACGATCCCACTCCTGTCCAGCTCCTCCTGCTGCCCAGCTCCATCCCCACCATGGTTAAATCCCAGTCCCCAGCACAGGCTGGCTCCCCTGAGCCCCCCAGAGCTCTCTGCAGCCTCCCCAAGACCCAGCCCAGCAGAGCACATTTCCAACCCTGAGCTGCCAAATGGCAGAACTAGTTGTAGGGCAGGCTGTTAGCACAGATTAGTGTTGTGTACACTGCTGCAAGTGCTGTAGTAATGCTTGAGAGAGCTTGTTGTAATTAAACTCTACTCCTTCGGAATCTTAATCCCGAGGCTTTCTGATTTGTAATTCCGACTTCACGGCTGCACAACCAATTTTCTGTTCTTCAGATCCAGCCCCAGGCTGTGGGATCTTTCCACACCGGGGTGCTCATGACAGCAGCTCCACTTTAAAGCCATATGCCTGCCTGGAAGAGCCAGGGCTCCTGGAGAGCAGCTCCGTGCCTTCTTCACACCCATCCCACCCCAAAGCATGGCAGCTTCACAGCTCTTCCCTCCTTCCCTCCCAGGTTGAGCTCAGCTGGATCTCCCAGTGTGGATCCCATTGCATCCCTGCTGCCTCTACACACAGCTGAGAGCACACCTGGCAGGACAGGACAGGACAGGACAGGACAGGACAGGACACTCCAGTGTGGCTCTCCCCAGCCAGCTCAGGGGATTTGGGAGGCTGGAGGAGGGAAAGGGCTGCACTGGGAGGTGAGGGAGCACACTCCACACACACACACCGGGAGAGTACAGCTCACACTGACACTCAGCCTCCTGCTGCAGCAATTCCTGTAAGTAATTCCACATGAAGAACCACCCCAGAGTCCTCCTTACCCTACCATCATTTGTGTTAATAATAATGATAATAATGATAATAATAATAATAATAATACAACTCCAAGAACCCCTCCAGACTGCTGAGCTGCGGGTGCCAGGCTGCTGTCCCTGTGTCTGACAGAAGTTACACCTCTGTCCCATCACAGCCCTGATTTTGACTATTTCAAGTGCATTTGTGCCACGACAAGTAAGCAGAGTGGCTCTGGCAATTCAGACCTTGGCACCAGAGCTCATTTTTGATGTATCACAAGGCAGCAACAAAGCCTCTGGCTGGGGGAAGGTGAGAGGAAAACAGGAAGATGGATGGTTCTTTCTATTCTTCAGTTTACACATTTCTCACATTTAGAGGAATAGTTTCAAGTAGCTTTTTGATACATTATAATGTCTTGCATCAAACAATTAAAGAACAAAAAAGAAAGGAAAATGCTTAAGAGAACAAAGAGAAATGCCTTTAGCACCACAGGTTAAAAAAATGAAAATATGACTATGAACATTAACTTTATTTTCAACATTCCTCACATTTTTTTTGGTGATAAATGACTTCACATGTAGTTGCCTTCAGGGTTATATCCACAGCTTCGTTTTTCATGTTATTCTGAATAAAATTTAAGGTGGACACTAGAATAGGCTTTGCTAAAACCCAACTGGTGCATGCCCACAGCCCCCATTTGGTTCACACAGGGTGGAAAAACATGGAGAAACAACCATGAAACACTTGCTGCAAACAAAGCTGGGATTTTCCTCTTGCCTACAAATGCATTGTTGCAGGACTGGCCTTTCCTGCTGGGCTCAGACAAACTGCAGGGATACACACAGAGAAGGTGAGTGGTAACAGCAACCAGGCTACTGAGGGAGCACTACAATTTGGGAAGTAGCCTGCCCACAAATAAATAATGCTTTCTTGTAATGAATGGGTGGCTTCAGTTACAAGAATTAGGCAGAGGGAATGGTAAGAAACCCTCATATTTCATCACAAGTAATGAGAAATACCAACTTAACGCCTGGAACTTTTACCAGTCAATCAATGGGGGCACACAGCCAAGCAGTGTGGGGGATGTGGCATTAGTCTTTGTTTTATGGGTTTGCTCAGCTCCACTTAATTGTTTCAGGGCTTCGGTTTGAAATTCAAACAAATATTTCTTTATTTATTTTCTTTTTCTGTGTAAACAAAGAGTTTGGCATCGACAAAACTTCCTAGCTGACTCCTGAGCACCTGCAGCACCCCAGCATGGAGTGGTTCATGTGTAATTACCCTGTTTGGGGTCAGATTTGGATGGTGGCAGAGGACCCGGGATATGTTCACTTTGTAGGAAATGCAACCTTGCAGAAATCTTGGGGCAGCAAGGGCAGTGGGAGGCTCCTTCTCCTTCCCTTCTGTGGGAGGGCTGAAGATTCCACAGAATCCCAGAACCATTAATGCTGGAAAAGAGCTCCAAGCCCTCCAAGTCCATCCTGTGCCTGACCCCAGCTGGTTGCCCAGCCCAGAGCACTGAGTGCCACCTGCAGTGGTGGAGACTCCACCACTGCCCTGGACAGCCTGTCTAATGCCTGACAATGCTTTTCATGAAGAAATTCCTCCTGATGTCCAACCTAAACTTCCCCTTGTGCAGTTTGAGGCCATTTCCTCTCAGCCTCTCATCCTGCCACTGTCCCCGGCTGCTCCAAGCCCCAGTGTCCATCATGGCCTTGGACACTGCCAGGGATGAGGAACGCACAACCTCTGCAGGGAACATTGATGCCAGCTCAGTTCCTGTTTGTCCATCAGATGTGAAAGCAGATTAAAAACACCTCCCTCCAGTAGGCCAGTAAAAAGTGTTTCCCCAGGACTCTTGGATTATAGCTCATCCTATGAGTTTCTGAAGTTTTCTTTATTGTGTGACAATTAACCAAATCTTAGGATGGTTTGTCAGAAGAGAACTTCACCACAGCATGTTTTATTTGGAGCACCATACTGATAGGGCTTAAAAGCTGAAGGAAATGATGACAGAAACTCTTGATTGGATTCTTATCAAAACATCTTCCCTATAAATACCTCGGCATTATTTCCTGCATGTAATGTGGCTTTTATATCAAAACGGGGGAAAAAATCAAAAGGCAGTACAGAGCAAACAGTAACCAGAAGCTGACAGAGAGTTCAGTCTGCACTTGAGTGAGCTGTAATCAATTTCTTCTTTCTTCATGCTCAGCTGGATCTTTCAGCCTCCACTGATGCTGTCTGCATTGCCAAATGTTACCTCCCACAATTTCACTGTCAAGCTGTAAGGAGACTCAGTCAGTGCAAGACCCTCCAAGTCAAGAAGAACCACTGGAATTAACCTTCTAACTGTAACCCCGAGATCAGAGGGCAAAATGGGCTCATTTTGATGGGAGTTAAAGGTATGGATGTACCCAGAGAGGCACGAGTGGAACTGAGATTTCCAGCAGAATCATCATCAGAGAGGTTTTGTCAGGAGGCAAAAATCCTATAGGAAAGCAAACACTGTAGGAAATCCTATAGGAAAGTGCAGCATCCTGGAGTGAGCCATTTCCCTGCAGGAGAAACAAAGTCTGAATTGTGAAGAGAGAAGGCAAAGTCTCCTCTCTGCAGGCTGCAGGGGTGGGAGCCACTGCTGGCAGTGGCAGAGCAAGTGTAGATTGGTATCTTGGTAGTAATGGAAGGAGCTGCATTCACAGCAAGAAGTTTGGGAATTCAGAAGAATAAGATCCTTGGCTTACTTTTTTGTTAGTGACAAAAGGAAAAGAGGCAGAAATGGCTCCAGGAACAAAGATCCTGGTTCTCTCCGAAAAGACTCGAGTCGGGTTATGGCCATTTTGAGCCAGTTATCTGAAAACACCGGAGGGACAGAGATTATGGGGATGAAAGGTACCCTATTATATTGTTTACATGATCTGTCTTCTAATAATCTATATTGAATTCTGTAGGTAATTTTCTGAAAGATGATGCTTACGTACAAATTCAGGGAGCCCTAAACTGCTTTCAGGCAGCGAAGATCACTGTGCTGTTGGATATTGGGATACAGCTGAGTCTCCACTGCTGTGCTTATCTGAAATCGTGTGTTTTAAGGTGCCCAGCACAAGGATGTACTTCTGGGAATGGAGCCCCACTCAGAGGAAAATCCCTGCTAGTGGTCATGTAACAACAGGTCCAAAACCCCTGCTGGAAACAGCTGACAGCTCCTGACTTTAGAATCCTTTAGTCTGTTCATGTAAAGGCAGGCAGAGAGAATCAAACTGCAAGGAACCTGTGGATGAAACTCCCATCTCTATTTTTATCTCTCGCTCTGTATAGCAAATACAAACCGTGTTCTTTGTGTAATTCATTTCAGAAGCCACTGTAACAATGTTGGATTGGTAACAAATCTTTTTGAGAAACAGGTATGGATTTGGAAGCCTCCCTTGTTCTTTACA
The DNA here is from genome assembly GCA_013399915.1 of Illadopsis cleaveri. Taxonomy (NCBI): domain Eukaryota; kingdom Metazoa; phylum Chordata; class Aves; order Passeriformes; family Timaliidae; genus Illadopsis; species Illadopsis cleaveri. The sequence continues at coordinate 10,666 of VXBB01005121.1, read as the reverse complement.
TTTTTGGAAAGCTGACTTTTGGTTTAGTGGTACTACAGCTCTGTGTCTTTTTTAACAGTGACATTTATATAAGCATTAGAAGACTTGCTTGTTCTGGAAATGCTAATATGCTAAATAATCATGTAGACCCTGCAGGCAGGGTGCAAATGAAGCTCAGTCCTGCTCTGGAAGGAGAGGCTGCAGCTCTTGGCCTCCTAAAGGGCTTTGCTTCACCACTTGTCTGGGGAAATGCAAAGGTGGAAATTGATTCTGCTCTGCATATGACACTGCATGTGTGGTTTATTCCTTTATTTATTTCCTTTTTTGAAGACTGCTTCATTTCATCCTCATAAAACAAAAGTGAAACATTATTTCTTGGAAAGGAACTCACTGTTATGAGCAATACAAAGGGAGGGTCTTTGTTCCTCTCAAGCACCAGTCTGATTTTCAGTTTACAATGCAAACAGCTGCAGATTTCAGTTTCAGCTTCTCGAAATTCAGTTCAAGCCTGGCTTGACTGCGGAGATGTGAGGGCTGAGATGCAGACAAGCCACAGCCAGGCTCCCGGGTGTCCATCCACGCTCCAGGAGCAGCACCAGCAGATGGTGCTCAAGAATGGGCAGCACAGCCCGGGTGCCCTGGGGCACTGCTCCAACCTCTGCTCCACGAGGGGCTTCTCCTGCCACCTCTGCCGTGGAGCCAGCAGAGAACAGAGGTTGTCGCAGCAGAGAACAGAGACTGTCCCAGCAGAGAGAATGTCCCAGCAGAGAAGAAAGACTGTCCCAGCAGAGAAGAGAGGCTGTCCCAGCAGAGAAGAGAGGCTGTCCCAGCAGAGAAGAGAGGCTGTCCCAGCAGAGAAGAGAGGCTGTCCCAGCAGAGAAGAGAGGCTGTTCCAGCAGTGCCCAGAGGATGTTCCAGCAGCATTTAGTGCCCAGTATTTGGTCACCACCCCCTGTCCCCATGGACATCCCCTAGGGCAGCAGATCCACACCTGGGGGCACCTCCAGCTCCTGGACTGGAGTGGAGCACGTAAACAATTCCTCTGACTCAAACTCAAGCATGGTGAGCCAGAAACCAGGCATGTTTAAGGAATCTGATGAGGAGAAAAGGAGGATGGAAAGAAGTGAGGCACAGAGAAACCTGCAATTATCAATAGGATGGATTTTCTTCCCTTTTTGACAGGGATGGAGTTACCCAACCTATTATTATGTGGTTCTAATTACATATCTCTGCAATAGATCACTCAGGTAAGGAGAAATATCTACTGCCTGGGAAACATCACTAATTGTTCCTTTTTTGTTGGCATACTTTCTGATTGGAGTAATTATAGAGCTGCTTCCTCATTCTCTTTTGCTCTGAAGATTTTGAAGATGTATTTCTTCACAGATTCCATAAAATTAAACACCTTGAACCTCTTAATTTTGGCATTTTTTCTTCTTCTTTCCTACCTTTTCTTCCCTTGGACAGAATATTGCCAATATGACTGTGGGTGAAGAGATCTAATGCAAGAGCTTCAGCATCCCACCATGCTGTGTATTGTACATGCTACAAAGAGTCCTTGATTTCAATCATTATGAAGTTCTTACACTAATTTTAGAAAAACTTTCGAGTTCCAAAATTATCACAAGTAGAAAAAANNNAAAAAAAATTTTCGCTTCAAAAAAAATAAAAAAAAAAAAAAAAAAAAAAAAAAAAAAAAAAAAAAAAAAAAAATTAGATCTATTAAGTAGGTTATCTCTAATACAAATAGGGAGCTAATTGGCTTTGGTACACTGAAATCAAGTTCTAACAGTCTGGGAGATGCCTGTCTGTGGTGTGTCAGCAAGTTCTTTATCAGGGTGCTGCAAACCCAGCCAGAGCTGCCACAGCACCCACCCACACAGGTCACAGAACATTCTGCAGCAGAGCCTGAACTGGAGAGCACTGGAACAGAGCATGGCCCTTTAACAGGCAGAACTTACACCTTGTTACTGACTCTTCCACTCAGCTCCATAACCTGCATTTCTAGCAGGGCTCAGAGGAGGACATTGCATCATGACTGGAAGACCCAGCAGTGATGAACACACCACAACCTCTTTTGACAGGTCTTTCCCACCTAACCTGAGAGTTCTACACCCACCCTCCATTGCTACCTTGAAGATAAATTAAATCTCCTGACCTACAAAAGTCTCCAGCTGCAGCACTTCTCACCCTGGCCTGGACCCTGACAGTCCATCTTATTCCAGCTACAAACACTGATCTTTGTTGATATCCTCAGGTCAATTTAGACCTAAGCCTTCTGCTCTCCTGCTGTGCTTATTACTTTTCTTTACCTTCTAAACCCATCAAAACTGGAGGAAAATATTTATGCCACACTTGTGGGTTTTGCTGTAGAAATGAATCAGAGTTAATATCTCCAGCACTTTCAGGAGGCTGTAATCTCCTGATCGCGGATCTCTGGAAGCCTCATTCCTCTATACAACAAGATGCTTCAAGGCTGAGTAACTCAAGTTCAGCTTTCCTGGCATGGGAGTGCACTTATTCCATGAAAAATCACCATGAGAAGCCAAAGCTCAGCAGTCCCCCTGCCTTTCCTCTAATCCTGTACCATGGGCTTTACAATGCATTAAAAGACAAATCCTCAACTCGTTCTGCCCATCCCTTGCCAAGTCTACTCTTGCCTGGGGGCTTCTGCTCAGATCTACATCAATGGAACAGGCAGGAAAGAAATTCAAGAGCTTGGTTTTATTAAGCAGATCTTAAAACTAGATCCAGACCTTGGTCCAGTCAGGGGAAGACTTCTTATACCTCACACAGGTTGTGGCTGAGCTGAAGTCTGGGATGATTTTGTTTATTTACCGGACCTATCTCCCAACTGAGAAATGTACTACATTTTTCAAGCACCTGCATAACCTGATGAAGCTCCTTTATGAAGATGTGTATCTTTGGAGTAATTAATTTATCATGTGATGGAACTGTTGCCCTGGTTACTACAGAAATTATTCAACAACAGAGCAAACTGGTATGTAAACAGTAACAGTTATCTAACCCATTGGCACAAAAATAACTGCTGACAAGTGCATTCCACACGCTCCAAAGGCTCTGTTCAGCTCAAATGTACTTCCTTCTTCAGGCTCCTCCTTAATTCAGATCCTATTCCTTATTTCAGTGAAGTGCTCCTCACTCAGGATCCCAAATTCCCTGAGAGCACCACCACCGATAGTCAGACCTGCTGAAGGCATCTTTTCCTTGGCCTGGGGCTGAAAGCCCTGCAGACATCAAACACATGGTGCAGTGTCCCAGTCCTGCATTGTCCAGCAGGGTGAGGTCAGCAGCAGCTATTCCTCATCCTATTCCTCTATCCAGACCTTATCCTATGCCTCATCCTATTCCTCACCCTATTCCTCATCCTATTCCTCATCCCACTCCTCATCCCATCCTATTTCCCATTCCTCATCTTATTCCTCATCCTATTCCTTATCCCCTTATCCTATTCCTCATCCTACTCCTTATCCTATTCCTCATCCTATTGCTCATCCTATTCCTTATCCTATTTCTTGTCGCATTCCTTATCCCATTCCTGATCCTATTCCTCATCTCATCCCTTATCAGGCTGAGTGCTGAACTGAGGACATCACTGCTCACAAGGCCCCATAACCAACCATGCTGCCCCTCCTGGCTGGCATTTCTAGTGAAGGATTCCTGGTGTTGAAAACAAAGCTCAACAGGAACACAAATCCCTTCCCGCCCTCCCCCAGAGGAGGCTGGAGGGGTCTCCAGAGCCAGGTCAGACCTGGTGTCCATATAAATAACAGGGTCCCACCATGGCCAGTGGGGCAATGGTCACCAGAGGGGATAAATGTGTGCAGTTGTGGATGCCTGACACTTGCACAGAGTGAATTACCTGAAGGAGCAGCTCCAGAGCTGGAGACAGCCTTTCCTAGAGCTCCCTGTGCAAACATTGTGTGTGCTCCCAGCACTTTGCTCCCTGAGCAGCCATTCCCATGGAATGCTGAGGGTATAAGCACCTTGAGAGCATTTCTTCTTCAACTACATTGATTTTTTAAATTGTCTACAAAAACATGACCAACTGCTACCTTGATAAACTCTCACATGCATTAAAGAGTGCTTTTAACCCTTAGGATTGCCTAGTTATTGTGTTCTTTGGAAGAAAATACCTCTGAAAACAATTCCAAATGTTTTGTGCACGTGCAGTAGGAGTTTCCATGAATGACCCACCTGGATCAGCCACAGCTGTGCAGGGCCAGGAGGGCTGGCTGCATTGCAGCTGAGAAGGTTATCCCTGCATGTTGTGGTGGACAAGACAAAACTATTACCAAAATGTGGGCCTTGGCTGTGTCTAAACATCCCTGTGCCCACCTGGCTGCTGCTCCCATCCTAAAATGAGCCTGTGAGAAAGTTCTGGCCTTTTAAATTTGTTAGAGGGTTTAAGAAACACCACGGCACAGCATGGCAGGGTTTTTAACTATCCTTTTGTGCACATAAAGGTAGCACAGAGAATTTAAAGGTGAATCCCAAGTTCAGACAAACTAAGATGTTTATTTCAACTGGATAAATTTAGACTGATGGGGTAATGAAAGGGGCATTGACAACCACTTGTGAGCTCCTTTAACATATCTATTTTCAGGAAATGTAACATCTGGTGTATACCACATCCATTATCCTATCTGTCCAACTTAAGTGCACACAAATAATATATGTGCATGACTGATTTCCCTGCTGATGTCTTTATTATTACTTTGAGCAGATGAAATCTAGACCAGCCTTTTACTGTTACATTTTGTTTTCTGCATTCCAATGTCAAATTGCTTAATTATGTGATATTTGGTCACACTCTGCAAATGTTTCTTGCTGTCATTTTAGTGCCCAGTAGTTAAAGCAACAGGTAGGAAACCCAGCTGAAGTGCAGAAACATGAATTATGTTGATTCAAAACGTTATAAGGTCATAACTACATCACTTATAAAAACCAGAATCAAAGTCTTTAGTGATTTGTCAGACGCAGTAGCTAAAAACTAGAATCTGCTTCCTGTGATTCCATCAAGTCCAACCCCTGGCCCTGCACAATCCCACCCTGTGCCTGAGGATGTTGTCCACACTGAAGGGAGCACTTGTTTGGTTTTACAGAGCTTTCAGAGCATCTGAACTTCCAAAGGATAAAGTTTTGTACACAAATAAGACCTCCACAGGAAAAAAACCACCATCGCAGGCTCCTCTTGCCTTGCCCAGTAGATAGATGCTTCTATTTTGAGAGGAAAGCTGCTCTTAGAGGAAGCAACTTGTAGGTTTAGAATACTACTTTTAAAGTGCCCTGAAGGCCACACAGCAGCTTGGAAGCAGTACAATGCAAATGAAATGAGTGGGAGATAAAGGACTTTCATAAGCATTGAGAGCAGGATCATTTGGAATCAGTCACAGCAGTCATTCCTCGGCCACGGGACTGAGGGCCAGGAAAAGGGCCAAGAGCCTGAATTCTGAGTGTGTGCCACAGCCCCAGCACGTGCTGGGGAATCTCTGGGGGCAGAGCACAGACAGCTGGGCTGGGGACAGCAGTGGTGGAAGTGCAGGTGGACGTGAGGTGCTAAAAGGCTCCTGGGTTTATTTGAGTGCTGCCTCCTTTTTGCCATCACTCCCTGGACTGCTGCCTCTCCAGAGCTCAGGGAAGAATAAGGAGAAAACGTATGGAGAGAAAGACATAAGCTGGGAAATGGTGGGTACAGAAGCTCTGCCCCTTTTATCTGAGTTTTACCACGTTCCCATGGCTGGGGACATCTCTCTCAGGGTCTCTGTCCTGTGGGACCCCTCCCCAGTCCCTCCCTTTCTGTCACTGGGAAAAGGGAACACTCCCTGCTAGGAGCAGAGGAGCTGGGGGCAGCAGGGCTGTGAGAAGGGACACAGCCCTGGGTGCTGGGGCTCTGCTGGGACAGCACAGGCCGTGCCACAGAGCCAGAGGAAGCAGAAGGAGAATCCTGGGCTCTGTGTGCAGAGAGGAAACAGTCAATACCTACACAATGTTCCAATGGGCCAGCTAAAAATCCTCTGTCTTCCAGGACTTGGGAGCTTGGAGTCAGGCTCATGGCAGCAAAGAAGGACCATGAACACCTGTCCTGCTCTTACTGCAGACCTGCTGCACTTTGCTGCTTCCCAAAACCCCTCTACGACATTCTCTTCACTGGTCAGCTGCTGGGCTGAGAGATCCAGGCTCTGGTTTGCCACTCCTGGACCAAAATGTGCTTGGTCTCTCAAGAAGGTCAAAAACCAGAAATGAACCTCAAACCACACCTTTCTGAAGCCTGAGGAAGTGAAGAAACAAGGACACAAGTGCAATTCAACACAACAGTTTCATTTCTCATCCTTCACCACTGCAAACAGGCACCTTGGAGTAGCCCCAGCAGCCCTGAGGGACAGGGATGTCACTGCTCCAGTGACAAACCTACTCACCAAGATGTTATTTACAGACCCTCCACATGTGCAGACTGGAAAGGTGAAACCATTCCTCACCCACCCAGAAGATTTACCATCCATGGCATCATAGCCAACCCAAGTTAATCTGGGAGGGGAAATCTCCATGAAAGAAGGAAATGCACTTCTCAGGGAAAGAGGGAGAAAACTCCCTCACCACCACCACCAAATCACTCACTATCCAGTGTGGTGTCACCAAGGAAGCATCAGAAACCTGGAATTGGTGGACAAAATCCCGGAATTCAGATTTTCAGGATGCCAGCCCTGTCCTCAGCTCAGCCCTGCCTCACAGCAGTTATTGTGGCAATGCCAAAGGGATCAAGTCCAACTGGCTGTACCCTCAGGACTGGAAAGTTTTAGCACCATGGTGCAAACTTGCCACAGACCTGCTCTTCTGGTTCCCCTAAGCATTGAGTCTGTGCTACCTTAACTCTTGGTGTGAGGAATTTGGAAACTTCAGTAAAGATATATTGATGTTTTGGAATATCCAGAGTCCTCTTTATGAACTCATATAGTATAATCTCAACTTCATGAGTTGTTTTCATCATCTACTCAAACCATTAAAATGGCTGGCCTGCGTGTTCACGGATGTCCAGGGCACCTGGTATTCCTCAAAATGTTATTTCTCATTTAAAATAACCTGAAAGGTGCCTTTGAAACAGCATCATCTCTGCACAGGTGAAATGCTACTGAAAGAAGAAATTAAGAAAAAAAAAAAAAATCAGCATGCAATGACTTTTGCAAGAAGCCATGAGGAGAGAGGGTTTCAAAGCAGAGATCGTGCTCTGTGAGCTTGGGGGTTCCAGCCTCTGCTCCCAGCTCTCAGCCAAAGCAGCTCCTGAATTAAAGTGCAGCCACAACTCTGGGCCTTTCGTGCTGCTGCCACACCCCCTCTTCCTCACTGGAAACAGGAGCCAAAACAAACGTGGGGGATGAGCATTAACATTTCAATACCCAAAGAGAGGCACAGAAACATCCCAAAGCAGCAAGTCAAAGCTGCTCTCCAGGAACCATTCCTCTCTGTCCCACCCCCAATCACTCTTTGCATATGAAGTTGCCATGGTGATGATAATTATTCTTGATCAGCAGGATACAGTAATTATTGCAATAAAAATCACATAAATCTTGTCACTACATGTGTGAGACAGGGACTGTCTCTTCAATTATGCACCTTTCCTTGCCCTCCCCCTCCCTTTAAGGTAGGGTGTTGGGCTTTTTTTGTTGCAATTATGTAGTAAAAGATAAGAAATTCAATTATTTCTTGCTCATATCAACTTTGCAGGAGATGATGGTAGTTGCCAGCAGCTGTTTGGATGATCCCAATCAGGCAGTTTCTGATTATTTCCACAACAAAGGAGGTAAACAGGATTTGAGAATTTTACGACAAAAATTAAATGGCTTAGTATTTCAAAACACATTCTGGAGAGTTTTGAATCGTGGTCTAAAGGTTTGCAATCACTGGAGCCCCTCAGTTCTGCTGTCGGATGTTCAGTTCATGGATCTGAAGGCCAGCAGAAGAGTCCCAGGCTTCAGTTCCCCTCCTGGTTGCAGTGCCCTGCTGGGTGTTTGTGGCTCTGGAACAGCTCAGAGCACCCCAGCCCCTTGCTGGGGCTCTCACCTGAGGAGCTCTAAGGCAGCTTAAGCTCTAAGACTTGTTTACTCCCTACTTGTCATTTTAATTGGTCGACCTTCATTTTCAAAGTAGTTGCAAACACGCTGTGATTGATGGAGGGAGTAACATGATATCAATATTCTGAAGGCATCCATCACGAACTCTAATCTTAGATATAACTGTACATTGAAGCCTTTCTGGAAATCAATCTCCTCCTTTGTGTGCCTAAGTGCACATAAGAAGTTAACACAGACACTCAGACAAAACCCCTTTGCTCTGGGACATCTGCTGCCTGCTGAGCTGGGAGAACACTGAGCCATTCCTGCCTGGCTTTGGGCATTTGGGCATTTATTGCTTCCAAACTGTGCCAGCTTTGGGCATTTGGGCATTTATTGATTCCAAACTGTGCCAGCCACAGTGCCCAAAGGTTTCCATCTCCCCTGAGTCCACAGACAGCCCATGGATCAGGCAGAATCCATCGAAATTGCATTTTACAGTCTCTTATTTCATCTCTGCATTTTGTAACTGCTTCAAAAGGAGCAGGGGGAATGCAATATCCCAGGATATTTTCAGCTGGCCCTAACTTGGACAGTTGCACAGCAGAAATCAGTCAGCATTTCAGTGATGCAAATGTTTTAAAGAGCACAAAAAGTTGTTGATGCTAGTTTAAGATCTGCTGAACCAACAGGTTTTGAAGCACTGCCTTAGGAAGGTAACTGGGCTTTTTTTAGTACCTGTGTGACACAATCTTTTGTTATACTCCTCTATGACATAATGTTCTGTAGTCATTAATTTGGGACTAATCTCAGAGGCATCTCTTCTGCCCTCAATGGAATGGGAGCGGGGCCAGACCCTTAAGTATGCAAAAATCCAAGAAAAAGATTTATCTGTCCATCAGCATGTATTCATTACACTTAAATTATTATTTGCTCACTATCAGCTCAACCAGCCCTTCACAGTGTATAGAAATCAGAGGGCCTCTATCAAAAGGCTCAGCGGGTTTAGAGGAAAACAAGAATTGTGCCTCCCTTGAAGGAGAAGCTGCAGAGCAGAGTCAATACAGGGAACACAACTCTCTTTGTGTCATGTTATAGGAGACAACAGAAAAGGAAAGTGGCAGATTACCCGGTGCCTTGGACAGGTCTGTTTGGTTTGTGCATTCAGCCAGTTGTAATTTTAAATGGTCATAACTGTAAGTCTCAAAGCAATACAAATTGGTATTTTAGATGTGGATCCTGGAGCCAGACTTCATGTTCAACTGCCCACAGACCCTGAGCTTTCTCTGTGAACTTGGCCATATCACTCAGCCTTACATTTAATGTCCAGTAATTTGAAGGTTTTCAAATTTGGGAGGATTTAACAAAATCCCAGATCTTAGTGCTGGCACCCAACTGCCAAGTGAAATCATGTCTATGTCCTTCTTGCATGTCACCTATCTTAACACAGAAACCACCATAAAATTCTTCAGAAAACACTTCAGAATCACTTATCACAGAGAGTCTCACAGCATGAATTCAGCATCATCTGAACCATCAGAGCTTTGTCTTTTGGGCAGGCTGACCACCAGGAGCTTCTGCTGTGCCCTCAAATGACAAATCTCAGTCCCTTCCCTAAATCTAAACTTGCACACACAACACATTTCTAAATTAAACCCAAACATCACCTCGAGCTCCAGCCTTCCCACCTTTTTGCTGTTTGTTGCCACCTTCAATTATACTCTGAATGTTCTGTTTTCTGATAGTCTCATTCAAGAAAACCAATGTTTTTCTTGACAAAGAAACCCCTGGAACTTGTGCACCCTCACCTGTGGGGTGAGTGCCCTACACACCATGCCCTGGGACTGACTGGCCAGCTCATTAAGAGTAGGTTGTTGTTATTTTTTTCTTCCTAAAAAATTCCCAATTTTCTACCCAGCCCAGCAGGCAGAAGGGGCTGGGTGTTTTCCTGTCTGTGTGAGGTATGCAGACCTCTCTGCCCCCCAGGACAATGTTTCACTTGTTCCCCTTCCCAAGGGGATGGCTGGAAGATGCTCTGGCCCCAAGGAGATCAAAGAGCTGCCAGGACGGGCTGGTCAAGCCTTTCCCTTTCATCTGAATATATTGTTTGTGATCCTGAGCCATTCCTAAAGGTGAAGAAGGGTTCTAATCATTGCAGGAAGAGCCCTTGGAGGTGACAGCAAGAGAAAAGGGAAGATTAAGGATTGCTTACAACACCGGGGAACAGCAGGTCACATATTTGGAGTAAACTGCCTTTGCTGATTTTACCTAAACATCAACAAAGGGTCAGAACTTCATGCAGCATAAAGGAAACAAACATTTAGCATTGGTCCCTTACTGTGGAACAGGGGCTGCTTTATTCCCAGGACATGTATTATACTGTAAGGCATGCATTTTGGAATATTCTGCCTTTCCAAGAATTAACACTGCACTACAACAAAAAGGACTTAAATTATTTTCATTGCACTCAGTAATTTTGCAGAGAATCACTGAATTAATAAAACAAAGCAGTTCTGTGTTCTCATAAATCACACAGAGAAACCCAAAACAAGACAGAGCTCTCTAAAGTGCACAAAACCACCCCAGAGCACAGAATGTTACCCACTGCTGATACTCCA
>VXBB01005120.1:26484-68373 GCA_013399915.1 Illadopsis cleaveri | reverse complement strand
CTTTTACAATTATAACCCCATATTCCACAAGAAGTGGCAAGAGTTAAGCAAACCACAGAAAAATAAGTAAGAAAACAAACAAAAAAACAGAAAGAGGAAGAGGAAGAGGAAGAGGAAGAGGAAGAGGAAGAGGAGAAAAAACCCCAAACCTGTACTGCAGAAGGTAAAGAGAATCAAAAGAAAATTGCAAATACAGACCAACAGAACTCAACCAACAGAAACTAGGAAGGAGTGACTTTGAAAAAGGAAGCATCTGGAGACCCTAACAGATTTCCCAAAGCTTGCTAGGAAACAAAGTGGCTATGCTAGACTAGGTACATAAGCAGAAAACACTACTTTGTTGTAAACAATTTCCTCCCGATCCAGAGGGGCAAAGACATTTCACCTCTGACGGCCCCTTTCCTTTAAAGTGGCACCTAGTAATGCATTTTAAGTGCCAGACCAACTATCTTGAACACCATTTACCACAAAGACTTAATTATTATTGTCACATTTCTTTCTCCTAAGTAAAAAGCATGTATGAACACAGTTTTCTCCCTCTCTGCTGTATCTTTTCACTAGGTGATCCCAATTCAAGGCAGGCTCTACAACAATTGAAGCCCTGAAGGTTCCTACAGATCCAGTTAAAAATTAGTGTTTGATAAGGCAGTTTCAGGGAACATCTTCACTGAGATGCAGGAAGAAGCTGGCAACAGCATACAGAATAACAAATCAATTACAACAGTGTTTACTGTCACAAGAGCTGTAGGTCCAGGAGAAGAGAAGTAAAAAAACCCCGTAAGTAAAATGATACATATTTCTTTACACACTGGCCACAGAATAAAATGTGGGGCTTTTGTTGCCTGTGTAAGGCAAAATAATGAGTTTAGCTCTGTTGATCAGAGCACAGTGGGAATAACACCAACACTCTGCATTCGATACCTGTATACGCTGCTTAAATGTTGGACTTGATCATCCTTGTGGGTCCCTTCCAACTTGGAATAATCTGTGACTTCATGGTACTAACCTGTTATTGTATGTTTGTCAGAATAATTATCTCTCTTCTCCCATAAATGAAAATTTTAGTCTCAATGTATTGGCAAACACATTTGCTAAACTGATTAACTATTTAGATCAACTAAAACAATTTTAGGTGCAATTTTGAAATAAAAATAGGAGCTCATGCAATGCAATCATACTGCTGAAGTCTGTCCCTTACGTTCATTATGTTTCATTGTACTGTGGGGTGAACACTGCTGTAACAAGCAATAACTCTTGGCATGTTCAAGGCCACAGAATGGAAACTAGATCAAACAGGTCTCTAAATATAGCTAAAGTTATTGTCAAATGCTGCACAGGAGTTTGAACACAGGTGAAATTAAATGACAACTCAAGCTGTAAAAAGATAGAGGGAATAGGGGAAGGTATAAAAGCTAGAGCAAGAAGGCTCAGGTCCTAGGACAAGAAGAAGGTGGAATGACAGTTTGCCTTCATGCTGAAGAATCATACACGTGTGCACACATGTACAACTGCACAGGTGATGAATTCTAGTATTGCACACACTTCAGGTGCTCACCTACAGTATATTGCCACTGAACCTCCTGTGACAGAGGACTATTCAGGCACTCAGCTGCAATGCTAGCTGTATTACAAACATCCATTAACAGGAATAGTCAGAAATATATTGATTATGCTGATCGTTTATTTTGAGCTACCTTCCTATACAAACAGGTTCTAGTAATTCATAGATGATGGTAAGTTATTGAAATGCTATTCAAACAAAACCTGCCTTCCAGCAAGCAACTACAAGGTATCAATGGACATCAGTAACTACAAAATTATCACTACCACTACGTGATTTTATTAATAAGGATTTCTTCTCAATAATGATTCAGTATCTGTTCAGCTGACATTGCCTAATCATACTATCAAGAGGCCTTGCAGAGAGACCTTGACAAATCAGAGGGCTGGGCAATCACCAACTGTATGAACTTTAACAAAGACAAGTGCCAGATTCTGCACCTGGGATGGGGCAACCCTGGATATGCAGAGAGACTGGGGAACGGGACACTGGAGAGGACTGCTGCAGAAAAAGACCTTCCCAAATCAAGATATTCCATGAATCTGTGACACTCATTCTACATGTAAAAAAGAAGTGAGAGTGCTCTGTTCCCATCCAGAGCATTCTACAACTGAATTCTTTTGAAAATGCCTGCAGAATGAGTCACCCAAGATCACAGAAAGTCAGAACAAGCATTGATGATTACCTGTCCCCTGTTCTATTAGGAGATTATGCGTTCTCTACAGCTCACATAAATTGCTTAAATCATTTATCTCAAATGTTTTATTTCTTTATTCCACAAGTGAGACACTACTTTTTCTTTCACAAATGCATTCCCATATGTTGCATCAGACATTAACTGACACTGAAGGAAGAGATGCAATCAAGCCACAATGCCACATTTTACTAAGTGACTACAGTGAAGCCTTTGGACATAATAATAACAACAAAATTCTAGTTAAAGCTATTTTTCTTAAAGGTTTTAACATGAGATTCATTTGCCAGTTTAACACTGTTGAACACTTCATAATGAATAGATTTTTTTCTTTATTAAAAATACAGTCAGAATGAACAAGTGAAGGCAGAAGTTCCCTTAAAGCAAATTTCAACACAACATCAGGATGATGCAGAATAATGTCTGCAAGAATTCACACACATTTTATGCATCCTGCAGGATACTCCAAGTGGGTGCATGTAAGAAATGATGCCTTCTTAAAGAGAACTAGTTTAACCGTAAGGTTTTTGTACTAGTATTTTATAGATATTTGATCATTATTTGCTCATATTGGTCAAGCTGTGACCAACTTTTTCATCTATTCAACACCACCTTGCTTAAAAGAAGTCTCAAAACCAAGTGCTGGTATTCATTTTCAAAGGAAGACAGATTGTGGTACCAAATCCCTGTTGCAGCAATAACTCAGCTTTAAATATTCAGCTGTGATTGTTTTAAAAGCTTTTTGACTCTGCTATTCTCTGCTATTTTGACTCTGCAGCTCTCCTTGCTAGCTGGAAAGGTCCAGTACTTGGATTCTTCAAAAAAAAAAAGCCAAAACAGCTTGGAAGAAAATGACTGTTATCTTGTTACTCCAGGCACACCTCAGCCATTAATATAAAAAAAAAAAATTCTAGGCAGATTCAAACAGAAACTAGCAAAAATTACTAAGATGAGTGTGGTTAAAATGGTACATCCTAGACTAGGAATAAGGAGTGTGTATTTGCTTTATGGTGACATGTACTTCATGAGAAAGAGAAAACCCCAACAGAGAGCATAGAAGGCACTAGAAGTTCTAAGACTAGGCTCTCATCACTGCATTTACAGATATATGACATTGCCTCCCTCACATAAAGAGTGATCAGATCCCCACCAATTCTACTAGCTGGATAGTATAGGAATATACAGCTTAAAACCCTTTAAATAAAGTGAATCCGAACTAAATTTTAGAGTCACATTTTCTGTACACACTGCCTATTCCCCAACAATTAAACAGTTTCTTCATCAACTGAGAACAATCCAATACACAAGACAGGAAGGCAGGGAAGTCTCCAAATATGTGGCTGAGTTTGGACTCAGTCACACCTAGGTTTCATTGGAATTTAGAAAGCAAGGGGGTCGTCTCTGAACCTTGTGACTCAGCAGGAGGGTTTCACTGTTTTATATGCTTACTCTTTTCCATCTCTGGTCTCTGTGTGAATCCTCCTAAGCTAATTCTAATCCAATTTTGCTTTGTGTATTTCATCCACATAGTAAGTAACAGAGTGAACCTTGCCAATGAACTTTTTTAGTCACAAATTTATTTTTGCTAGTACTTTTGACAGTGATTTTTTAAGCAACCTAAATCACTCATTTGTAAGTCACTGTTACATCTGATGGAGCTCTGCTTTCCTGAGGAGGGCTGAATGCTTGCCTGCCCATGAAGGAAGTAGTGAATAAATTCATTGTTTTGCTCTGCTCATATGCACAGCTTTTGCTTTACCTATTAAACTGTCTTAATCTCAACCCATAAGTTTCTCACTTTTATCCTTCCAAATGTCTCCCTCATTCCACTGTGGGGAAATGAATAGGCTGTTGGGTGGTGCTTAGATGCCAGCTGAGGATAAACCACAATATTACCCCCTCCAGGACTTTCAGCAGAAGGACTGTTTTCCTGATACAGAAAGATCCTCAGGCAGCTGCAAAGTTTCAAAGTTCAGTGCACATCACAGATGGTGCAGGAGCCCCTTCTCTTGACTAAAGGACATAGAAAGTTGTCAGCTGTATTCTGCACTGCACACACAAGCAAAAGTCCTTACTAAAACATTTAGAAGTTACTGGAAATGTCTAGGATCATGCATAGTTTATGCCTGCTATCCCTTCTGTCTGCTCCCTCATGTTTCTTCTGAACAAGACAGGAATGAGAAAGCTATGGGAAAAGAATAAAAACAAGCACTTTTAAACTGAAGTTATTCCTACATTTCCTGCTTTATCTCTAGATGTTACTTTTTTCAAGACAACTGTAATTTTTCAATACAGCTTTCACAATTTCTTAAAAATTAGTTAAAATGTTAAAACGTTAAATTACTTAAAATGTTAAAAAATATACATATGTCTCAGGTATCAGTGAAGTAAGGCACTTCCAGAAAGCACCTGGTCTAGAAGTCTTTCTTAGATGAGCATGACACTAAAGCAAAAGAAAAGCTCTTGAACAATTGAACTGCAGCTAAGGCTGCCTGGATAATAACATAATAAACCAAACAACTGTCTTTGATGGAAAACACATTAGGTATAACATTAAAAACTCAGACAATAAATGTCAATTTGCCCTGTAGATAACATTAGTATTTTAAGAGTAATAAAAATTTCCAGTAATTGTGCACTAGCACATTTGTATATGTGATCGGGATTTTCTTTTTTGCTTGGAAAAACAGGGCTCACAATTGCAGGATTTAAAGTAATTTCTTTCTTGGTTATTAATTATATACCTCTTCTTCCCATTAAAGATTTTGCATAGAGACTATTTTTTTCTTAACCTCCAGACAGATACTTAACACAATAAATCTTATTCTCTATTTTAACTTCATTATGCCATGCAAGGATCAAAATGGGAATAAGCATTTCAGAGCCAACAAAATCAGTCTGTATACTGGTGATGCCATAACTGTCAAAATTTTGGGGTTAATGAAGTTTTACAAGCAAGCAAAGACTATTTTTTTTTTCCATCACATCTCCATCCTTCATGGTTATTTTACTTGATTCAATGCAGAATAGGTAAGGCTGGAAGGGACCACAAGGGAACATCTGGGAGGAACCACAAGGTCGAATCTCTCAAGCAGGGATATCCTAGAACACATGGCAAGGGATTGTGTCCAGACAGTCCTTGAGCATCCCCAGTGAGTGAGACCCCACAACCTCTCTGGACCCTCTCTAGCAGCTTTATGTCTCTCTGGTCCTGAGGAGCCCAGAACTGGACACAGCACTCCAGATGTGCCTCACCAGGGCTAAGCAGAGGGGCAGGATCACCTCCCCCAGCCTGCTGGCAGTGCTCTTCCTGATGCACTCCAGGACACCAATGACCTTTTTGGCCACTGCTGGCTCATGGACAGCTTGTTGTCCACCAGGAGCCCCAGGTCCTTCTCCTCAGAGCTGCTTCCCAGCAGATCAGCCTCCAGCCTGTGCTGGTGCCTGGGGTTATTCCTCCCCAAGTGCAGGACTCTGCAATTTCTTTTGCTGAATTTCAGACAGCTCTTTGTTCTTCAGATGTAATATACTGAAAAAATCAATTTTGCTTGTATCGTCTACCTGATGACCTTCCTTGAAGCTGTTCAGAGTAGGTATACATAAGATCATGAACACTAGCCTACCTCTCAATTATTTTGGCAATTGGAGAGTGGGACAAAAAACAGGAAATGAAAAATATCTCTTCAAAGAAATTTTATTCATATAATTCACTAACAAATGGAAAAATACCAAAAAGTATGTTAACTTAAGTAAAACACAGATGTATTAATACGATACGAGCTTAAACTATCACAGGATGTTGCTAAGGCTAGAACAATTATTTATGGTTAACAGCATGTTTAACATGAATCTGCCTGGTTTTTCTGCCTGTCACCTAGCACTACTTGTGTAAAAGTATAAAGCCCTGCAATCAAAAATACCCTGAAAGGGAGAGACTTGTAGTTGGTGTGCAAACATGTTTACAATTAATATGATGTAAATGTATGCTTCAAGCATAAACGGAGTTTAAGCGCTGTGTTCGCATACAGGTGATGTAAATGTTGTGTACTCTGGCATGCATGCAATTATCACAACAATTACAGTAGGAATTCTGAGGGAAGAAAATAGCCATGTGAGGAAAAGGAAGTGACACATAAAATTACAACTTTCCTCAACCAGAAATAATTAAAATTGCAATGCTGTTTCTGATCACTGTAGCATGCCTGTAGCTTTATTGTTCTGCTTAAGAGAGGCAGAATAGAACAAACTATTTCAACTGGAAGGGACCTGCAATAATCATCTAGTCCAACTGCCTGAACACTTCAGGACATAGTTCATGTATGTTGTTAAGGACATTGCCCAAATTCCTCTTAAACATTAACAGCTTGAGACATTGGCCACCTTTCTAGTAAGCCAACTCCAGTATATTTTATTGTCCTTACATGAAAAAATTGTTTCTGAATGTCCAGTCTGAACCTGCCCTGGCACAGCTTTGAACCACTCACACAAATCCCATCACTGGATCCCAGGGAGAAGAGATCAGCACCTCCCTCTCCACATCCCCTCCTCAGAAAGCTGGTCAGGGCAATAAGGTCACCCCTCAGCCTCCTCTCCTCCAAACTGGACAAACCCAGAGTCCTCAGCTGCTCCTCATAGGACATTCCTTCCAGCCCTTTCACCAGCTCTTTCCCCTCCTCTGGACATATTTAGGGACCTTCACATCCCTTTTAAACTGTGGGCCCAGCACTGCACACAGAACTCAGGGTGAGGCTGCACCACGGCTGAATCCAGCAGGATGATCCCAACCACAGCTGGTGCTGCTGTGTCTGATGCAGTCTCGGATGGGGTTTGCCCTCCTGGCTGCCCGGACACACACTGCTGACTCACCCTGAGCTGCTGCTGGGAGCTGACCAAAGCTTCCAGTTCATCCTATTTGTTTCTCACACTCCATGTGTTGATGTACAAGCATTTCAGACACACTGAAAGATATACAGATATATGTATATGTACACACACACACTGAAAGGCACAATATATTAATTCACAAAAGCTAGCAACTGATACATTTCTTCTCAAGCTCTGAGCCCTGCACTCTACATAGCTGACAAACTCCCCTTTGCACATAAAATGGAAATGGAAGGGAAAGAAACAGAGATTGGGCCATAAAGGCAGAAAATCTTCAAAGTAACCCTGAATAATTGGTTTTGCTGTAGGCCAATTCCAGCATGAAGTGAACAACTAGTTTTTTTAAATCTTTACCTTAAAAATTTATGTATTAATGAAAATTAACTAATAAATTTGGTTTGCACTAATAATCTGATGGAAATCTGTAAAAAAAAAACAAAAACCACATAGTGGCCAAGCTGTCCAAATAGATTTTTAATAGATCATAGCTACAGTTTTGCCTAAGAAAGCTAAAATTTTTCTTATGCATAAAAGTCATTCATCATGCAGTACTTCAAATTTGCTCTTTTGAAAATATCAGGAAAAAAGTGGACAAAATTGCATTTGCAAATTGGTCTTTTTTCTTTTAAAAGATGCCACAAAATTAATTGGAAAGCTATTGATGGAAATATTAGCAAGGTTTTAATCATTTATATGCTACAGAATAAACAATTTCCTCTGTAATCCCTGGCTGTAATTGTTTCTGAGAGGAGCAACACAGCATTGTTTCCAATTTTCCAGTCAGTGACATCTTTCCATTTCACTGTTGAGTTGAAAGCATTCAGTAATAAGGAAATAGTTTTGATTATAATTCTGAAGGAACACTTTTGGGGGTTGTAACTATTTTAGTTATGCAGATCTTTAAAAAAGAAGTGAAGTGCTTCCTAATAACATTTGCATAGGCAAACTGCTAATATTATATTTTTTTTACCAAATACCCCAATCTTTGTTCAGCATTACCACACCAAAAATTCTTCTAAAATCACTGGCAAAGCTAAGGTTTTGGTTTGTGAAGAATACTTCAATGGAAACACTAAACTTTTTGCTCTTTGTAATGTATTTGCCTTATATGCCTCTGGCACATATTTCCTCCATGTAATGTACTGATTAAATAACAGCTTGAAAAACAGACAGTAGAAATAATTCAGTGTAAACAACTTGAACAAAAATTAGAGTGCATACCACCAGCCAGGCATACAGGAAACAAGTAATCTTAAACCACCATAGTTTCATTAGCAGTCATGACTCAAAAAAGACTGCAGAGGAACAGAAAACTTTACACTTTTCTTCAGTTTTGATAAGGGGAATGTAATGATTCCTCTTGGGTGAAGAAAGGCAATTCAAATCTGCAAAATGATGAGTGTGACAATTTCAGTCTAAAAAATATCATCCATTTAACATTAATTTATAATTCTTTGAGGAATTGGAGTAGATATTGTCTAAAGGATATTAAATTAGACAAAATGGAAATCAGTATTTTATGCTAGCATATCATGTGCTTTCAAAGGAGTCATGCTCTCACCTTTTTTATATAAAAGCACATTTTCCTGCTTGAAGACAATTTATCCAAAGCATTATTTCCCATAGTAGATGGATTGATTGACAATAGTTAACTGCACAAGAAGGGTTTTTAAAATCTGGCATATTTAATTCTGGAAGTTCCTTACCTTTCTTGTTTTTTATTTTATGGTTTCTTTGGGTTTTGGTTGTTCTGTTTTGGGGGTTTTTTGGTATTTGTTTTTGTTTTACCCCCAGCAAATCAGGGGTACATTACCTCATTACCTGACACTGTAATTGGAGGATTAACACTGATATGTAAATGGACCAGACCNTGGCCCATTAACAGAAGACAGCCCCTGGCAGGAGTTACCAGGGATGAGTCATGGATGAGATAACACTGACCCACCAGATTTTAGCACCTTATGGAAATGGTGTCAGAATACACACTTTTGGTTACATCTTACATTGTAAGCTAAGATAGTAGTTCTTTTTGGTTTGTTTTTTTTCACTAGCAATTGCCCTAGGAAGTTGTGTGAATACATACATCTTAAGATTTCATTTCCAATCTGATCTTCACAGATTTGAGAAAAGAACACTCCTAAGCACAAGTGTGCATGCAATTTATTGTTCAGTTAAGAAACTAAAAGAAAGGACATGTGTCTATGTTTCCCTAATCAGAAGACTTCAAGCAGGCTTCCCCACTCATTTTTCTGTATGTTTTCACGAGATTAAGTCTTTCCACGAGCCAAGTGTTTTAAAAATATGATATATCAAAGCCAAGTGATGTTAGTTTTTAAATTCATGATGCTCCTAGCAATTTAATTTCAAAAAGGTAAGCACAAAACTCAACAGACATCAGCCACAAGTTTGGCTGTCACATTTTTGGAGCACCTGTTTGTCTTTGACTTTCTTTAAAACTGCCTTTCAAACTAGAACTCCAAATCTAGACAACATAACAGAAAAACTGCCTCCTAAAACACCATCCTTCCCCCTCCCTCTTCTCTTGTGACATGATATTCTGCTGCCATTTACCATGGTTTCCCCTGCAGATAGGCAACACAGAAGCCCTTGGACACTTTTGGAGATTTCACCTAGACCCAAGGACAGCAATCCAGAAGTGCAGTTACTAAAATTCATATGAACGGCAAAGTACAACTCCTGGCTAAAAAGCACATGTTGTTTTGCAAAGCAAGCGGAAGAGGAAGATTCAATAGACAGCAGCAGAAAAGTCTCACTTGGTGCAGAAGCTGGACAAGTAGCATCTCAAGCTGCAAGCTCTGGGTTTGGGTGTGCAGGCACTGGAAGGGTTCCTCTTTGCAGGTGCTGCTCTCGCCTACACACCCATTTAAGGGAACACTCTGTATCTTCTATATACTCACATATACCCTAACATTTGTCCTCTAAAGCAGACCATGTAGCAAGTGAGGCTGAACCTCTGCCATCACACATCTGCCGTGCAGCAGAAGCAACAATCAGTAGCCCTCACTCACCCTGAACCCAACAGCAGGATTCACCTCCTTGCTCCACACCACCCAGATTCCCCAGTTGCTTCCCTGCCACCAGTCATAATAAGGGCTACTTCCGAATAGTCCGATACCTGAGAAATTGAACACAACAACAAAATAACCCTTTTCTTTAAGTAAAAAGACCAGTGTCAGAAAAATGCCCTCCCACAGCCTCATGCTAAATAGGCAATGAAGAACCTTCCTACAAGCAGAATTCAACATAATATAAAGAAAACAATAAAACTGAGGCTGAAGACTCTCTGATGCACTTCAGTACGAAAACCTGAAGAAAAGCCAGTAACATGCCAGTAGGAGCCCCACATCTGAAAGGTGCTTTGGAGAACCTTGAGGTGGAGTAGAGTGAGAAGGCTTTAGTTCTAGCACACAGCTCCCACATTCATCTTCAGGAACTGACTGCTGTTAGCAGCAGAACTTCAGCCATGTGCTTCAGAAACTAAAAACATTTCCATGGTTGTTTGCCGTGCCATTTTAAACGGAGATTACAGGAAATGCTGAAGGAGATGGAATAAATCAGTCGCACAGTTGTCACCTGTAGAAATGCCTAAACAAGCTTTCTGCAGGTCTTGAGATGAGAAACATGTAGATCTCTGCTATTTAATAATTATTGGCTTATAAGAGTCCTCTAAGCCAATCTTGCTAATATAAGTAAAAGTAAGACTAAGCTATGAAAAGCAATCAAAGGACAGGTATTAAAAACATACATAGCAAATTAACTATTTTTAGAATATTTCACCACTATCTTCCAAAACGTCCTGAAGTTTCTTTATGAAGAATATTTACTTATGTAAGCAAAAGACAGCATGACAAAAGACAATTAAGCTGTATAATGCTCCACATAAAAGTAGCAATGGAATATTCTTAATTTTCCTCAACTGTTTACATGCCTCCAAGGACAGCACAAAGGATCAAACCACCATCTGCTTAAGGATAGGTTTGGGGGAAACGACAAATCAACAGTATCTTTTCCTTGCACTTTGTTTTAGTTAAGAGCAAAACTAAAGACAGACCAAAATGAAATTGAGCCGTTCTGATTTCCTTCCTTCACAAGCAATCACAAACAGACTTTCTTAAACTTTCCCACGGACAGAGCAAACTGAAGCTTTAAGACAACCAAGACAAGAGTGAGCAATAGTAGGGATGGCCACTTTACAAGTAGTGGTACACACCAGGAGAGAACTACCCAGTAATAAAAAAAACACAGCAAAGTTAGTCTTAAAACAAGGCTAAAAGTTGAATGCAGGGTCAAGACAGTATAACCAGCTCCTACTTGAAGACTTCAGAACCAATAAAAATATCAGGGTGGGCTGGAGAAGTAGCACATAGACACAATGTACTGCAGGAAAAAAAATCTTTGTGAAACAGAATGAATACAGAATACTCACACCAGCAATCTTAATTTTATTGATTGAAGAGGCAGATTGTTTTGACTTTCATAATTCCTAATGAAATATTTTTCAATATGAATGCTATTTACAACATTTATTAATGACAATGTAAGACAGGTACACTACTGAGAAAAAACCGTTGCTAAAAGAGAATTATGTTATGTTCCAGCTGAGCATAATGAAGACAACCAGCTGATTTAACATAACTTCCTACCTTTAACAAGATAATAACAAATGGTAATCAATGTAAAAAGAAACATATAATAAGAATTTTAAAAGACCTGCATTTAAACTGCAATTCCATTTTAAGGAGACTTAACACTTAGTATGCTTTATGTTCATAAGTAGGTTATCTCAGTAAACTGGATGACTGGCTATTTCAATTAAATATGTATCTGCTTTTTACAGTGTAACATAATTACTCTGGGCAACAGAATTGCTGTAATACTCATGAGATGTTAACTTACTCTCATCTTTTAAAAGATTAGAGCATAAAATGAGAAAAAAACTGAGAAACCTCAAAGGAAGTATCAAAAACCATAAATTGCAACACCACTGAGAAGAGCTAAACTAAATCTGTGACACACTTTACTCAAGCAACATAAATAGGGTGCACTATCATGTGTTTACAAATGCCCCTGACACAGCCTCAACATACATACAAAACACTATTTAAGATAGCTAAGACATCCCCAGACATGCATGCCCTTTCACAAACAGATGAGAATCATTTACCTCAATTTTTAGCCTGAACCTTCATCAAAAGATCCTCACAATACTTTCCAATAATAAGGACAAATTACTGTAACTTCAGAAGACATCACTTACCTAAGGAGAACACTGAAAAATATGTGCTGGTAAATATTCCCTTGGAACTGCCTGCTCTTTAAACCACCTAATCTCTATTTGCCGTCATATCTGTACAGGAACACACAGACCTGAGTGTTTCAAACCTGTAATTACTTTAAGAGACACAGTAAAGCTCATACAAATACATACAGTAGCTATAGGAAACACAGAAAAGTGCAACAATATGGTAAAGAAAATGCCAGTGGAATTATGTCACTTTCTGAAAATGGCATGTTATCAGCTCCAGCATCTAATTTCAGTCTCATCTTAAAAAAAGATGCCTCACAGCAGCAGTCCCACTAAAGTAGCGGTCTATGGCACTAAACACACTGCATTTCAGACTTACGACATCCCAAAATGGACTCTCAGACTTCAACATATAGTGGCAGTAAGCGTTCTCCTTCACAGGATATCTTTAAAGCCTCTAGGCAAGAGGTATATAGCACATCTATACTGGTTCTGGCTGGGATAGAGTTAGATTTTTTCAGCATCATACACAGGGCTATTGTAAGCAGATTCTTGTTACCCAGCCTCAGCTATCATGCTGGAAGCCAATACACACCAAATTTTCTGTGAACCTACAAGCTACAGCTTGTGAAAGTGTTTAAGCTCAAGTCTATGTATTTTCTACAAAAAAAAAGTTTGCTAAGTTAAAGTGACCAATCTCTGCTGTAAATTTAATGTAAATATTGTAACTATCGAACTATGCAATTTTCACCTTTGTACCCTTACTGACTGCTTTTACAATGAGAATTTGCCAAGAAACCCCCAAGGTTCATCTCCAGTGACCTAAGCATTTGGCAGCAACTTTGGAGCATGGCTTCAACACCATTAATTAAA
Source organism: Illadopsis cleaveri (assembly GCA_013399915.1). Lineage (NCBI taxonomy): Eukaryota > Metazoa > Chordata > Aves > Passeriformes > Timaliidae > Illadopsis > Illadopsis cleaveri. The sequence continues at coordinate 55,095 of VXBB01005120.1, read as the reverse complement.
TGAGTAAGTTTCGTGGAACTAAAAAAGAAAAGACCCTGGCCTTACATTAGTATACTGACTTGCATTGAGCACTTTCTTTGGTTTATTTCTGCTCTTCTCCATTATCATCCCCCAATCAGCTGGCCTCTCAGAAAAGTAGGTAAGTATGTACAAGAATCCATACATCTGCCAGTGCTGTTTCCTGCATGAACAACCCAAAAAAAATCCAGCTACGACTGTCCTAGGTGTTCAGATAACCATAATTCTACACTGAACATTTGGCAGCTGCCCATATATTTTAGCCTTTGAAAGCATACATAATTGTGTAGGCAGTGTGATGCCTGGACTGCAAGTCAATCCATCCAACTGCTCCAAGGAGACTAAATCTGCATTAAGATCCTCAATTAGAGATTTAAAAAAAACCTTCTGGTTTGTCTCTTATATCTTCTTCCAGAGTTTCCCCAAAATGCCTGAATTAACTGTCTCATAAATGCATATTACTTTCAACACTCTTGGTCCCTGAGCTTAGGGTTAGGTGTTTAAGAGGCATGAAATAACTTCATGCGGATTGTCTGTCCCAGAACAAAGGCAGTGACTAAAACCAGTATTCTTTGGGAGCACAGCATAAAAGCTTCTCTCATATCCCACTTCCTCCCCTGGAAACAATTTCTTTTAGCAAGTAAAGGAGACAGGAGTTGCTTATTACATATTTCTAAACAAACTTCTTTGATTTTTTTACTTTAATGCTCTAAACTAGGACACCTCATTCATTTCCTATTGTCTGCTTCCAGGAGGTACAAAGAAGGATCTTTTCCACCACACTTTTTAATGAGAATATGATTTTTAAAAAATGGTGGAGCTGGTTATTGTTTGACATCCATCAAACAACTAGGAAATAATTCAAATTAAGGCTTATCTCTGGGAATCAGTTACCAAATTAACCTTGAATATAATGCTTCTAATTATTCACTTGGAAGAAACGCGGATATGGAGTTACCAGCAATTCTTTCTACCTCCCAACTCTCACCCTTTTTGACTGTGATCGTTTTTACCTTTCCAAGTTCTTGCTTTGTTCATTTCCCTCTAAATGTTGTCAATATTGGCATATTTTGAAGATGTGATGTGTTCAAGCTGACATACCCTATAATAAGAGTTTGTTTATCCTCTCACTCCTCGCAAACATTACGAGGCTCCATGAGAAAGCAAAAGCAGATGAACAAACTGTGTGTGAACTTCTGTTTCCCATTCCTTCTCATAATCCCAAGAGCAGAAATTCAGAAGAATGGGATTCAACATTTACTCTTCTGCCTCAGCGGGGGTCAGCAAAATGACTAGAGGGAAAGTAGTCTGTTCATCCTTCCTTAGATCTGCTAGGGTCCATGCTGAGAAATATAACATTAAAAGAAAGCAGCATGGTTTTTCAGAAGTTACAGAAAAATGGAAAAGCTACTGTCTTAGTCTCGAAAGTTTCACACAAGGTAATAGACCCATAATACTGTTTCCTTCCTCACCTCATCAAACGATGGCTACAAAATGTGAACAACAGAAAAAACAAAAGAATGCATACCATTAAAGCTTAAATGCTTCACAAGAAGATGGAAGGCTTGACTAAGACTGAAAAACAGTTCTCAGAACAGCCCTTCATCAAGATTTTGTATGGGGTGTGGCCTGTGTGCCTTGGGCATCTTCACCTGTTCCCAAGGCTTCTCTCCAGGGTATTTTTTTAGTTTCTGGGGGAAGAATAAACCTCCCACATTTCTGAGGATTTAGCAAGTGTTGATGCGTATCTAGGCTGATGGGTCAGGAAGAGGGACAGTGGAAAAGGCCAGTATCAACCTCTGTGTTGCCTGTCCCACACTGGTGGCACTAATTTGTGTCTGTCCTCCTTTCCACAAGATAGTAATTTTCATAAAATATGGAAAAAGTTGACATCCTCAAGACTCACTGCTTTCAGATGGGTATGTAAAAGTGAGAAAAAAGCCTTGGTTCCTTAAGGAAAGCAGTACAGCTTACCTGTTTTTTACTGTCATCCCTGCTGGTTAAGATTCACTTATGCATTGTTTATATTATAACCTAAGTTTTAATTCTTCTGTTCCCACTGAATTTGATTGCCTGCCTGCTCTTTGCTTACAGTAAAAAATCCTTCAACAAAGCATTTGTATTCTGATCATCTTGTGAATTACATTGTTGTTTCTCCTCATGTTCTATAAAATACAGTTTTCCCACAAGAGCCCCTAATACGTACCATCTGTATCAGGATGAAATTCCCAGAGGCTAGTAGCTTTATTCAACTTGTGTGAGTCTCCCTGGCACCTATACATTTTTCCATGGTTAAGTCAGTCGTTGGAGTAAATTAATATTAAGAATACATTTAATCCTCTGGAACTTGAACTTAGGCCACAGCAATTACTAGTACCTCTGATTTTTTAAGACGTTTACTCATTCAGTTTTGCCATCAGTAACATGACTAACATTTCAAGTGAAGCTAACAGAAGTTTAAAATAAAAATTTTTACACAAAAGAAATTAAAAACTTTCTTTAGGTAAACTCCATGGAATTATTTCCTCCCCTGGTGAAAATATGCTGCTTTACTGAATTTTTGCATACTTTCAGTGTATTTTATTTTCTTCAACACAGTATCTTAAGTCTACAGTACTGTAGACACTTAAGAATTTTCAACCGCCTCAAGACAAATAGAGTAGCAATTTAGTTCGCATATAAGTGTTTGATCAAGGAAACTAGTATTTCCTGGCACCAACTTTTAGAGGTTTTGGGTGGGGACAAGGGAATGGGAAACACCTATTCTTATGTCATTCGCAAAATCAGTGGCAGAATCATGAGCAGACAGACACCAGGGACTGCTGAATAACAAGACATGGTTTTACCCATAAAAATCTTCCATTTCGGTAGACTTGACAAACTTGAACCTGAACCAGTCCTCATATTCAACATTGACAAAACACACAAAATAAATCAACAAAAGCAAACAGATCTTTCACACACATCTGCCCCCAAGCTGCTCTGAAAATAACATGCCCTCTAGGCAGCAATTACTTGACATTTTCTACCACTCCCTTCAAAGTGACTTTAAAATTCTGAGTTAACACCTGGGGATATATCACACAAACACGTGTACATTTTCAGTCTTAGTACTGTTAAGCATCAGTGACAAAGCGTAATAATTCTGGACTATCTATGAGAATTTACTCAACTAAAAGACAGCAGACTTTTCTCCCACTAACATTAGGGTTGCTTGAAAAAAAAATCAAAACATCTAAGGGGGAGCTCTTTAAAAATAATAACAAAATGTTCAGAGTACTGGTTCTCGGAACAGCAATAAAACAACAAATGAAGGACAAAGCAGCACTGACTTCAAGAGGTGGATCACTGCAAATATAACACGTGCGTGAATTGCAGCTCAAGACTTGCAGTTACCACCAGACAATTACCATCAAAAAAGTGAAGTCATCCTCCACAGAGAGCTAGGTACATTTATACACACTGGCATGTTTATTACAGAGGTTATTTGGTAGGGACCACTTCTTTTTCTCTAACGTGTGATAGCACTAGAGATTACTAATAGATTCCCTGGTTCATTTGAACAATGTATCACCTAGAGACAATTTAGTTTCTAAGTAAGTCTTCTTTACAAGTCTTACGCTAGTATAGTGTTCCTCTAGAAAACTATTTGCTCAAATATTCTTATATGGTTAAATATGTTTTTCTAAAAGTAAAGAAACTTTCCAGCTCTTGATAAAACTCTCTAAGGGGAAACCAGAATCCTAAACAATGGTGACTATATTTCATTTACACCCTTTACTATGAAACTCTCAATTAAAAAACTGGAATTCAGCTCACTACAGAAGCAAAAGGTTACTGCAATTGTTGCAGCTTCACTAAAACTGAAGAGGCTGCAGTACTTCTTGGCTGCCATTAATGGCAGACCAAGATTTTCAAGGGAGAAATTGGATTTTTCATAGTTCTTCTTGCTGTATTTGCACAGGATAAAGTCATTCTGACTACACTTTACGTTGGTTCTTACTAACAGGTGGTAAAGACATGTCAGTGGAAAAACATATGGGGAAGCAGACTGTAATCAGGATGTACAAGAAGAAAACTAATATGACTAAATGAAAGCTGAAGTATCAGTTAATAGTTTCCTATTACTTACTTTATTTTATGAAGTCACATTCAATAAGCCCTTTTCTTTTTCTTCAAAGTAGTTATTCAGTGCAATTTATACCTAAAGGGGGTTAATGCATGTGAACAAGAGAATGATCCAGAGCAGACTGGTGAGAAGGTTTACATTCGGCCAACAATATCCATGTTTTGTAGCCAACGTGAAAGACAGGAAGTGGGTTAGGATAATTGCTTGTAATAGCCTGTATTACAAAGTGCTTAAAATAGGACTACTGAGCTATGATACTAAAAGCAAAAAACAGTCACAAACTGAAAACCATCTCCATTGGGAAAGGACCAGTCACTATCTTATCAGCTAGGATTACTGCAGCATTCATCATTTAGGTAATTATAACAGGCTTAGAGAAATTACCTGGTTTTCAATTAAGACATCAGCATTGCTAGAGGGATCACACAAGCTACAACACAAGACAGTAAGGCAAACATCCCCTCAGCTCCAGCCTGCAGTAAAGCTTGTTAAAAGAAGGAAGCCGTTTTCTCCTCGCTTTCTATCCTACAGATACACTTACATAATTCCAGTCCTTTAGTTTTATTGTTGGAAATTGGCTAGTCTTCATGTGCCATTAAATATTATTGCTGTGAATTCACTGCTGGCTACTTGTGAAAACACAATCCTATTAAAGTATCCCTGATTCCTCTTTCCCTCATTTACTTTCATAAATACCTCAAACTTTCACTATCTCATTTCAAGCCTCAATATGAAATCAAGGTACAAATGTGGTTTTCAGTGCTTTCTCTTTTTTGGCAATCATACCTGCATGTGCTAATGTCTGCAGGGAGAAGGCAGGTGCCTGCATCCCTGTGTCTGTGGAAGTTCTCTCTGCCATATACTTTCAAGACCAGGAATAGCATACAGCTAGAGAGGTAAGTGAATACAAAGTTTGATATTGTTTCATGTAGGAGACAAGTAATCCTGCTCACTCCTGCTCAAGGGAAAGCACTCTAGGAAAGGTTCAGCTAACAGTGAGGTACAAACCAGGTTGTATGGCAGCTGGGTGCCCACCTGGTGCATGAGGCAGTGACTGGATGGAGAGACACATGGACACCACATGATCAGAGAGATGACTGGGAAAAGGGATCAGGAGCAGCAACACTGCAGCAGCAGGCAGACAATGCCTGCTTCTTCAGGTTAAGTTTAGAACATAAGAGTTTGGTTTGTTACAATAAACAATCTTCGGAGAAAGCAAGGAGGTCCCCGTGTCTTTGTTCCCCACAACTACAGTTTCATGATTGTGCTAGTCTAACCTTTAGATATAAAGGCAAGAGGAAGAAAAACTTCACTGACTTGGTTTTGTCCACCCAAAAGCATTGAGCCACATGTTTCAAATTTTTCTTCCACATTTAAACGGCATGCTTGCCATGCAATGTAGTCCTTGCCTTTTCTATAAAGATGCTAATAACAACCATCTTTAGATGCATCCAAAGAAACTCATTTTCTCTTTCTAGGGAACACTGCAGAAAGTAGTCTCCCAGGGCTATCCTTTGCACCTTGCACATCCTCTCACAGGTTGTTTAACGAAAAATGCCGAACATTACTCAGTCATATTACCCACTTGATGACTAATGCTGATGGAGAACATCCCTTTTTCTTACCTCTCTACCTCACTACCTGTTCACCTTGCCCCTATGGATATATTAAAATCACAGCTAGTATTCTCTGGGTGCAATAGAATGCACATGTATGGGAGATGTTCACTCATTACATCTGCCCAAAATCTTAACCATTTTTCCCTAAGATCATCAACTGATTCTGTGAACCTCTACCCATAGATTTTGACACTGGACAGTGTAATATAGCTTTGAAATAAATGCTTGCCAAGACAGAACAGTGCCACCAGTAAGAAACAGTAAGAAACCACCAGCTATGCCCCAATATGGATGGTAATCAGCTACCAAACTGAACGTCACTGTGGAGAGGACACACTGATGGTAAGAAGTTAGGTCCAATTGATATAAAATCATATTACTTATGATGTGGCAACTTGTGGAAGCCCCACAATGCCTCTGTGAAGTCTAAGGCACTCTACAAAAACACAGGAAAGTATGGGTCCCAATTCAATGAGCTTATGTAAAAAGGGGGAAAAAAAAAAAACTTCCATGAAATTTTGACATTTAGTTTCTGGTGACATGAAGTCCAAGCTAGCTCAGGTATAATTTTAGTCCAAGTTGTTTTCTAACTGACTAGAACTATCAAAACCAGAAACCGGTGGAAAAATTGAAAAATCGCTTATCACATAGCCTTCACAAGCCCAGAATTTTTTTTACTCATTCACCTTCATGGAGAATGTAGATTACATCTTACTTTTCTACAAAACACTGTAGTCAATTTAAGCACTTTTGTGTTTAGTCAAGACTAACTTGTCTGACACAACTTCTATCCACAAGGTCTTTAAATAAAGAAGAGAATTTCATCTTCCAGTGATGCAAGAGAACCACACAATAAATTAAAAAAAACAACACAGGAAGCTATCCCCTGCAAGGTCTACAGCTAGCTCAGTTCAAACAAGTTTCTTTGTTTCTCTAATATAAACACAAAAAAGATCAGAAACAGAAATACTGATGATAATGGCACTTTGATTTGCTCACATATACAAATGACAGTGCACAGATGGGAGGAAGAGATGTTAATCTGCCGTATCTGTGTGACATTTTCTATTTTTCATCCCATTAGTATTTTACTATTGATTGTATAAACTATTTTACGTCAAAAAAGGGTGCATATGGTTGACTTAATACTTATTTTAGCTCATTTACAACCACAAGAAGCTGCTAAATGTAATTGTGCAGTCTCAGCATTAGTAATTTCTCACAGTTACTATAAAACAGAATTGAACTACAAGAGTTTAACACAGTCTGTTGGTGCTTGTTTACACTTTGGACAAGATAGCACATGTACACACTCCATTCCTCCCACCCCTTCTATCCCCCCTGCAATCAGTGGGTCAACTGCTAGGAGAACTACACACCCTCAAGGGTAAGGCCAGATATCTGGCAGGCAGTCATAGCAGAAAACTGTATGATTGTGTGCACTCTGAGCATCACAGTAATTGGTGACAACGATTTAACTGGTCTCCCCCATACTTTTGCAACTTGAATTCATTTAAAGCTCTATTATTTCTACATCTTTCTGATATGATGCTCTATTTCCAAATTCTCCTCATTTACAAGATTTTTGAAGTGACTTCACAATACACTCTAGTTCACAGCATCCTGAGATGTGTTCCACATAAATTTATTAAGCAGAAATCAGAAGTTAACTAAAGAACAAGGTGAAACTCATCTATTTCGGAACCAGCTATTTTTATTTGCTTTTACAGCTATAACTACTTACCTAAACTCTCCCACATAGTAAATAAAGTGTTCTAATGATACAGATTTTCTAGCAAAATATAACAATATCTCTCAGTTCACGACAAAAGGGTAAACCAAGAACACTGTGCCTTTTACAGTCCACTTTAGTCATGAATAAAAAACAAATCGAAACTGTTATCATATCCTAATGCAAGCACTGCTTAATCTATAGCATCTAGCAAAAGGTGATTGTACATTTCCATTTGATCCTCAATTCTGACTAAAAGACAAATTTCAATGGTCGTCTCCATATCATCAATGTGGTTATGTCAAAAGACAATGTAAAACTTGAATTTAGAAACACATGAGACAGTTCACCCTACTGAGCAGAAGTTGCTGGGAAACACACAACCAACCCTCTCAGAGATTTAATATTACATCTTATCTAGGCTGTTTCTTCCCTCCTCGCTTTCCATACCAGAAAACAGATCCTCCTCACTCCTTCCATGACAAAGTATTTTTTACTAATGATCCATGGCCAGCTGCTTCTAGCAATGAGGAGCATGAGCTACCAACAGTACTTGGAATGGTAAGCAAGCAGAGGGTCCCTTAGCATCTTGAAACACCAGCTCTCTTCTGCTGAGAAGTGGGAGACCTTACCCAAACCTTCAAACACCATTGTGTGGAGGCCGGAAGGCCAGCTGAAGATAAGCTCGGCACATCCCCCTGGAGGGAAAATCCTTAGGCATCAACCTCCCTTGTTGTGGCAAGGAAAAAGGCTTCTCCCGGCATTTTTGCTGTATGTAGATCCTATCTTCCCCCTTGTTCCGCCCCTGTGCCCTCAGCTTACTGGCTTTGATGTTCTGTCCTGCCCCTCACTATCCCTATACAAACCCCTGCTCCCTCTGACTTCCCAAGGTTCTTCGTCCCTTGACCCCTTCGTGGTAAGAGCTCAATAAAGGCTCTCCATGGAACACCACCCAATGATCCCATCCCTTCCTTCTGCGCTGCTCAGAGCTGGAATCATCTGAGAGCTGAAATCACTTGGCAAGAGCGAGATGTGCCTGTGCACTCAGGACGTCTTAAAGACGCTTCTCTGGGATGGTCATGGCACTCCATCACCTCACACCTGCTGTGACACCAGTGAACTGAAATGGAAAAGAGATTCACAACCAAGACAGACCTCTGTCTGGAGAAAACCTCCATTCTCCGTTGTGACTGTTCAAAACTCCAAATGGAGAAGTAGAAAAAACTGGAAGGGGACATTTTTGTCTGTTACCACCTTTCCTTACACCATATCACAGAACTTAAGATATATGCATATACAGAAGGCAGAAAGAATACAAAAACAAAGCAAAATTCACAGTCATGTGGTAAATAGGGAACAAGGATGAAACCTGAATAACTACATTCCCTGTTTAGTTAAACATGTATATTGCTCACTGCATGCTGAAATATCTAAGAATATTTGTGCTTCCACACTGCTGGGTTTCTTCCACGTTTTAATACTACTGATGTCTACATGAACTGGTAAACTAACCCAATTAAAAATACCTGTCCTTACCATTTACACACTCTTATTTGGCCTCTTATTCATGGGGTGTACAGCTCAATATGAAAAGCTTACTAGCACAACATAAATTGTTTTGGTTTAAAACAAACTAATACAAAAACCTCTGTAAGGACACCAAAGGAGAGTTAGAACATGATACATATACTGCTAGTCTCTGATTTCAGTAGATATTTTCAGATACATAAAAGCACATTTGTCACTGAACAACTTCAGCAAACAAATTACAATCACAAATTCTGTAGAAAAAAAGGAAGAAACAGAACCTTAAAATATGAGCTGAAGTTTTGTTTTTCATTTCAGACATCAAGTGTAACTGTATACTTACTACACATGCTCTTTATTTCTCTGATCTGCAAACCATTTTGGTCAAATCTTCAAAGCAGGTATTCAGACCCAAGGTCACTACAAACATACTTCTCTGTCTGTAAATCAGTTTTGGTACATTTGTGGAGGATTTTCAATTTTCTTAAAACCACAATAAGCCTTTTCACCATGTCAAATTGTTATTTCAAATCTCTTACTGGCCTTTTTTCCAGCCTTGTATTCCAGCCTTGTAAGCCTTTGTTATTGCAGTCTAACTGCTATCTTCCAAAAAGACTATTTGAAAAAGCTTATTCACAGCCACTTAGAAAAACTAAGCAGGAAAAAGTGCTAGCATTGTGTTTTGAATGGCACAAAGCATGAGAACATGCCTCTAACCAGACTCTGCAAGATATGGGCAGCTAATTATGTTCTGACAACTCTGATGCGACCTCTGACTCACAGGGGAAAAAACAAAGCATACAGACAAATCACTACAGAAATCTATGTCCTCATTCCTCCTTTCCCATGCACCAGATTTCACAAAACAAGCCATTTGGCCTTTGATTTAGCTACTTACAAGTCCCTTGCACCATCTCTCCTCCTAATCCAAACTCCGCCTTGTCAAGATGCTTTACAGGGGTAGTAGTTCCTTTCTTTGATTTTATATTAGCTCTACTTCTCAATGAATCTTGTATCTACTCCTGGTTTTATTACTTCCTTCTCCTATTTAATAGACGTTACTCTCTGATAAGTCAAGGTGCTTCCCTAGTTTTTCTTTCCATAGCACTTTCATAGTGCCTGTCACAAAACTCATGTTGCCCACACAGAGAGAAAGGAAACTGAAGCTACATTTAATGTGTGAATTTAAAAAATTACAAGAAATACCTCTGGCAAGGAGAAAAAGCCTCTACTCTGTTGCAGTTAAAACCAGTTAGTAAACAGACTACTTACATAAATACATAGAAAATAAAAACTGCGGGAATATCTACCTACTGTGCGAAGCCCCTTACCTCCAAGTGAAATTGTGAATTTTCTTCTTTTAATCAATTATGCTATTGAATTTGCAACTCATACACCCTCAGCTCTTGTTTACTTTCCTGTAATGATCTAACAAAGAAATGCTGGGGTTCATTTCTTCGAAGAATTTGCTCTCTCTGGAATTCACCTTGCTTTCTAAGGATTTTATTTTAACTTCACTTTATGGGCGTTTAACCAATTTCACTTATGCTTGCACTACTCTATACTTCTTACCCATTTTTCTGTGTCTGGGAGATAAATATTTATCACTCACAGCATTTTTGAATCAATACAGAGACCTCTACAGCTCTTAAAGCTCAGCAGTTTAGCTACAAAATCCACCTTCTCATAAACAGACTCCAAAAATGAGAATTAATTTCTTTAAGAGCTAAAAAGCATAAGGAAGAAATGCTCTTACCCCTTGATCCCCCTTTCCACCCCTATACTAAGGGGCAAAGCAGACTGGTATGGGAAAGGAACTGGGTCCTGCCAGGCAGCAATGAGACACTGTATTCCTTCACAAACACTGCTGCTGGAAGGGAACCCAGAGGTTTGTTTGACACTGAAGACTTCTCTTTAAATACACCACACACTTCACAAATACCAAATTCCACCCTCTTTACCAAGAATGGTACAGTGGGGGCAACAACAACAAAAAAAACCAACTAAACTAATTGAGAGAGCAATATTTCATTGCACTGTGGACAGCACTTCTGCCCAGTAACTCCACTGTCTGCAACACTCCTATTACATTCCAGTATGAAAAAAACCCCACACTATTAGCAGAGCAACGTTCAGAAATGTGAACTAGGTAAAAAAACACCTAAGTTTTTGTTCAGAATGTTAACAGGTCTTACTTGCATGCCATTATTTTAAGTCCAAATCAAAAGAGAGAAGAGGGAGTTTAACCAGGAATTTCAATTGGTTTGCAAACAGTTTAAGGTCACATGAGGAGTACTTCAAGTTGCCTTTATTAATCTAACAATTTAATGCTTATAGGTATTTATTTTGAGAACTAAGCATTGTACTGATTTAAAATGTTTAGTTCAAAAACTTAGGGATGAGAAGCGTTGAGGGGGAGTGAAAATCAGTATTATTTGCTGTCTGAAATTATGGTGCTTGAATTATGTCCACTGGAAAAAATTTATTTTCATTATCACAGTGATTTAACAACGAGTAGACTTTGTGGACCCATGAGGAAGTACTAAAAGAAATATGGCAAAAAAAAGAAATTCAAACACACACCCCTGTAATCTGAAATTTGGTATGTATAACAGTTCTAATTTTGATCTCTCATTTTGGAATTAAACAAAGACACTGTCAATACAATATGGAAAAAAGTACTTACTAATTCCAAAGCAACAGCAAAGAGGGGTACAGTAATTCCAGGTTACAGTGAAACTGAGTAGCCAGATAATTATCTGGCCCAACAACGTCTGTCACTAGAACTCGGTTCCCCAGTCAATTTATTTAATAAACACTAGATTCTCCAGGTTTGTATGAAAGGCCACTGTATTCAACTCGTTTACACCAGGGAGTACTTCAGCCACTCCACAGCCATTAACTGTATCTCAGATGATACAATTAATTGCTGCCTCGTAAGAAAACTCCCATCCTCTCTAAGTCCAGCTACTAACTGCTTGAAACATCACATCCACATTATTTAACTGGCACCACATCAGGATACCACAGCTGCTGAGTAACATTCCTTACAGGCCCCTCATTAGAGGAGCATTAGGAACAGCAGTCAGCCTGACCCAGCTTCCCTGCTCATTTTTCCTGTACAGTACAGTTTTCAGCTCACCTCAGAAAGTCTTTACTCCCTGTAACAACAGAGAGTTCCTGGTGGCTGGTGCACAGCCAGCCTGCCAGTTCTGTCACTCATCATCTCCCTGAAGATCCCTGCCGAAACAGAGCAGCAGAAATGCTCAAGTCAGTTGTGTTTGCTCAACTTTGCATCCATCATCCCAGCAGTGAACTAAGAATTTTGATGGGAAACACTCACAGAAGAAACTAAAATAAAGTAACTCAAACAAAATCCCTACTTTGGAAAGCCTGCCATCAATACACTAAAAACCAAAATCTGATAGAAAAACACTGTTCTGATCAGCTAAACATCAGCCACAGCTGAAACACAGGAAAAAAAACCTGTGAACACCACACATAAAGATGCATAACCTACAGAAAATACTAATTTTTGGCACTACTTATGAACAAGAGAGACAATCCTGGCATATGTGTCACATACAAAAGGAAATAAGTGAGAGAATCAAGGTTTTTCACCTTCTGTGTATTAACTGAAAGCGACTCTACTTTTAATCTTCCTTGGCATACCTCAAACTTTAGCTCTATGCCAGTGTCTGAAAAGGTATTTCATCTTAAGAAGATGCTACAGCTCCCAGAAATATCTTAGCTACAAATATTTAAGATAAAATATTATTTCAATAAACAAAGGAGAAGGTGTGAGAATAAATGTTATTTGGTGTTACTAGGTTGCATTTGGCTTTCTAAGTGGCCCTGTGACTTCCTGAACATGACTACAGAAAAATTCTTTCAACGGGCACCTTTTTAGTGATGTAGATTGCTTGAGTCAAGTTCCCACCCTTTCTTACTGTAAGGAAAGCTTCCCATCACTGACTTCACTTTTGTGACGCTGTACATTAACATCACAGCTGACAAAACTTCATGGATTGGGCAGCCAGTGAGCAGCTGACCATCTGTACAATAAAAGGGTTTATCTTGTTTTATTTCTTTCCGTTTCTAAGATTGCCACAAAGATCCTGTGCCTCATTCCTCTACACAGGACATCACGAGAGGTTCCCAAGAAGCACTAGCTGCAAAGTCTGCCTCCATTCCACAGTATCCAAGGCTTGTTAACTATACTGACTAAGGTAGTTTCTCCACTTCAGTCACAAGTTGCAGTAAGATAATGAAACTAGTGGTTATGCTTTTAAATTTTTCAAGGAATAGGTGTCAAATTGTGTGTAACTGCTGAAACAGCAAAGACTACTCACCACATAGGAAGTTAACAAGTGTCTCTTCTCAGAAACATAGTGCAGGCTTCTCATGAGTGTTTAGGAAAGGAATATATAATGGAAAGAATGTCTCTTTAAAACTTGCATTTCAGTGGTTCTAAAATATACAGGAAATTGTCTGATGATAAGTAACTATTACTTAAGTCCTATAGTTTTAATGCATTCTTAGTACCCACTGAAATCAAGAGATTCCTTTGATTGAAAGTCTACGATGAACTCCTCAACATTTAATAGTCACATCACAAGTACCTTCTGCATAGTTGAGATTTATTACAGGAGAGCTTTAGTCAGCTTGTAAGTTATTAGCAAGTTGCTATACTTCTATAAAAACAGGAAAGAAATCAATGTTAGAGGAGTAACTTCCTGCAGTGGTCGAGAATTGAAAGACCAGTGCTAAGGAAAGCACCAAACCTGATGTAGTCAAGGTTGGTAAGCAGTGACTGTCCACAGAACAAGAGCACTTGAAAAATCTCACTGCCTACGTCTTCTTGTTAAGTGTGAAAAGTGATCCAAACAAGACACCACCAGGTGGTAAGTGATCATCACCAAGGTCATCCGAAAATGCAGGCTGTCCCTATCGCTCCTTACAGACTTGACTGCATGTAGAAAGACTATTATCATACCTTTACTAACCTCACTAAGTGACCTCAGTAAGTCCTGACTATTTGGGTCTGAATGAAAGGTGCTGTAGATCAAGCAGAGATGGGACCATATGTAAATTCTCGTAACAGTCAGTCGGTAGAAGAGGTTTTTATGGAACTGGTAGCTCAAAGAAAAAATACTGTAGTCACTGAAACTGACCTACAGTGACACGCTGTAGTCTTCAATGTCCTGAGAAAACAGTGTAAATTTTGCTGATGTCCAACTGCGATGAGCACTGTTGGAAGTGAAAGGAACAAAAAAGAAGAGGAATGAATGTCACCTGAGGGACTAGAAACATGAACGGGCTATCACAAAAATCAGCTAAAGCCCAAATAAGGACTGTGTGCATGCTTTTAGGATTAGGTATGTGAGGCAGAACATGCCAGTCTCACTGCACAAGCACACCACATGCTGATCTAGGCTAACAAAGCAGCCCACTCAGCCTGCTGGTGTTCCAAGAGAAATACATTTTACCTTAAATGTCTGCTGGACTGCTGAAAAGGTAAGTTAAATAATTTTCTTTTGAAAGAAGTGGAATCAAAACAGAGTGGGGACAATAACAGTGGGAGGAAAATTTCTGAGAGATGATAGGAGAGAAATTGGTCACATTCCAGTTCCATACTCCCTCTTTCATTTGGATGGGCAAACACACACACAAACACACTTATGCAGGAAAACCCTACAGCGCTTAGGAGAACTGGGGATACACAGTAGGCAGAGCCTTTTCAAATATAAGTCATTAATTGTGCAAAGAGGCCAAGCTGAAAAGTGCAGAAAAGGAATCTAAGGGATTACCTGTGGACAGTCCATGAAGGTGTCTGGGCTTAGTTTCATGCATAAAGAGAGTAATTCTCTCCAGGAAGTGTGTAAGATTTGCAACTGCAGTGATTAAAAATTTTTATGTTTGCTCTTCAGCCCTTTCTCTTGAACAATTTGAAAGTATAACCACATATTACTGGAGTATTACTTGAGAGACCTTGTATCCAGACTGGTCTCATGGTGGCAACTCTGGACTGAGTGGCCAGCAGAGCTGGACTATCTTCCTGGTTCTGTCACTAGCCCTTCAAGACAATTTATCACCTCTCCATACCTGTAGAGAGAGATACACATCTCTCTTTTGTGAAATACTTTGATTTTCATAGTTAAAATTAATGAGCCAAATACTATCATGTCTGAACCCCACCAAATCCTAGCTCAAAACTGAAATAGCTATCAATGCTTTTACCCCATACTGTGCTCAGACAAAAAATGAGTCAGAAAAATCCACCTTGTTCCTAAAACTTACAAGCAAACCTCACTGAGACCTTCTCTCCAGAACACCACAGTCAGAAACATTCATAATCACGAAGATGAGGAATGAGAAGGGAAAGGTGTATGTCACGCCCCCACTATTTCTCCCCTCCCCTTCTTTCCTCTGAAGGACCAGCAAAAGCCACCAGTAATCTTCTGCCAGCAGAGGAGCTGGATTCCCCAGGCTAAATATACTGAATACAAAAGGCTAGATGAGAGCTTTGGTAAAGCTTTAAGGGTGCCAGAGGAGCCCTCCTTGTTTTGGTTTAGAAAAGAGCTGTGCAAGCATGCTACATAAACCTGGGGAGCACCAATCTGGTGTTCGCTTAACCACACAGCACAAGCAAACGGGCCCTCCCTGCTAGGAGTGAGAGGTTGTGAAGACAGAGTAAACTTGAACCCATAGCAGCCCACATGCAGCTGACTCCAGACACTTGACTGGAGAAAGGGAACACAAGAAACAGAAACAGAGACTGCTTTGTTAGGTACTCAGAAGCAGTTGACATAGATAGTCTTGTAAATGATTTCATGGACATGGATACTATTCTGAAATGCTACATATTTGTCTGATAAACTAATAAACTTCTGTACTTATAAGGACATACAGTGGTAATGCTTGGCAGAGCTTATTTATGCATTAGGTTTAGTGCTACTGCCTATGGATTCCTGCACGTGTGCATTCATGGACAGATCAAACCTAAAATAAATTTACAGTACTACAACATGTGATTATTACATGACAGGCAAAGCTGTTGGATGAAATCAGTCAGGAAGTTCCAGTCATTGATTCGTAATCTGTATGAATAGCCATATAGCCCACACAGAAAATATTAGAGAAAATCAATTCAAAACTCCAAATGATAACTCCTCTCTAGTGTTGGAAAGCAATGCATCAATAGATAGAACTATTCTGAGACAAGTGACAGAATTGGCACTCACTGTGTATGAAAAAAGCCCATATCTTTGTTTAAAACAGTAAGAAGGAACCAGTAAAGTATTCATTTCCAGCCCTCCCTCTAGGCTGTTGCTGGTTCAGAGGGAACACTTCTCACTAGAAGAACCCATCATTTTTTTGGTGGGTTGGGGGGCAGAGGGGAGAGAGTCTGCTCTACACCCACTGTCTATACTGAGACCAGTAACTTACTGCCAAAAACAACATGAAAGGCACATGAGGATTTCACTTTTAAATTTGTCTGTGTAAAGGTTATTTGTGATGGTGGTCGCTGACGCTCACATTCAACCTGGAGAGAGTATAAAGTCTCTTCTTTTATCCTCTAAGGTTATTCAACATCTTTTTCCTCCGAAACTTGAAGTGTTTCAGATCACCAAAGAAAACTGTTATAAACCAAAGTTCTTAGATAGAAAAAAATCATAGACTAGTATAGGCTGGAAGAGGTCACCTAGTTAAATCCCCTGCAATGAGCAGGGACATCTTCAACTAGAGCAGGTTGCTCAGAGGCCTGTCCAATCGGACCTTGAATTTTCCCAGGGATGGGGAATTCACCAGCTCTCTGAACAACCTGTTTGGCCGTTCTCTTTACAAAGAAACCCTCATACATGATCTAAATCTACCCTCTTACATCTTAAAGCCACTACCCCTTGTTCTATCACAACAGGTCCTGCTAAAAAGTTCCAACATCTTTCTTACATCTCTCTTTGTTTCAGAAAATTCCATATTGTTTTGCTATTTCATTAACGCAGTCCAGGAAAGCAACACTAAAATACTCCTACTACATTTTCAACACTTCTTGAAGCCCAAAGAAGGATCTGTACGGACCACAAAGCATGCTTGCACGCAGCAGTTCTGTCAACATCTGCACTCAGGTTTCCTCTGGATTGATTCCCTAAGCCTGTATTTCCCTGTCTTGAACACTTCCTGCTGTCTCCAAGCTTCTGCCAGGACAAAAAGCCTGCTGGTGGTTTTACCTCTCTTCCATACAGGGCCTTGTTTACACCTACATTATCCAGAGGTAAGGAATTGCGACCAGCCAGAATCACAGGTTTTTTTGTACTTATCTGTCATTAGATAGTGAAGATAGCATCTGTAATGTCAGTACCAAGTAGTACATGCTCTTCCCAAAATATACTGTACTCCATGGTAGACAATCTGTCCCCAGCTTCTGATGGTTTACTCTTCTTCCAGACAAAACTGTCTGCATTCCAAATTCCTCCCATTTGGATTAAACTCACAAAAATCTGGTACTCACAAACCCTATAATTCCTCTAAGTGCCTCGAATATATTTTCTCTATCAAATGTAAAAAGACTAGGTTTGTTTTACAATTAAATAAATTCCAGGATATAAACCAAACCAGAAAAGGGAAGATCATGAGAATTTTTTAAACTCTTGATCTATGTTTCTGCTGGTAAATGTACTACTTATCACTAAGAGCAAAATGGACTACTGCCTTTTTTTCCCTTTACACATATAAAGCTGAAATGTGTGTGTACATGAATCCTGAACATCAAGACAATTCTGAAAAATACTAAACACACCACTATACATACTCGCAGCAGACATGAGCCTACCTCTGTAGAGCACAAAACCAGTCACAAAGAGAGAAGACAACGCTGCTTGGCAGGATCCTCACATGTTATCTCCTGCCTGCACGCAAATTTTACTTGTTCTTCTCACCTCAACTACCAAATCAAGACAACTCAGAGACCAAGGTTGCCCACAATTTTTTCCATTTGTCAGTCCTGGCTAACAGCATTGCCTGAAGACAAGCCATATCCCTAACAACTCCCTGACTATCAGGAAAGGTTTCAACATTTTTCCTAACACATAGGCTAAGGTTGGTACACAGAGGTTGGAAAGAACCATTGCTTTTTTGATTAAGAAGTTTGAACACACCAATGTAAACACTGTACACATTGCCCCTTTTCTGGTGGCAATTTCCAAAGTCATGGATGGTTACAACTGGAAAAATTGGACATCCTTAAGTCTCTACAAATTCTAATCTACTTATGCTATCAATTCACAGCATGTCTTTCGGAAGGCTATCTTCCTGCCTTCTCAAACCAGCTCTACTACAATACATTTGCGTGAGGGAAAGACAGTCTTTTTGCACATTCTCTTATTCTTGTGTTAATTTTCAGTTAAAGTATCCTGCAGTAATGTTACCATGGGAAGCCAAGGAACTTTTGTATTTCAGAAGCAGCTAAAAAGACTATCCAGCAAAAATACCACCCCCTTAGTAAGTACGTCTGCCTGAAACAAAGCCAAGTTTCAACAGATGCCTATGTTTTAAGCACATGTATTGACTAGTATTTTCTTTTTTTACATTATACAGACACAGATGTGAATCACAGTCATATCAAAAGGAAGAAAGGAGACTTCACACAGAAAACAATCAGGCTAATCATCAATGAACTGATGAAAAAACTGATGAATTTGTAAATCTTTCACAAAAAGATAAATTTAAACAATCTAACACCAAACCTAAAAATTCTGTCTGAAAGATGCCAACATCAGCATTGTGTTTCACGGTATACCATCACCATTAAAAAACACCTGGAAGACTAGCAACCAAAACTGCTGTAGCTTCCAACTGTCTAGGAAAAAAAAAACAATTATCCAATACAGTCAAAAATTTTTCAGAGTATACTCCTCTATAGAGGTTGCTACACATGATTTTACCGACAAACTCTGTGAATAAATGTTCCATTTCTTCTGCACATGAAATCATTCAACAATTTTTGCCTCGTACTTCAAATCCTATGTTCCAATGCTATATTCATCCAAATTTTACACCATTCATTTTGTTTTTCCTAGCCTGTCCTGCATAAATTCAATCTCATTCCTGAAATACATATATATATATATATATATTTTTCCTCCCTTTCTCCAAGCAAGAGGCTAAGGCATGATTTAGCTTTCTAACAATAAAAAGACCTATTTAATAGGTCTAATATTTACATGCAAGGCACTGAAGCACTCCTTTAAAATTCACTTCCTCTCTCCTCCTCCCTTTCCTCCCTAAACTCAGCCAAAAGCTCACTTTAACAATAAATTGTGCCAGATGAGCATCAACAAGACACAAAAGACTCTCAAACAGACAATTCTCAACTTATTGCAGGTATTCTGGTGTTACCTAACACAGGAAAAACAAAATCAAAAATTGGGGGCAGATTTATCTTCACTCCCAATATAAGAAACTGTGCCTTACAAGCACAGAGTTGTAATCCTACACAACACTATGTTTTTCCTTCTAATCCTTAGATCTTTCCTTAACGTAAAGGGACTGAAAATCATTCCTTTTTTTCAAGGATCAATCTTTCAACTCTTTGCAAATCTCAAGGGTAGCTTCTCATATATAGTTAATCACTTAAACACGACAGGAAGAAAAAAACATGAAATAGAATTACTAAGAAAAGAAAAGAGGATGAGAAGGGTTTGGATTTGTAATAGTTGGAAAACTCCTTTTCAGACAGGAAATACTTTCATTCCTTAGAAAGTGAATTTCAGCATCAAGTACAGCAAAGAAACAATCCAGGGATAAATTCAACTGACTTATAAGGAAGGATAAAGAGGAAGAGAGAAAAATAGAAATTTGTCTCAAGTATCATTAAAATGTTGTCATATTTTAATCCACTTCCCAACCATTTCCTGAGACAGCAGTGCCCCTTAATTCATCTGAGATGTGAAATCTCAGCTATTTCAAGTTTGTCCTTGTTTATATTTAAATTTTCTTACTTTTTTCTTTAAAAAACCTTCCAAAAAAACCTTTTGCTCTCTAGCAACAGATTTATCTTCTGTTCCTCTTGCAGACCCCAAATTTTCCTACACAAACTGGGAGGTCTGTTTTGTTAGTTGTAGCAGGAAATGCCAACACTTAAGATTCAGAGCCATAAGCACTGTGAGTCAAAACTTTCTGAGCAAATCTTCAAAATCACAAAGGACTAAAAATCACATCCCTCTAGTGCTCTCTGTTCATGCAATGAAATACTCCATACAAAAATCCAAAAGCTGATGAAACCAAATGGCCTCTTGGCTCATTACGTCTTCAATCATAGCCGAAAACGGATGTTGAGAGAAAACAATAATAACAAGGAAGAATACAGTCAGGCTTCCCACACACATTTTCTCTATTTGAAATCATGCACCAGTGAAAATTACAAACAAATTTAAACAAAAAAAATGTGAGCACTTGTCCAAAGTTGTGGATGCTCCATTCCTGGCAGTGTCTCAAGACCAGGCTGGATGCGACTTTGAGCAAGCTGGTCCAGTGGAAGGTGTTCCTGCTCATGGCAGGGGGTTTGAAACTACATTATTTTTAAGGTCCCTTACAGCCCAAACCATTCTGTGATAAGCAGTAAGTGCTACATTCTAACTCCTTGGTCACCTTTCCTAGTATGAACTTCTCTCACCATGTGCTGAAATCCAGCAAGCTTGTGACATCCACAGCATACTGCACCTGTCAGTTTTACAGTACAGTTTGTGACAGAGTGCAAATCAGGAAGACAGTTTGAGGCTCCATCCAGAACTTCTTTGCTAATATCAGCTCTGGTTGCATCTTCTGCTACATCACAGAGCAGTTGAGGTTGGAAGACACACATGAAATTCCCCTTTTTGTCCTGAATTTTAGTCAGCTTCAGTGTCCCTTCCTCTCACCACTTTCAAGCAGGAAAGGTTTCTCAAGGACCCAGGCAGTTGAAGTTTGAGCATCTTAGAGGATGGAGACTCTGAGTAACATCATCCAACATTTGACCTTCTGCACAGCTTTGAAAGAAAAAATGAGGTTTGGTCAGTTCAGATGGAATTTCGTCTATTTGAATGTGTGCCCATTGCCTCTTGTCCTATCAGTGGGTACTCCCAAAAAAAGCCTAGTTTCCTCCTCCTTACATCTGCTTGTTACATAAGGTAACTCAGTGTTGAACTTACCACCAAAATAAAAAACTACTATAAAGTATTTCTGTGTTAACAATGCATAGCATTTCCTCAGCTTCATTACATTTCCTGCAGTTACATTTAAAATGCATTTAGTGCCGTATGTTAGGTTACAATACATACATTGGTATGTCAACTACTATGTTTAAGGATGGTAATCTAATTTTAACACCTTCCAACATCAAGTCCCAACATTATGAACTGAAGTTTAACACATACCTATTTCAGCTTTCCAGACAGTAACCTCACAAGAAGTCAGTTATTTTTTAAGGTCTATAAAAACATACCCATAACATAACACACCTGGATATTTCTGTTATAGTATTATAAAGGCAAAGCTTAGATTCATATTATAAGCATTTGATAGCAACTATCTGGCTAGCTGTTTTGGGGAAAGCCTTCTGGAATAAATTAACCATACTAGGAACTAAATGAAAAACATAAACTCTAAATATTTCACCAATAAAAAAATTATTTACATCATAGTCATCCCCAAGCAACTTCCAGGAAATCAGGAAATCCAAAGTTGCCTGTTAAGTACAATACGAGTCACCTCTTAAGCACAATTTCTCTCTATGAAATGTTAGCAATAATCCATTACTTTCCTTCTGCTAACACTGGAATATTGGCAGAGGAGGAAAGGGAAGAAAAAGAAATTCCCCCACAAACCAGATTTCAGAAAGATGTTAAGGGAAGGTTTTTGGGTACTGGAAAAGGGTTCAGAAAAAAAAAGTTAAACTATTCTTAGTATGACATTAAGAACAAACTGCTTCAAGTTATAGTAATCAGCACAATTTTACATATTTTACAGATATCAAACAGTATAGTCAACTCCCAAATAGTGTATTGTGAGGAAAAGAAGAGTCATAATTGGTAAAATCTCGTCTTTCAAGGCAATGGGAAAAGAGAATGACAGAATTTAAAAAAAAAAAAAAGGCTTTAGGCCTGCAAACATTTAGGCAAGTATGCAGCTTCATGCACATGCCTCAGACTGTTTTACCACTGTCCTCAAGAATTTGTCTTTTCAGGCCTGAGGTACTGGAATTTTTGATGTTTTTTAAAAGAGACCTCATGTTTCAAATAAAGGATGTTAGTAAGGACACAAAAGGTTACATTAAGCTAATAATCTTAAAAAAACCCCCGAAGTTTGACAAATTTTTCAAAACATATAAAAAATGCAAGCCCATGTATTTGACTTG
Organism: Illadopsis cleaveri; assembly: GCA_013399915.1. Classification (NCBI taxonomy): domain Eukaryota; kingdom Metazoa; phylum Chordata; class Aves; order Passeriformes; family Timaliidae; genus Illadopsis; species Illadopsis cleaveri. Next base: position 32,677 of record VXBB01005120.1, on the reverse strand, counting down.
CACCTTCTAATTTTTTTGCAGAATATTTTTCTCCCCTTGGTTCTAGGAACAACTTTATCTCATTGTTACATCAGGTATTTTACAGCCAGTAAAAGTATGGGGTAAGTAACAACCTGTTGAATCTAATCAAAGGAATCTCTGGTCTAGTTTTTCATTCTTTGTCCATCACAATCTCATACTCTTTGAGGTTTCAAATTTCTAACAACGCGCAGGAATTTCCCTCTCTCCACCAAGCTGTAATGCTACAGGAGAACCAAGTTCACCAGCGTTTGTAGACAGCCAGGGCAGTTTCTGTGTCTCACAAGAATGTTAATACAGAACTGCATCTCTAGTCATGTAAGTCAGAAGATACTTGTTTAATGACTTATGGGTAAGACTGCTTTGCTTAACACTGAACTAGGGAAAATAGTCTAAAGCTCCTGGTGAGTCTGTGCTCACCACTTGTCCCATACACTGCCCCTGAAATTTGATTCTTGACAAATGCCCACTATACAGCTTCCCTCGACAGAATGAAGATAGAGAAAGCCCAAGCACTTACGATACATGCTTGCATAAAAAATACCTACCACTTCTCTCACCTTAGCTAAGGCAACTCTACAAGCCAGGAAATGCCTGCAAAAAGCATCTAAAATTTGAAAAGTGGAAGATAAACTTGAGCTAACCGCTGTGGAATATTCATGTTTGGGATGAACAAGACCCTCTTTACCTTTGTTTTGTTTGCACTCTCATTGATTTCTAGGCCATGACTTCTCAAGGTAAACCATTCAAAAGCTTGGTAAGGGGGTTCAGTTGCACTGACACTCCATGTATTTAACTTCTGAAAAATCCAAGCCATTTGTTTCCAACTACATACTGTGCTGAAAAGGAATAATTACAATTCCATTAGAGAAGGTCAGAAACAGTTTTAAAATTTTTAATGAAACGCCTTATGAATAGGTAAATTTTAAGGGGTTGTAAGACAAAAGCCTGAAACTCCAAATTACTTTGCTATTACCTGAGGGGCATAGCATGCAGAACAACACCACTGACTTCAATTGGTCGCTTAATAAAACCATTTGAAATAGGCCTTTTGAAAAAATTGTCAGAATTTTTTTTGCATCTGGCCTCATTCATATGACTAGAGATGCAAGATAAATTGACCATTATGAGAGACAAATTTTTGGACATGAGATTTAAAAGCTTCTTCTTCCCTCACCTTGCTAAAATGAAACATATTTATTAACCTATTGGATGACACCAGAAATCTTCATTGCTAAAATCTGTCCTGATGTCATAGCCTGTCTTTTGAACACTGCTGGCCTGGGAGCAAGCAAAAGGAGAAGGTAGCAGACTATTCTACCTTTCCAGATACTCAGTGAAGACAAGAATTGTCCTTATTGGACAGAAAATAGCCCTGGGCTTCTGCCTACTCTCAGCAACACAAGTCAAGGATTTTCTTTTGTTGTTAATGAGGCAACAAAATCTTTATTCTAAAAGACCACAACTAACGAAGGCCACAACATTTTTTTAAAAATTATTGTACATGAGCATAAAATCACGCATGTTGAAGCCAGCAGAAACATGAGAAAGGACTCCAGACAGACGAACTAACCAGCAGCAGCTCTACAATTTGGCAAGAGTGTTTCATTTTTGCCAAGCAAATGGCACGAGTCTTTAGGCTTGCATTAAGAAATAGTGTTTGGAGTATTACAGTTCAACCATGTTCTAACATTGTCAGGAATGCAAAAAACACTCCCTGATTCCAACAACGCTGTTCCTTGGCTAGATGCTGTGGAATGGTGCTTTAGAAGTCTGACATGGTGCACCAAGTGCCAGAAGTACCACTGGAAGTGCTGCACCTTTAAACCTTGCCCATTAGGAATCAAAAATTTATTTGACTTTCTTGGACTGGGAAGATACTCTTCAGCTGTAGAAGAAAGACTTCACATCCACAGAGAACCTCTCAACTTCAAACTTCTACCAAACTCAGGCTGATGGCATGAATCAGGAAGTGATGAGTTACAAATAAAAACACTCACTATGAGAAATAAAAGTTTTCACTGTTTTTATGAAGTCAGGACTGTTGCCAAGTTACAAATTTCTTTGGGAAAATGAACAGGTGGTTCAGCTTCAGTATGGATCAGCTCCTCTGTAGAGTGTTAAAGTCGTGGTTTTGGTATATAACTGTCAAAACCATAAGAAGTTGCCTGAGTCAGTGCTGACCTCTTTTGTTTACCCTTAGAGAAATGTAACACTTTGCATCCAGTTAAATCTATTACAGACATACCAAATCAATAATGCTGTCGCATTTTAGTTACATATCCACCTTCAACCATAATGCTATAAAAGCCTACTGAGTTACAAGCCTGCAGTAGAGAGACTGCCTGAGCAATGCGCAGGCAGAGCTCAGCTCCCACATCGCTGACAGACTGCAGCTTACTCTCCACCACTAGTCTACCATTCAGCTGATGAACGCTGCTATCACTGTGCCAAGTGGAGGCCCTTAAACGAGCACACTGAACTAAATGGCATATCTTTAAGTGTCACTGCAATAACCTTTATCTCTGGTATCAGATCTGGAGACAAAAGAAAAAAATACTTGCTCACTTTGGTCAAATACCATAGAAGAAAAGACATTATGAGGTCATTTCCCTTTTCCCCTGCAAATATCAAACCCAAGCAGCAGTCTAATTTATTTGGGGATTTAAGATTACCAGTCAAGAAACCAGTTAGACAGTTTGAATGCTCTCAGAGGAAAACAAACCAACACAAACAAGAGTAAAAAATTCAGTGATGTATGCAGAACATAAAAAGCATAAACACAAGTTGCATGGATACCACAGATACCTGAAGGTGTAAGACCAGCTTTGGCAGAACCACACTAGAAGTTTTTAAATCCTTTGCTTAGTTGTGCAGTGAAGTTTCCTGGACTTCCATACTGGTAACTTTGCAGGCATTCAAATGAAGAGGGAATTCACCGATCTTCAGAAATGTACAAACTCTAAAAATCCTAACACAGCTCCCTTTTCTGGCCTTCCTTACCCACTGAGTAAACACAGCATCACAGGCCACTTCAAGAAAAACAAAATGTATCACTGGAAAAACTGAAGAAAAAGGCTTTTTAAAATATTACATTATTTTCTTTTTAAGTGAAAAGCTTTCTATTGCCCTTCTCTAATTACAGATCTGAATGGTTCCTAGCTGGCAGATAACCATTTGTCAGCTACAGCGGAAACTTTTGCCTAAGCTTTGCAATTTCCTTTGGATTTTAAAAATTAATACTGCAGTCTCCTGTAACTCCCAAACATGCTGCAAAGTCTGCAGGTCTCAGAAATAAGTGAAATTCACTAAAAGTACACTTCTACAGCAAGTTAAAGCTTCTTGTACAAACGTGTCAGAGCCAAGATTACAATAAACCAGCAGCAACAACAAAGCAATACTTAGGCATTCAAGGAATTGAAGGATGTGTTTTGTTTTAACACAGTAAATCATCTTATGTGACAAGCTTCCACTGAACAAGATGAACCATCCATTTTGACAGCAGGCTGCACCCACACCATGCACTCTACTAAGTTGTTTGCTGTATGCATGAATCCAGTGGTACTCACAAGAGCTCTGAGAATAAAAACAGTTGTCTAAAAACCAGGACAGCAATCCTTGAGAAAGAGAAAGATGAGAAAAAAGTATTTAAGTGGGATGTTGAGCAGCTCCAGAAGAGCTTATTTTCATCCTAAACTAAGGCACAGTAAGGTTAGTCACAACACACTTCAGCTTGGTAGATGAGCTCAAAAGCTGCAAATCACTTTCTGCAGCTAGAGATCTCATTTTATAGATGTTTAAAAGGGATCATGTTCAGGGGGGTTTTTGCTATAAACTTTACACAGGAAATAGTGACATAGCAGCAAGTACAAAGAAGTGGTATAAACAAGACCTCTTGTAAGGACTCATTACCTTTTAAAGTCTCTCAGGCATTCTTAGTGGTCACAGAAAGAATGGATGCACTCCAGACTCTTACCCAAGAACTACAATGCATGCACAAGTGCAGCATATCAGCAAATGAAAAATAAACTCCTCTGGGTGCCTCAACTAGTGCACAGAGACCAAGAAAATCAGAAACGCCACACAATTGTTAGTTTAGAAGCTGAGAATGGGAACAGCATAGAATGAAAAACTCACAAAGGCACTTCACCTACCACAGACCGCATATAGTTCCTTTGCACAAAGATAATCAAGGGAAAAACTGCAACCAAATGAGACCACACAAGCACATAAAGTAGATGATACATGGCAAATGCACCTCCACTTCTCCTGTGGACTAGCTCATAGGTCAGAGATGCCCACAAATCACAACAAACTACATTAATTTTTAATTTAATTTGGTTTCACAACCCAAGTTAGATCTCAAACTTATACAATACTACAAACGTGTTAAAAGTGAAATCACTACAGCCATGTTACAGCAGATAGCTAGAGAGTCCCTCTTCACATGCCAGTTGAGTTGAGTGTGCCACAAGTTCAAAAGCTACTTGAGATACATCCGAAGTCTCCATCCTGTTACTGCTCCACAACTGAACGACTTTCTAACAATTTAGAATGTAAATTACATGAAAAACAACTTAAACTACACAATGCTTAAACTATCAACTGCACTGTCAAGTTGCACCCAAGTTACCTGAAGTGATAAACTCTCTAATACATAGTTTGAATGGCAATTCAATTCAGGCTAAATATTAAGTTGTGCAATTTCTCACACCTCATTGCATAGAAGTATTTGCACCAGGTATTTGTCCTCCTTCTTGGATCAACTGGATGGTTCCCATTTCTGGCAAAGCTTTTCAAAAAAGCAAATGGAATGCATATTCAATGCAATACAAAGCTCACAGAATCCAAATCCTCACCAGCTACTTTTAAACAATCCCATCTCAGCAAGGACATTGTTACCTCACCCAAAAAATGAACCTTAAGCACTGCTTTATAAGAAGGACAATATTTGTCAGGAAAAATTACAGATACTAGCAAGACAACTCAAATCAAGAGACAACATTGAAATACCATAAACTAAGAAATAGCTATTTCTTAAAAGCAAGATTTAGTTACTGAAAAAGACTCACAGTCACACCTACAATTGCCAAGCACACCTACAATTCTTCAAGTGTTTCTTCCAGCTTTAACAGATGAATGTCAAAGCTGGAAACTAGCTAAGAGTATAACCAGAGAGGCTAAAAGCCATTCAGAACAAACAGCTTTAAGTCAAGAGATCTAGAAGGAGCAAATTTAAGACAAATCCCTCAGCTTACTAAAATGTCCAGTCACCTCCATACACCACAAGACAAAGGCAAAATGAAGAAATCAGTCCTTTTAGTGACAGGAGTGCCACTAGGAGCAAGATGAATGGCATTAATTCTTGAGATGAAAATCCTTTTGAAGATTTTCAGAGTAACACCTAACAGGAATACTGAGATTTGATAGGGCAGGCCAGCACTAGAAAAGCCAAGCCTCGCTCATACATCAAGTTAAGTCCAAAGCAAACAGACGTTCCATTGTTTCTTGAACAATATTAACATTCCAAAAGAAATCAGCAGCTTTCTAGAACCAGAAAGAGATCAGAGAAAGAAACCAGATGTGCCTAATCTATTAAAAAAACAGCTTGGATATCTGCAGGTCTACACAGACCAGCAAAAGGATGAGTACTGGTACTGAACTGTTAGCCTCTGCTACCCTCAGCATGCGGTACTAGGTCACTGCTTTTTCTGGGTCTCATACTTTCATTTTTAAACTGGATCATTTTTTCCTTTCATAATCTGCTGTATTTACAGAGTATAGACTGTTGCAAATTGAATGCTGAACAGTGGTTGCAATACTATTGCCTTGATGCCCCCCTAATTGTTAAGTACTGGAATTTTCATCTGCTACCATCTCATTTGTTACTTTACCAAGTGACCTGTACTTCCACATCTCTTCAGACATGCACAGAGACACAGCAACAGATCTCCAAATCATGGCTGTTACATTCTCCTAATGCTAAGTCACATCTCTTTAAATGCTACGTTTTTCTAAGAAATTATCTTCCAGCACTTGCTCTTACCACAAGCCATTGAACAGTAACCCAGATAACACTTCTTCCTTACATCACTCCCCTACACTGGGCTCTGGGATAACCTTACATATATATTCACATGTTTAGTGTACCCAGTACAACCAAGTGGGCATCCAG
>VXBB01005120.1:12121-26471 GCA_013399915.1 Illadopsis cleaveri | reverse complement strand
CAAGTGGGCATCCAGTGCTTCCTAACCCCTGGTTTCCAAGTAAGAGTACCAACACTTCCAAGAGGGCTTCCCCAAACAAGAAGGTATCAAACTACAGTTTCTGGTTGGCACACTTACCTTTTCAGTCACAAATGGAAAGTAATTTGAAGTAAGACTTCCAGAAAACAGCAAGGGCATCAAGCTCACACTCACAAAAGAAAAATAACTAATCCCAATTTTCCAGAAGAGACTCACTTGGACTACTTACTCATACTGTTGCATAAGTTTGCATGAATTCTCCTTCTGACTTACTAGTAATTAAGTTCATATTAATATGTACATTTTGGATGGCATGATCTAAATGTACTAAATGAAAAAAAAAAAAAAAATGCAATTTCACAGGGCAAGTATTAAATAACCTCAAAGTAGACAAAGTCCTTTTAAACTTTTCTCCAATAGAAAGCTTTCTAAACCGTTTCCTTTTTGTTCCTTTGAGAAAATGGAGAAGCAATTAGCATTTACAGCTTAGTTCCTGCTTCCAAAATACCCCTTTAACTTTTTTTTATTATTTTTATGGTCAATATAAATTGCACCAAATTGTCAAATCACAGCTATTTTCTATGCTACCTATACAAATAGGGCTGATTTCTGGCAAGCCATAAAACAATTATGGCTGAATTCCTGTAGCCCTTTGATATTCCAGCTTGCCTGTAGGGCTTCAAAGCCATCTTAGGGCAGCGCTAAAAATCTAATTTCCAGAAGGCACAGAAGGAAAATAAGGCATATCAATTCCCACATGCTCAAACATGAACACACCAAAACCTTAGCACTGGGATGATTATGTTTGAATGCAACTTATAACAAACACACTTAAGACACAGCAATGGTTTAAATCAACACTGCTTCACAGAAGGCAAAGATACAGACACCTTGAGAAAGAGGGCATAAGGCACATGACACCTGACTCCCCAGCACTTTCTGCAAGTTGGCAAGCACACTTTCCTGCTTGAGCATTCAGCTCTCACCCCTTCTTGTGTGGAAGCAAAGAAACGGGTGACAAATAATCATAATGTGTAAAGGGAAATGCAGAAACTGCCTAAGTCTGCAGAGGAAGCAGAGATACGAGCCTTCTCTTTCAGGTGCTAATATTGCCAGTCACAATTTACAAACACAGAGATTCAACAATGACAGGAACCTGAGAATTTATATACATGTATTTTACATTTGCATTGTTATTATCATTAATGTGGAAGGGTCTCCCCATCATTTAAGCCGGAGAAACTGGTTCTCTCTGTACTAACATGACTTCTGATAACCATGAAAAACCTCTGAGAAAGGCTAAGGGACAACACTACAACCCCTTTAAATAACTCCAGCAACACTTTCACCTCTTAACATGTAAATTCAAAGTGATTCAACTGAACAAATTGAATATTGATTACTATGCTTCTTTACAAGAGAGCAACTTTCATATTGGCCAAAGAAAATACTATTTAAGTAATATAATTCACATTGCTGTAGACACAAAAAAAAAATGTAAAACATCTTTAAACTCCCTGCTATTTAAGTCTCTGCTGTTTTTTGGTTGAAGGCTAAAAAAATTTTGCCAGTAATTCCTACTGTGCACAGACAGACAGTAGGAATGTAAATATACAGAGTCAATATTAAATCAGAATTATGGACTCTCTATTCTAAAGCTGTATAAATGACTAGTGCATAATTTGCATAAATGAGGCACATGCACCCATGTCACTTTTTCTCCTCACAGAATGAATTCATGTGTTCTGGAGGTGCTGCAGAAAATTAGCAACATCCAAAACCACCAAAACCCAAAAAAACCAAAACCAAAAACCAACAGACAATGACAATTTCATCCGCTAAAGAATAAGTACCAACCTGGTGATCTCTAACAAATTGTATGGTCGATAAAGTGAAAACCAAAAAAGGGAGAGCAACCTTTAATATTTGGCCTTTCCTGATTGGTGCACACTTCCCATTCTTTCATGGCATTTTTGAAAACACATGCTTCTCATGATCATTCAGATTTTCTCCTAAATTTTATGAAGTCCATTCTTAATTTTGGGAACAAAAACAGCATAAACCCTTTCAATCCCATGCTTGGCCATTGCTGGAGGCATTTTGAACTTAGTCTGTCCCTAATCTGCAGTCAAACCACTGGGCCCCCACACTGGTTTGTGAAAACAATTATAAAAGTGGTTTAGACACCAGCTATGTAATATTAATGTACAGTACAATAGGCTGCATAACAAGAAATGAAAGCAGAGAGCAGGAAAAAGAAGCTTTATCTTCAGTGCCTTATCTTGCATGCCAGTCTTACCATTAATTTCCTTTGATGTTTTTTCATGCAAAGATACAAAATGCCAGTTTCCTTTATTTTAGAATAAAACTGTTCAGTAGAAGGATGTACCAAAAAATTTTCTGAGTTTAGATTAAGTGACTGAAGTTTCAAGGCAAGCAAACTGATCTAATCACTGTATTAGGTTCCAAAATCACTTATTGGTAAAGTTAAAACAAAGTCTATAAAATTACAATATATGTAAACACATTTACAGATTGTGTGCAAGCTCTATATCTTAAAAAAATACATTACATATCAAATGCTTATTAAACTGATTTAAAAAACCAGAGGTTAATTTAGGTTTTAATCAAGAGAATATTGCTGTCTAGATCTAAGGACAGACTTGAAAGGAACTTAAACAAAAATGTAAAATTTTTTATTGTCTAGAATACACATTGACAACTTCCCAGATCTAAACTACTCCTAAACACAAACTGAAAAAAACCCCACAAAAACAAACAAAAAACCCCAAGCCACAATTTAAATATTCCGTATTGAAACACAACAGCTACTTTCGACAGTATGCTTAAAATGTCAATCTGCAAGTAGTTTATTAGTGTTTCAACTAATGTAAATTTCAGTTCAGGCATTAAGACAAACATGTAAGGAAATATCCCTGCAGTCCAATATCAGTAATTTAATACAACTAAACTTTTCTTTCGACACCTGCAAGGTCTGCTGCGATTGTTTAGCCTTGCCTCTATTATATCACAAATTCAAGGAAGCAACCTAAAGTAGATCTGCTTCACAGAAACAAATTTGTTTCTATTTTGTTTCCAGGCAATACCCACTGGTAGGGCAGGGCAACAATGGGACAGCAATGCCTGCAGAAGCAAACAAGTATTTTACTGATGTTGGCTGCCTTATTTGATTTAGGTTCAAAGACTGGTCTTGGTGTATTTGCACACGACTGTCAAAGGCACTTAAAGAGCTAAAGAGCTTGGATAGAGTTGCTTCACAGTAATTTATACACAAATACCTTACAGCATTTTTAACTAACCTGTAATATCTTTTATTAAAAGAATCACCTGGGAAGAATTATACACAGAATAAAAAAAAAAACAAACCAGTATCCTTACAAGAAAGGATATTAGGTAATTACAGAGATTGGTTGAAGGGCTATTACCTCCCTCTACTTGTACAGAGAGGAGTTTAAGACCACAAGATAGGGAATATGGTTATGCATTCTGGTTGCCTTTTTTCTTAAGCAAAAGAGTCTTACATTCAGACCAATCTNAGTCTGTCCCTAATCTGCAGTCAAACCACTGGGCCCCCACACTGGTTTGTGAAAACAATTATAAAAGTGGTTTAGACACCAGCTATGTAATATTAATGTACAGTACAATAGGCTGCATAACAAGAAATGAAAGCAGAGAGCAGGAAAAAGAAGCTTTATCTTCAGTGCCTTATCTTGCATGCCAGTCTTACCATTAATTTCCTTTGATGTTTTTTCATGCAAAGATACAAAATGCCAGTTTCCTTTATTTTAGAATAAAACTGTTCAGTAGAAGGATGTACCAAAAAATTTTCTGAGTTTAGATTAAGTGACTGAAGTTTCAAGGCAAGCAAACTGATCTAATCACTGTATTAGGTTCCAAAATCACTTATTGGTAAAGTTAAAACAAAGTCTATAAAATTACAATATATGTAAACACATTTACAGATTGTGTGCAAGCTCTATATCTTAAAAAAATACATTACATATCAAATGCTTATTAAACTGATTTAAAAAACCAGAGGTTAATTTAGGTTTTAATCAAGAGAATATTGCTGTCTAGATCTAAGGACAGACTTGAAAGGAACTTAAACAAAAATGTAAAATTTTTTATTGTCTAGAATACACATTGACAACTTCCCAGATCTAAACTACTCCTAAACACAAACTGAAAAAAACCCCACAAAAACAAACAAAAAACCCCAAGCCACAATTTAAATATTCCGTATTGAAACACAACAGCTACTTTCGACAGTATGCTTAAAATGTCAATCTGCAAGTAGTTTATTAGTGTTTCAACTAATGTAAATTTCAGTTCAGGCATTAAGACAAACATGTAAGGAAATATCCCTGCAGTCCAATATCAGTAATTTAATACAACTAAACTTTTCTTTCGACACCTGCAAGGTCTGCTGCGATTGTTTAGCCTTGCCTCTATTATATCACAAATTCAAGGAAGCAACCTAAAGTAGATCTGCTTCACAGAAACAAATTTGTTTCTATTTTGTTTCCAGGCAATACCCACTGGTAGGGCAGGGCAACAATGGGACAGCAATGCCTGCAGAAGCAAACAAGTATTTTACTGATGTTGGCTGCCTTATTTGATTTAGGTTCAAAGACTGGTCTTGGTGTATTTGCACACGACTGTCAAAGGCACTTAAAGAGCTAAAGAGCTTGGATAGAGTTGCTTCACAGTAATTTATACACAAATACCTTACAGCATTTTTAACTAACCTGTAATATCTTTTATTAAAAGAATCACCTGGGAAGAATTATACACAGAATAAAAAAAAAAACAAACCAGTATCCTTACAAGAAAGGATATTAGGTAATTACAGAGATTGGTTGAAGGGCTATTACCTCCCTCTACTTGTACAGAGAGGAGTTTAAGACCACAAGATAGGGAATATGGTTATGCATTCTGGTTGCCTTTTTTCTTAAGCAAAAGAGTCTTACATTCAGACCAATCTCAAAAAAAAAAAGAAAAATTACAGCGTGAGAAATCTTCCTGAAATATCTCTATTCTTCAAACAGTAAGGCTAATGCAACTGCATTACTATATTGCCACTTCTGTTAACCTAACTGTAATGAATAACGAGTAGATTATAGGTTATGGGTAGAACACTTTTTGCTGAAAAGGCATCACAGCAATATTCTGCAGAAATTGGCTAAAACACAGCACAACCAAAAGGGACCAAAAAAAGCATCATCAAATTTAAGTTGGGTCCTTTTGTTTTAGAATATTCGCTAGGTACAAATGGAATCATCTACAACACTCACAGAAGCCACACATTTAAAAACACTTCAGACACATTACTGAAAGCCAGGCAAGGAAATAACTTGAGTGCCAAAAAGATTTAGTCTTCACTGCAGGAATTTTATCACAGAAAGGAGCAGACCTTTGCAGCTCTAAGAGACATAACCTTAATAGCAGCAACTAGATACCTTCACATATTACAGAGGAATTTGCAAGAACAGTATCTTCTGATTTCTGCACAGCAAAGAAAGACTTCTCTGGCAACCTCTAAAGGGAAGACTAAACAAAGCAATACATTTACAAAAAACACCTTTTGGGAGTTTTTAACTTTCAAAAAAATATATATGCTTTCTAAGTAATTTTCTTATCTCTTTATTCCTTGCTCTTCCTCATGCCAATGCCTAGCTCATTATGTTTTGGATATCTGAAATTTACCTGTTGAGAACTTTTTTGTAAACTTAACTGACCCTGCCCAAAACTAGTTCAACTGCACTTTCATCCTCCTGTCAGCTACTAAATTTAGGGAACAATCCACATAAATACTTTCCACATTCAGTCTTCAAACACAACAAAACACAGCCTTTCTCCCCATTTCTTAAAACGTCCAGAGTGTATCCTATGCAGAGTTATCCACTGGCAGCAGATATCCACCTCTGTATCCCTGTCAGCCTGTCCACTGGGTCACTCCCTCGCATGCTGCCTGTGCTGCACAGGAGCCAGGCTCTGGAATTCAGTGCCTGCTGGGCCCGTGCTCAGCAAAACAAAACTCCCAAGCCCTGCGAGGCATAGATGGGGTAAGTGAGCACACACTCTGCACAGGACACAGATTCTCTGCAGCACCTCCATTTACCAAGCATTCTTCTAGTGATAGGTGGCAATTGGATACTGGGTGCAAAGAACCTGGCATTGGATCTGGCTCAAAAGAACTAATCTTACTATTCTGCTTATTAATGTCCATTTCCTCCCCCTAGCAAAAGCTTATGCCACAGAGACAAAACAACACCATCTCAAAGAAATATTGCAACAGTGCACGACTATTTTAAATGTAAAAGCTTATCAGCTTTTTATGTTTAGTGATATTTAAGGAAACACTTTGAACTATTTCAATGCAATATTTATTAAAACCTTTTCACAGAAACAGGTTAGAGACTGTACAATTTCAATATACTTTAGTCTTTTGCAAGGTTTTGCTTTTCCTTGTAGCCATACCAAGTCATTTTAAGACACCAAGAGTATCCAGAATTACAGTGTGCTGTAAGAAAGCTGGGTAAAAAGAAGAAAACTAACAAAACTAAAACAAAAGAAAAAATACCCAACAAGTTAAAAAACACAAAACAAACCAAACAAAAACAAACAAATCAAAAAACCCACAACCACCCAAAGCCACAAAAATAAAAATCATCTGGCATCATCCTAGCTAAAAATACCTGCCCTGGAATACTACACCAGATTTGTGCATCTCCATGTTTAGAGAGCACAAAAGATTTCAAGTTTAATCCACCCTCTCCTTCTTTTCAGTAAAACACGGTGCCAGTGCTGTGATGACACAAATTCCCATTGTGTAAATTATTTTTACCAAGTTCTTCAACAAAATACTTACTTGGAATTGACATTATGTAAAATAACTGTGCATATTTTTTGTTATTAGAGAGCCTGGTACAGGTTAACAAGAGGAATTAAAACTCCACTTACCCATTTAATATCAATCAATCAAAATTCCTCAAGAAAAATTCATTACAAGAAAGGCTGCTTCAAGTAACAGCAAGCATTTCTGGACCTGCTATTTCTCTGCACAGATGTTGGAAAACAACATGACTGCTGGCCACGAGCTCACAAGGTCAAGTAGCTCTGTTTCCACTGAATCTCCACAATCTTCCTTCCTGGACAACATGCCCTTGCACACAAAAGATAAAATATTATCTCCCTCTAAGTATACTTAGTCCTCGATTTCCCCTACAAGCCTACACCTTGTCTGTCAACTCCTATTTCAAGATGTATGCTATGTTCACATTACTTCTATCTAGAAAGAGCAGAACAGTAAGTGTCCCACTAAATTGGAAGGAATTCTTCTGTACAAGCTTTAGAACAGCAGTTGCAAATAGCAAATTTAGACTTATTGCAGGCCACAATGTATCATAGGAGTCATCAGCAAAATCAATCCACATCACACTGCTCATTCGGTTCCGCTCTTGTTTTGCTTTGTTATGTGTAATAATTCACTTTGTCATCACAACCATCTGAAAATAGAAACACCTGTGCTGGTATTTACCTTTATGACCAAGGTACCCTACGAAAAATACATTTATCCTACCGTGTACAGTCTTATGGACAAGCAACTGCACTCATACAATCACAATTTGTATGCATTAGGTGCTCAGAATATGTCTGAATTGGATTTAAAAGAAATTACATTCGATCTATCTTTTAGATGACATTATAGCTGTCAAGACCTCTGTTACCATAGCGTGCACAAATTTTAAAATCAAACTCATACAGACGCACTGGGCTCATCCAGGGAGCTCAAAGAAACAAATCTGTATTCCTCTATAGAAAGCCAGAGTCAGAGCAGGGGTTTGGCACAAGATTAACAGTGTGATACAGCCCATACCTGGCAAGCCAGGGAGAGAACTAAGCCAAAGATACTGGTAAGATCTCTGATGACATACATTAATGGATTTAATTTTAAAATCAATTTGTGCATAGATATTTAAGTAAGCATACAAATATTTTATACAGCAGTCTGTTCTTCCAGACTTTTATATACTGAAAGGCATATCAAAAAGGCAAAAATCACACAAAAAACAAACAACATCTTGAATTACAAGCTAAGCGTTTTATGACAAAATGAGAAATCATCATTTTCATGCAAACATATACAAGTGTTAGAATTTGACTGTTCCTTTGACTGTCTTCATATATGTCTATCAATCACTGCCAAGAAGGGAAGAGGATGGTCACCCATGAACTAAATTCTACTGTTTTAAAACTGCAGGTGTTAATCACAAGAATCTCACAAAAATTCATGCAGTCAAACTTCAGCAGCCCATAGACTTCATTCTGGATTAAACATCTATAAATTAACAGTGCTTTCCCCAGCTACTGCAGTCATCAACAAGCTTTGCATTCAGGTTACCACCTGAATGTATCGAATTGTCTTTTTTACAGATTCTACCAGAACAAAGGACAGATTAATCATCTTCAACATTTCTTCCCAAAACCTGAATGAAAAACTCTAAAAAGCCCCAAAACCACAACCCAACACACAAAAAATCATTCTTAACCATAACTGCAGAAACATTGTTACAAGAATAGCCTTCACACTTAAACAGTACCACAAAAAACAGTAACAAATCTATGTCCAATATTCTACAATTTACTAAATCTTAACAGACATAATTATGCCTGCAGTTCATAGTGCCTAACTGGTAACTGTAGATAATATATGGTCTAAACATTTCTGACACATTTATTTTTCTAAGGATAAAATCTGTACAGACGTAAATAGAGTCACAATAATTACTGAACAACATAGTTGTTTGCATTTTCTTAAATAAATTTAACTAACTCCAGTTTTAATACTGATGTATCTTCTCCCTCATTTTAGTAAAAAAGTGACAGATTTGATCTTACATGGCATAATCTGTTTTTCTCCAGTTTAAGCAAGTATTATTCTACAGCTATCCAAAAACCTTTTGTACGACAGCCCTGCAACTACACTTCCTGCCATGTAAAATCTAGAAGAGCTACAATCAGCAAATATTAATATTGTAGCTTTACTAAGAGGCAACTAGAGTTTCTCAAAACTAAAAAACTGTTTCAGGTATAAACCCTATACAAATTTAACCTAATGTGAAATAACCAAGGTTTATCTCTTACAACTTAAGAGAGTCAGAATTGATTGGCCGTTTCTGATAGAAATCAGCATTTACCCTCGCAGAAATATGCTTACAGGGAGAAGAAATGTAGGTAGAAGTAGCATCCCTCCCATGCAGGAAAATTTAAATAAGCATACATTGAACACATAAATCACACAATTAAACCACATAAAAAACTGTTCAAATAGACTAGAAAAGTTTTTGACACTGGCAGATGCAGCAGTCCTATTATTCCCCAGTTTGTTCACACTGTTTACTTCTAAATAAAACCTAAATGTTGGCTTTGAATGCGTTTATTTTTGAGTCATATCAACAGGGGGAAATTATTTATTAGAAACCAGGTTTCCTCCACACATAGCATCTTAAAATCAAAGCCATCCATTATTTGCTGATGTCACTCATGTAAATATAAAACATGACAGTTTCCCTATACTGAAACATTTTACACTTTCTTTTAAGTCTGTGCAATGCTCTTTTGATATGCATCTGGCTGAATTAGAAAGTGCACCTAAAACTACATGTGTACTCTCAAAGCCATTCACCTTCATATTCAGTAGTAGCAAAATTAAGTCTCAAGAGTTTCCTGTTAAACAAATGAAGGTCTTAGATGTCAGTCATTTCATATGACCATTCGGCAACTAAGAGCAACAACTGCCCTAAAAGATCAGCATCAAACCTGTATCTGTTAGATTTCCTGTGTGCCTATCATAATTAGATGGTCAGGCTCAGGCACAATTAAGAGGTAAAAAAAGCAAAGAAAACAGAGCTAAAACTGATCTAAGTTCTCACAAGCATAGCTAAATATTCTAATAAAATACATAGCATAAAACTGGTTGCCTGTTCAGTAATCTTAATGGTCTGCCTGCACTAGCTGGTAGGAAAGGAAACCTTCAATCATGTGGGAAGAATCTGCTTATGGGTCCCTAAAGGGTAAAAAATTAAGCAAGAATACCAAAAGGCATCTTTTACAGTAACTAAATATATTTCGAACTGTTATTAATCATTACAATCTCATTCTGGACTAACAGACCTTAATGAAAACAACCAGTGCTGGAAATGTGAACTTTCTAGAAGACCATTGCAGCTGGTCCTTCCTGTGCTAGAATACCAAGCAGCTTTACTTCCACCACTTTGCCATATCACTGTAAAACTTACTGAGCTAAGAGATGCACTACGCAGCTTTGCTCTCAGCTCCACAGAGAAAACCAACATCTCCCACTTTTAAAGTTACAACATTCCAGCTGACCAAACCAACATTTTTCGCATTGACTAAGCTAATAGCACAGAAATACAGGCCACCTTTTTTCTTTTTAGTAAGAAAAATTTAGTTTGTCGAAATGTGCCACTGATTAACAGAAATTTAACCACTCAGAACACACAAGTTCCAATGCCATTTTTGAGGTGTGCTTATGAGTCATCAAGACACAAAAGATGTTTCCTTATCCAACTGAAATACTGTAAGAGAAAGAGTAAGAAGTCAGGTAACTGTTGAAGAGCATCAGCATTTGTTGGCCAAGAAGAAGAAAATATTTCTACATTGCCTAGCATCCATACAATTAAGGAGACATATTATGATACAATAACAACAGCTCCTCTTTTGGAGGCATTACAGCAGTGCATCAAAATTAACCACAATCAGGTGACACACCTTGTTTCACAGACATGCTTTAAAACACTTCACTTCTACACACAGGACTATTTTCTTCACATGAATGATGAAAGATAAGCAGCACATGCTTTGAAATAAAGGTAGAATCTTAAAAATTCTCCATATCTTCTCTCAACCAATTTACATCAGCAGACAAGACTTGCAAACAGCAGCATTTGTTGATTGCAAGACCACCCTAGTGAGATTTTGTCTTGCAAATATTACTCAAAATTGAGTCTGGGCATAACTCTACTCTGTTTAATGTGACTAGCAGTCCTGTTGCCACACCTCCATGAAAGTACTCATGGAAATCAGACAGCAGGAGCAGGCCATTGAAGGGGATGAAGTAAAAAGGACAAATCACTGCACACCCCTGTGTGCTCCTCCATGCAAGGATAAACTTAGGCACTCAGTCATCATAAGGGAAACAAAGCCATTAAACCACCGCCATTTCAGGATTTTAAGGTGAGGTAGACTGAAAGATGAAGAATACAATTTTAGTAAGTCACTCAAGCTTATCTACACTCCGTCCCCTGTTAGTCACTATCACCCTTCCATCCTGCCAACACACACAAACCAACCTGCACTGCACTCCAGTGACTGAACACCACTCCAGTAATGTTGCCACCTTAAAACTAATGCAACTTTGGGATACAGGACCCTGCTTGCTCTGTAGCAGCTATTAGCAGAAAAAACACTTGGACACACCTTTGCAAACTCACTGCCAACATCCAGTATTTCCAAAATTTCTAGCACAAACAGATAAGCAAAGCCATAGTTGCAGCTGGCAAACTGACAGTTTACCCAGCTAGTCTCATAAATTTGCAAAGCAAATGACCTGGCAATAATTTATCTCCCTTGCCTCGCCTGGTAGCTGGAGTTACTGTGTCCCTAATAAAAAGTGATCTAGCAACAGAAATACTTTATGAGTTAATAACACCAATCTTAGCTTGTTGATTTATTATTTTCAAACTGATCCACGAGCTTTATAGATAGACCTAAGATTTTTCCTAACGGGCATACATCTTAGAGCAGTCACTCTTATCATGAATGCAGAGATAAAAAGAACACTTATCAGACAACTAGGTGTTATTATGGCTAGCTGGTATACTAGTACTTGCTTTTGATTAATACTATGCACCTAATTTCAGCAGGCTAAACCCATGGCTCAGGAAAAGTTTGTGAAATTATGAAGTATCTCCAAGTGGTAAGTCATTCTATGCTAAAATAATAAAGTATACAACTGCAGACAAAAACATCAGACTACCTGATGGAAAACAGGTAGTTTGACTAACACTTCAAACATGCAAATCATTCCTATTAAATATGCAACATTGGAGGTATCAAACCAAACTGTTAACACTGATTTACAGAGACCAAAAAAATACCTTAGAATACCTTTGTCAAAAATTTTAACAGTACTTATAAATTAGAAAGACAAACTGCTCCCATTTACAAGGCACACATTCCCACCACCTTTTTAAACACTTTACAACAGCAGAAAACATTCTAGGTAATTCATACATAGATCATTCCCCCACATGATTTCAAGGACATGAAATTTCTTCAGCATCTCCTACAATCCATGGTGGGTACTAGCATTGTGCAAGTGCTATATAGCACTGTACAGGCTATATAAGAGGGAATCCTTCCCAGCAGTTGCCACTTCATGAAAATGATGCATACAAACAAAACCCCAAAATAAACACTTTAAAGCAATTACTTAAATTGTATAACTGTATAACTGAACTCAGCAACTGGCAACACAAAGCAAGTAGCAAATAATGTATCCCACACTTGCAAAAGTCCTGAACTATATTCTTATTAGCAAGCTCCACATCACACCTAGCAACCAAATTTGGGCAGCAGAACCATGTTCCCAGAGGCCAGACAGCAGGTAAATAAATATAGCAGAAATAATAAAAGCAGAGAGGACCACCAACAATCCCTTTGCAGACCAAGCTTCAAGTATTAAGCACACTTTCTATCACTGATTTCATACAATACATCATCTAATTCACTGAATATGAATAATACCATCTCAGCTATTTAGGCTACTTAGACCTAAATAAGAACTCCTGTTCTCAGGAGATTTTCTGGAAAAAATATTTAGATTGACTTAAAGTCATGTTTTTTGCACAAGAAATAGAAGAAAGCAAGACGAAGACTCGCCAGGAAAATCTGGGGAATTTAATTCAACAGTAATACTGCAGTATTTCATCCAATTCACTGGAAATGTTTGTGTAATACTGCACAGATTTAAATAGATCCAAAAAATATACTGATGGTATGAAAATGAAAGGGAATTAATTGTCTGTACTTCAGAGGATAAACGCTGGAGCTGAAATACTGTAATTCTAACACTCTGATACTTAAGGGAAAGAAAGTATTCTAGAGAAAACACAGTCACTGACATTAAAAAAGTTACAGCTTGGTATCTCCCAACAGAGAAATATTAAATCAAATTATGTTTTTACCCTTGCACAAAGCAAAGCTTTTTTATCTCAACACTCAAAATTTTCCTCTCTTTTGCTCCATGTACATTCAATTTGTGCCTCCCTAGCTCCAAGCAGACAGGATTTATGATGATGTTGCTATAAGGAACTGGAGAAGCACTAGATGCCAATAAAGACTGCAGATCAAATGAAAGACTACTCCTAAGCATTGCGTCTATATACATAAATAAATCTGCTCACTTCTTTTATGTACTGTTACATCAACCAAATCCCACTACAATAATCAAGACAAGCAAAGGCTCAGGAAATAGACCTGAAAACAAAACGCTTCTTACACATCTCCCAGCCAAACCTGTATGGGTACAAATGCACCACACATACACACCTTTTAAGACTTTTTTATGTACTCAAAAAAGATGAAGCCCGGGAGATGAACAAGCAGGAAGGAGTTGAAGGAATCCAAACACAAGTATCAAAATCGGAACAGCAACACAGGTACAGGCATCCCTATTCCAGTCATACAGGACATCGGGAGAAAACAACACCAGCCAGAAAAAAGTAACACGTGGGCAAAAATCGCCAGTGAGGACCTACGCTGGGACAGAAGCTAACTCCGTGCCACCCACCACCGGGAGACCAGGAGTCGGGACCCAGACCCATGGCCGGACCAAGGCTCTGCGACAACAGGCCACCGCGACTGGACATCCCCGCGACAGCAAGTGCGTGAAGGGGCAGAGAGGAGCCCCTCCGGACCCCGGCCAGCCCTACATGCGGCGGGAGAGAGCCCCGGCAGCCCACCACCGTACTGGCGGCCGCTTTTGTTCTCCACCGAGACTGGCAGAGACCCACCGCCTGCACCCGCTCCGGGCCGCCTCCAAGCGCTCATCCCAGGGGAGACCCCACTACCTCTTTTCGGCCTGGGGAAGCTCTCGTGCAGGTGAAAGATGACTTTCTCCACAAAGTGCTGAATGTTGCTATGCTCAGGCCCTCTGACAAACACCATCCAGTCGTGGGTGAAGCCTTCCACGGTGGGTGTCTTCCTGACCTTGGCTCGGTGTCCC
>VXBB01005117.1:0-19986 GCA_013399915.1 Illadopsis cleaveri | reverse complement strand
GAGGCGGGCGCCCCCGCCTGCTCTTCAGTCGCGGGTGCCGGGACAGCCCTTCCCCGCAGGGCGCTCCGGCCAGAGGAGCGGTTAGGCGCCGGGAGCCGTGCGGACGGCTCAGTTCGGCCTGCGCGGGAGTGCGCTGCGGTGTGCGAGCGCGAAAAGGGCGGAGTGGGTTACCACGCGTCGTTTAACGCGGGTTGGAGCTATAGTGTAGTCACTCTGATGTTTCCACTGCAATCTCTTCGAAATTTTCTGGTATTTTTAATCTCCCAGTGTTACCATTGTATTACCTGTAGTTTTGAAGTTCACGAAGGAGAGTTTGCCTTGATGATCCCATATGGAAATAATTGCATTATAGCTTGTGTAGCCTGCAAGGCAAGGACTTAATGCCCACAGAAACTGTGGTCCGAAGCAGTCCAAAGTCTATTGCAATCTCCTTTTTTTTTCTTCTGTCGTGTGAGTGGGAAGGGGTTGCTTTTTTGTTAAGTTATATAGGAAAATCAAGACCTAAAAAAGGTTAGCATGAAGCTAACATATTTGAAGAAAAAGCAGTTAAAGTCTTGACTTCTGTTTGTGTTTTCCAGCAAGATAGGAAAAGTATCTCCCTTTTTGACAAAGTGATAAATTCTAGGCTGGATTTAATGTGAAGTGCCTTCCCTCACTGGGCTTAGTGCTTCCCCACTTCCCCTGTAGAAACTCACCCTCTGCTTCCGTGCCCCTCTTATCACAATGCAATAGTCATCGTGTCGAAGTGTCGCCCGTTTCCCATACTGATACGCTGTGCTTTTCTCACATGTGGGATTACTCAGATTCTCACAAAATGACTTGAATGTGTAAGTACCAGAATTTAGGACTCCAGTAAAGGGAAGATTAGCCAGTGGCTCAATTGACATGGAGGCCCACACTTCAGTTTCTGCTGCAGCTGCTCCTTGTCTGGAGCATGTCTGCTCAGAAAGCAGACATGCTTTCTAAACCCTAAAAGCTGTTCTCTGTAAGTGGGGCCTGGCAGTTATCCTGGAGGACTTTGTCTTATGTGAGATTCTGGAGGAGATTTGGACTTTCCTGGAGGTGCTTATATCTGTTTGTGAGTTCAAGCTTTAACTGGACACCTTGTTTCCTTTCTCTGTATGGACAAGCCGAGGTGGGTAGAATTACAGTGTGCAATAGTACTGGGTCCTGACCAGGTTTGTGAAAACAGACCGGAGTGTCTCTGAGTCCCCACATCATTCATCCTCTTTGAAACTATCTGCGTGGCTCTGACTACTGGGAACTAATAGAGTTCTCTTTTTGCAGAGTTCAGTGCAGATCACATTTGAAGAGGGTCCTCAGTTACCACAAGCCGCAAATATAAGTTGTGTGACATGCAAGGGACAGTCAGACCACAGCATGGTAAGGCTTTGCTGTCCTGAATTGTGCACTGTGGTGTTACTCCATTGATGGTGTGTTCTACAGAGACTGCTGAGGCCTTTGTGATGGAGATGGTGGAACCAGGGAGGTTTTGGGTGAGGTCTGTTTGGAGGAGTTTGGATGCCTGTCTCTTGTTTGGAGGCTCTGGAGCTGCGCATCGGTGAGCTCTGTGAGGGAACATGTTGGTGGAGCCAGAGTGTATGAGTGCTGAACCCAAACATCAGGGTCCTACTGTGGAGAGCAGAAGATAGCTCTTGTCACAGCACAGGGTCTGAAATGGCAGGTTTGCAGTGAACTTGGAACTTGGTGAGAATAACATGCTTGCCTCTTGCCAGGATATAAACTCATCTTTTCCTTTTCTTTTTAGGTGCTGTGCTGCCATCTGTCAGCTGAAGCTGTGAAATTCCCTGTCTCTGTTACTCAGCAGTCCCCAGTTGCTGTTTCTGTGGACACGTACCATGTCACTTTGGCTGTGCTGCAGGCTCAGGTAAGGGTTATGAGAAGTTAGACATTGACCTTACTCCTCTATCTGGTCCCACGCTGATCGAGGAAGGAGGACCTGATTCAGTGCAAATAAAGGCCTCATTGGGCTGGAAGAAGCAGTGTGCAGTCACTTAACATTTGGTGAGGTGGGAAATATTTCCCATCTGCATGCCAAATCTTGTTTTCTGAGTCTTCATCTGCAGATTTTGGCTATGAAAGCCAAATGTAAGAAATTCCAGAGCGTTTTGGGAAATGGCAGCATTCTATACTGTGCTTTTAAGTGAATATTTAAGAAGCGAGAATTCAATTCCCTTTGTGGCATAATGGAAGGGGAAAGGTATGTCCTGTGGATATGTAAAAGTGTCATGGTGGTGGGTGTGAAAAGGAAGTCTATGGTGAGGAGTAGTTTGTGTGTCGGTTCCTCTCATTACATTCACAAGAGCACGATACAGCTTTTTCTGTGTGTTGAATGTCAGAGATGATTCTTCCAGCAAAGAAGCTCTGAAATCACAATGAGTGGTAACTCCATAGTTACTTTCTGGCTGGATTTGATTCTCTGGAATGCTCTTTTGTTTCCATCATGATGAAGGACATGGTGCTGGAGATGGTATCTTGCTTGGAGGCCGTGTGCTCATATGTGCACAAAAAAATAAAAAATTAAAAAAAATCTATAGACATGGCAAAACTAGAAGTAACTCAGTGGTAGCAGAAGTCAATCCCATGCTATTGCAGGCAGCTTAAAGCTTTTTCTGGAACCCTTTTGCTCTCAGAAGCTTTATTACGATTTTCAGCCTACTTTTATCAGGCCATTCCAGTTCAGTTTTGGACTTCTGTTCTGTGGTTATCACCTCCAGAGAGCTCTCTCTTTAGCATGTAGTGTGCCTGCTGCCAATCTAGTTATGGGCAGCAACTGCAGTTGCTTTTCATTTCTGAAAGGTCCCCTTTTTCACATCTCATCCAGTTGCTTCCCTACTCACTGGCATTTTCTAGGTCTCCTTGTCTGCACCTGGTGAAGTTTTGGGTTCATTGTTCATGTAAGGAGTTGCATGTGGTATTCTAATTGAGGTCTTGGTGCTACTTTACTAAATGCTGGTTAGATTACCACATGCTGGCCTGTGTTTTGGAGTACTTCAAGTACTGTGTTCCCAATTGTGCCCTGTCTATTCTGTACGCCTCTTACTGGTTACTTACGTGGCCACTGAGTCTCATATCTGTTGCTGTTGTCCTTCCATGTTGTCGGTAAATGTCAACCTGGCAATTGAGAACTATGTCGAATTTCATTATCCAGTTTTTACTAGACCTCTCAGGTCAGTTCAGTTCCTTTGTGATTTTGGCTTTGTCTGTCACATTAATGATGCTGTTATGGGTACATGAGTGTGCAGCTTTTTAACTTCAGCTAAACTACAGGGTGGTGTACAGTCTGGCTTGTTGTTGCAGACCCAGATGTTGTTTCAACCTTAGGATCATCTCCTAGAGATGCATTGCTAACTTATAAATGGTTGTGCTTACATTTGCCAATGGCTAATTGATGTAGCACAGTAAATATCCTATGTGTTGGTGCCCAGTTGGGCACTTCTGGTTTGTACTGTAGGCTTTTTCTTCAGAAAAAGAAATAATGGATCATTTTTCCTGCTGATGGTGCCTAGGCATCCAACAGCAGTGAGGAAGACAGATCTCGCTGTAGAGCATTGAGGCTTCTGCAGCTGCTTCATCCTGTAGGCCTGGGAGCAGTTGTGTTCTTATGTTCTGTTTTTTACTGTGACACTGGTGTGTGGACCTTTCAATTGCTGAATTTGGAATGGGGCAAAAATCACCTAATGTAAACAGAAACTGTTTCCAACTGTGAATATTTGTTCTGGGCCAGGTGGAGATCCACTTGGAGGAGATACAGAATGAGGGTCTCTTGGTGTCATGGACATTTAAAGGCAGACCAGACTTGGACCTTTTGGTTCTTTCGCGACTTGAGCTTCCTGAGGTGAGTGGCTAACAGTAGGAGGCTGACCATGAGTGGAGGAAGGGAGGAAGGGGCAGAAACAGCTAGAAGGCAGGCTACTGTGGAGAAGGGTTGGCAACTCACTGCGATGGCCTTTTAGGGCAGTGGAAGGGATTCTTTCATCCTGGAATCAATACTAGCTCAGCTGTGTCAACAGCATCCTCAAGAGAGCTGAAGTAGTACCAGTATCTATTGAAGGCTTTCTATCTATGTAGGTTTCTCCTGCTGTTGTCAGAAGTAGAGCTGCAAAACAAGCTGGGTTGCTGCTCTTTCTTTATGTGAGGTGGTGTGTGTTTGTTGTTGTGTTGGCTTGGTTTTGTTGGTTAAGTTTGGTTGGGTTTTTTTGAAGGGATTAATTAAGATTTAAGAGATTAATGTAGAGAATCCCTGGGTTAGAGGTTTAATGAACAGAATGTGGACGTCCTTGCACTTCCATGATCCAAATAGGTTGGTTGATTTGTTGTTTTGTTGAGACCTTTGTTACTTTATCCTGAGTAGATATAGGAATGTGGTTGTTTTCCCAAAAGTGTGGTGGCACCATCTCCTGGGGTGGTGAGCACGTGACAAACTATAAAAGCTATATTGTAAAAATTTACACCAGATACACTACAGAAGTAGAGGCTTAGTTTGTCTCATTTAGAAAGCTTGTGTTTGCCTGCAGCTGCTACACAGAAGCTTTAAGCACTGAGGACAGCGAGTATGGAATATGGGAGGAGTATCTGGGAGGTTATTACTGGGAGAATGACTGTGTAGCATATTAGAGGCTTGAGACACAGCTGGAACTGTAAACGTGTACTTTCTTTTATGACTTTCCTTCGTTTCCTCTTGACTTACGGAGAGAAGGATGAAGGGAGAGTGGATCTGTCCACTATAAAGGATCTGATCGAGGATACCATTGTCAGCACGAAGCCAGCCATGATGGTGAATTTGATGGCCTGCATCACTGGAGCCAGTGCGGTAAGTCGCTCTTCTTGTGTCGTTCTTGTGCCTCAAACACAGGCCCCAAGATGCTTCTGAGGGCTGAGGCTCAGGCAGGAATCCAAGGGTTGAGTTTCACTTCTGGGTGACGGCGAATCCTGGCCTGCACTGTCATCGGAGTTTGGGTACTGCAACATGGTGCATAGGGATAATTAGAAATTGCTCCCAAGGGCAACTCCTTCCACCTTTTTTCTTGAATGCTGATTGTCGGTCATATACTTGCGGAGCTAGACTGCCTGAGGTACATCTCTCTTTCGGCAGTCGCCCTTGCTCTGAACACCGAGGCTCTGTCCAGGACGGCCTTTGTAGGCATGGAATGGCCCATGGTTTGTCATCATCAGTTGACCATCTAGTAGCCAGCTTGTGCTTGTGCTTGCCTCTGTACTTTTCTGTCTGCCTTAAACTTCCCATCTGAAGTAACACGAGGGCCCACTGGAGGTCAGTAGCTTTGGAAACCTGCAGCATCTCTTTATGGCTTTTGCGGGTATTCCCCTGTGTTGGTGTGAGGAGCTACTTAACAGATACAAGGACAATGCGTCTTGCTGCTGTGTGCTGGCAAGTGAAGGATAAAGGTATCGGTCTCGCTCTCGTCATTCCTCAGGTACCCAGCAATAAGTTGACTCGAGAGTCCCCGTCCGGAGTAGCAGCAGCCCCTCTGGGTTCAAAGCTGTTGCTCCGGAATCTTCGAGTGCTGAACTTGGGCTTCCAGGGGAAGGGAGGTAAGCGTGAAAATGTTGCTGATCCACAGGGGCAAGCGTGCAGGTGGCGAGATTGGAGCGAGTGGATGTTTTGAGTGGGTTTGAATGGAAAAAAGGGGCGTGTGCGTGACGAACCACTGCCTCTTGTTGATGAGTGCACATGTGCCCTCTGTCTCTCTGTTGCAGGAGTTGGGGAGATACGCTGCGTGGCAGAGCTAGACAGCCCCCCGCAGCAGAAGTGGACCAGGCCGATGGCAGGTGGCAGTGTCAGTGCTGCAGGAGAGATGGAGTGGAATGACGAGTTCTTTCTGTAAGTGTCTGCTCTCCTTCTGGCTGGCACAGTGTAGGTGGACCGGCAGTGTCTCCAGGTATCATTACCATGCTGCAGTAACTGATGTGCATGGTGCAGAGGTGAAGTCTGCACCACGGGGCAGTGTCTGTTTGTGCTGCCCCTGTGCTGGACTGCTTATTCCGGCATTTGGCCCCAGCTTGCATACATATTTCTTGCGTCTCTGGATACTCTATGTTTTATTTGGGTGGGCAGAAATGCTGATGTAGGTGCAGCAGGTGCAATAGAGCTGTAGCATAAACAGCCTTCCAGAGGGATTGCCCTCTCAGCTTCCACTGGCAGCCTACACAGCTCTGCAGGGTACACAGACCAGAGTTCTCATTTGTGTAGTTTGGTGCTCTAGTTGTGTCCGCCACAGTAGTGCATGCTACTGAAACTTTGGAGAGGGTGATGAGGCGTGTGACATTTGAGGGAGGGAAGATATTGAATGAGGTTGTTTGCTCCATGGCCACTGAAAAAAAGAGTGCCTAACACCAGCTCGTCTTTGGTTTCAACAGGGAGTTGGGGCCTAAAAGCAAAGAACTGAAACTACAGGTGCTGGGAAACAGCGGCGGAGGGGGAAGTGAGTACGAACAGCTATAAGATGGGTTGTAAGATGGGGAGGCAAAAATGCCTAAGGGAGTCACTGTGCTTTAAGTGCATGGAAGTTCTCTGTCAGTACATGTGATGGCTTCTGCAAAGGATTTTTCATATTTAGCTCTATGTGAGCTTCTGTGACTGTGTGAAGTAACTCTGGGCTCTGTTCTTTTCACCAAAACAGTCTGATCTGACCTTGAATCAGGAGGTTCCTGTGGCCTGTCCGTCTGCATTCTGAAGCAGGGAGAGGCCTGCGGGATTTTCCCTCCTGTATTAGGAGAGTTTTGCATAAGGCTCTTAACTGTTCTTTTGTACATAGTCAGGGACTAACTGCAGCATCTATTTTGGATGGAGGCTGCACAGTGGTCACTTTTTTAAGGGAGTTGCTTCTTGAATTGTTAAAAAGGAGCAGAGGAGCACTGCCTGCACCTTCTTCCTCTTGAACCTAGGAAGTTAGTGGAATTGTGGGGATCTGCTGTGTTGGCCCACAGGGCTGCTTCCCAATGGCATAGATTTCCTTGGAGATGTCTGAGGTGCTAAGGTCATGTGAAGTGTTTCATTTTTACTCTTCCTTCTTGCAGATGTGCTGCTGGCATATGCCACACTTTTGATAGATTCTTTGGGCAAGCAGCCATCTGGGAGACAGGTCTGCTTACTGGCCCCAGGAGCTGGACAGTCTCTGGCAGCTGAAGCTACCATTACATTGGAGGTGAGCTCATGACCCCACAAGCTCTGCATGGAAGCATGCTCCGGAAGCATTCATAATGTGAGCCTCTAGCTGGAGACACGTGTATTTGGACCTGAGTTTGGCACAGAGGACTAGCCGGCTCTTATGCCGTGGAGGGGTGGATGTCACCTGATCCTCGGTCCCTGAAGCCTCCCGCTGTTGAACTGATACTGTACTGGGGATGGCTCCTTGGTGCCCAGAACCCTAGCTTTTGTTGCCCAAACATGCCTGCCTTTCCATCTGGGAAGAAGAGCGCCTCTCTGAGCAGTGCCTTATTCTTTATAGCTGCTGTTCCAGGAGTGTCCTGCATCTTTGAATGCTCCGCAAGCCACGTCTCTGCGAACCAGCATCACCCCCACTAAGAAGGTGGAGATGGACCGGACCATCATGCCCGATGGCACGATCGTGACTACTGTCACCACAATTCAGTCCCGGCCCAAGGCAGACTGCAAACTGGGTGAGGCTGTGCAGCAGCACGTGTATTGTACAGGTGGCTCCTATGACAGCACAGACCTAGCTGCAATATTCCTATGGCTGCTCATAAAGACAGTAGCAAAACCGTTTAGCCATCACATCTGGTTATTGCAGTCTCACGCTTTACGTATTGCTTTTGGTGTGTGGGTCAGAACACGGGCATCCTTGCTGTTCCCCTAGTGTGTTCATGGCTTGCTGGAAGCTCTTGCGTAGCCCTAGGGGAGAGAATTGATGCAGCTCTGTGTCTGGGGAGAGGTGAGGGAGGGATGAGCCTCTTTTGGTGGTGGGAGGTCTAATGGATATGTTGCCACGTAACCTCCGTGTAGTGTCAGGCTAAGTGTTTAGCCATGCTTTCTCTAGTTTCTTCACTGCTAAAGAAGTTATGCTGAACATACTGAATGTGGAGCCAAAAGTATGTTGACCTGGCTTACTAGGTTTGTTGCTGCTTGCGATCTGGCATCCTGGTGAATGTGGTGCTGGATATTTCAAGAGTTGGGGCTGGGAAATTACACGAATGAGGTGTTGCTGTGCGTCTGCTTCACAGGACTGCAGCCCAGAAAGGCAACCATATCCTGGGCTGCATCAAAAGAAGCATGGCCAACAGGTCGAGAGAGGTGATTCTCCCCCTCTGCTGTGCTCTTGTGAGACTCCGCCTTGAGTACTGTGTCCAGCCTTGCGGCCCCCCAACACACGAAAGACATGGACTTGTTGAAGTGAGTCCAGAGGAGGACCACTAAGTTGGTCACATACCTGGAACACCTCCCTGTGAAGAAAGGCCGAGAGAGCTGGAGCTGTTTAGGCCAGAGAAGAGAAGGCTCTGGGGAGACATTACAGCAAGCAGCCTTCCAATACCTAAAACGGGGCTTACATGAAGGCTGAAGAGGGATTTTTTACAAAGGCATGCAGTGATAAAGGCAAGGGGGAATGGCTTTAAGCTGAAGGAGGGTAGATTTATATTAGCTATTAGGAAGAAATTTTTCCTCTGAGGGTGCTGAGGCACTGGCGTGGGTTGCCCAGGGAAAGCTGTAGCTGCCCCATCCCTGGAAGTGTTCAAGACCAGGCTGAACAGGGCCTGGAGCAACCTGGTCTAATGGCAGTCTGGAACTAAATGGTCTTTAAGCTCCCTTCCAACCCAAACCATTCCGCGACTGATTTTTTCCCAGTAAGCTTCCTACTGCTTTGTTGCCACAAAGCCTTAGAGAGCTGCTGTGCAGGCTTTCCGAATGCTTGCTTGAGGCATTTTGGGTTTGTGTCTAGGGGGCGCAATATGATAGCATAGTTGTGTAAGCTTCGTCTCCACTTACTGGTATTCCGATGTCTCTTTTCCTGTGAAGAGTCACCATCAAGGTCGCCTTCCAAAGTGGAAGTGACTGAAAAGAAGACAACAGTGCTCTTGGAGACCAGCTGTCCTCACGGCCACTTGCCCAGCAGTAGCCGTAAGTGCTTGGAAATTTGAGGCTTTTACTGAAGTAACTGTGTTCCTTAGCCTGTTTTAGAAGTGGCAGTCTGAGTGTGGTTCCCTGAACTCGCTTGCATTTTCTGCTTCAGAGAATGTTCAAGTGCCTGAGTGAAGGTGGGGGAAGAAGGCTAGTGGTGGTGGTGTGGGCAGGTAAAAGACATTCCCCTTTGACCGTTCAGTCAGTGAGTGTTCAGTCTATGAGTGTTTCCTTGCTTGACAAGAACTTCCCAGGCTATCTGGACCCAAAGAGCTTTGCTCAGCCTGTGCCTGGGGCTCTGATTGTGTATGAAACAGAGCACTGCAGCCGTTTTGACAGTTTGCTGCCAAAGCAAACTATCGGGAGACTTTGGAAGTCTTTGGGGTTTTTTTTGGGGGGGGTGGACAGGGTGTATTTTAATGATATGCCTGGTGGGAAATGAAACTTTTCAGGTACCTGAAAAAGCCAAGAGCTAGCAATACAGAGCTTCCTTCATTTTGTTTATTTGGACAAGTCTGTCATAAACTCTGGGTGGGAAACTACATTTGTGTGCATATAAGTTGCCTATTGCAGGCATTGCAGTCAGCAAGCGACCTTTTGCCTCTGCTGAAGGTTGCGTCTTCAAGCATCGGTATTTTTCTTGTGCTCAGGGGATAGCCATATGCCCAATGACTTGGATCCAGTGGCTGAGACGGCAATCAGGCAGCTAACTGAGACGAATAACAAGACCACCAAGAAGACACCAACAAAACGTAGTACACTGATCATCTCAGGAGTGTCCAAGGTCTCTGACAGTTAGGACATGCATTTCCAGTCTGGGAGGTTGTTTTTAGGGATGTGTGCGTGAAACTAACCTGTCCTGTAGGGACCAGTGTGGGAAGGTTCCAGCACAGATGACTGGCTCATCAGAAGCCTTTCGCTGCTTCCCAGTGAGCATTAAAAGGTACCTTGCCAGTCTGCAGGGCGGCTGCCAGTGAGAGTTCACAATGGGCAGCTGCAGAAAGGGATGTGGCTGCCATAACTGGTTTTGAACCTTGTGGAGAATATAAGGAGTTCTCCTTGAACTTGGCTGTGGGAGTGAGGGATGTGCAGCAGAACGCTTTGTAATTGGCCACGTTCCAGTATATTTCAGCCAGAGTGACAATTGTCCATCTGTGCCATCTAGCACTGATGATCTGAACTGGGCCACCCATATGTAGGTGTAGATGGAAGTAGGGGGATGAATGCAATTCTTTTGATCCTGTCTTTGTATCTATATGCCCCTCTAACCGCCCTTCAGGTACCTATTGCTCAAGATGAAATGGCACTTTCTCTGGGTTATGCTGCATCCCTGGAGGCCACAGCGTATGGGGACTCTGAGGCAGAGGGCACAGCAGAAGGCAGAGGGATGCATGATTCTACCGAATTGTCACAGCAACTGGAAGCGTCACCATTGGGACAAAGAGACAGTCAGGAGCTGGATGAGACAACGCGATCAGACATCTCTGAAAGACCATCCGTGGAAGATGTTGAGTCTGAAACTGGCTCCACGGGAGCCCTTGAGACGAGGAGCTTGAAAGATCACAAAGGTAAGGATGAACTGTTAGGTGGGGTAGCTAACATGAGCCTGTAACATTAGCTATACATGAGGACAAAGTGACATTCAGATTCCCCAAGCATGGGGTCTGCAGCTACCCTTCAGCATAGCTAAGAGCAGCTTCTGATGGAGCCTGGAAGAGCCTGCCTTTCTCTTGTGTTTTTTCCACTGGAGTGATTCAAAATGCCTTCATTTGTAGGTGTCTGATTCCTGTAGCTTTTTAAGTTTCTATGCTCTCTTTGGAGCCTGTGTGTTACAGAGAACCCCTTTTCTTTCCCTGGTCTCCAGGTCCACAGATCAGGTGCATGTCTGTAAAAAATGATTCATGCTCTGAATTTGGCCACCTTTGGTGTGAGCATGGAGGCCGCCCAGCAATGTGGATTGTATGGGCCTTGATTGCCCTCCTTCTTTCTCTCTTAGTATCGAAGCAACTAGTGCCTCTGACCTGTCATGCAGTAAGATGTCCACACAAACTCATGTCTTTTAAATGATGGAGTGTGCTGCTCCAACCTAGCTGCTGTCCTGGCCTTTCCACACATTTGTCAGTTGGGTGGATTTTTCTGCTACCGATTTATGTAAGGAAATGCAAATCAAAATCTTGATTACTCAGCATATTAGAGTGGAACAATTTTGGGGAGTTTAATGATGTTACAACCAGGTATGGTTTGAGCTGTGGAGGCCCCTTTTTTGAAAGTCAGTGGGTAGAAGGATGCGCGACTCAGATTCTTGAGAGAGCTGGTGGATGGGGAAGAGAGGGAAAATGGAAAGCAAATCCCCTCTGTAGGAGATACCGTTGTAGTGTTATATGGCATGCAGGTTTTGGATGTGTCTTTCTGATCCATTTGAGGTTGAAAGCAATTGACGTCTCCATCTTCTCCTGCTTGTGGGAGTCATAAGGAGCCATTGGCATTTTTTGCCTCCAGACTGGACGCATCATGAAAGCTCAGGCAGTGGTTCCAGGCACTAGATGACAAAGTTAATCCCTGTGCCCTTGAGACAGGCCAGTCTGAGAGGCCTTTTCCCTCTTGTATGTTCCTCTCTCTTCAGGTTCAGGTGATCTCACTTGTTTTCCAGTCGTATGAGTCTTGGCTTTCATTTAAAATGCTGGACGCTTCCACTGAGAGGAGGACATTGTGGGAAAGGAAATTTATGCAGAGGGGACATGGGATGAAATGTTTAGTGAGGGAACTTGTTGGTGTTGCAGTCTGTCATGAACTGAGACTGCCTTGTGTTGCTAAACTGGGATTAGCTGACCAGCTGTGTACTTCTGTGTCTCAGTGCGGAAGAGGACTGCTGTGTATCTGAGAATGGCTGGGTGTGTTACTGTCCCTGCAACTTGCCAGTGTGGGACGCTATCATGGTTTCTGTCTCCTTCCTGTCTCCACAGTTAGCTTTCTTCGGAGCGGTACCAAGCTTATCTTCCGGAGAAGGTGCAAGCAGAAGGAAGCGGGCCTGAGCCAGTCACATGATGACTTGTCCAATGTCACTGCCAGCTCCACCACCAGAAAGAAAACTGGTAG
This sequence comes from Illadopsis cleaveri, assembly GCA_013399915.1. NCBI lineage: Eukaryota > Metazoa > Chordata > Aves > Passeriformes > Timaliidae > Illadopsis > Illadopsis cleaveri. The sequence goes on along the minus strand of VXBB01005117.1, from coordinate 7,775 downwards.
CTTCTCTCACCGCCTCATCAAACGCTTCTCCTTCAAGTCTAAATCCAAACCCAAAGGTAGTGACCACACATCAGCTGGTGAGAACTGAAGGAGGGAGAAGCCCTTTGGAAAGATTTCTCAGAGATCGTTTTCTAGTCTCTTGTCTTGCCACTCCATGGTATCTGTGACTTGCTGTCCAGTTCTTTCCAACCTTGGCTAAGGGAGGACGCCCCCAGTGCTTTACGCCATTTGGGGAGTGGAGGTGGCAAACCTGGGACTTAGGCTGTTTGGCTGCCTTGGCTTAGCCTTCTCTGCTTGTTGCACCCCGCTGTGCTCTCCCGGAAAATCCAGGTGGCATGCTAATCCTCCTGGGGGTCCCAGGAACTGCAGAAGTGACTCCATGTGTGTAGCCGTCTGGCATCATGGGGTGCCTTGCGGAAACTGGGGGCAGGTCTCTCAAGTGGCAACTTTTGGAGTTAAAATCAAGAGACTATTGGGTTAGTTACAGTGCCGAGAATGTGGGATGTAGCCTCACTCAACTCTTCTTGTGACAGAGAATGATGCAGTCACTGATGATCTCAACACTATTATTGCTTGTGCTTGGTGCAGAGGCCGTAATCTGAGGTGCGCTGCAGGGTGATGCCTTCCTGGGCTGTGAGCTGTCAGAAGACAGCTGTCAGCTGTCAGAGTTGCCGTCCTCCATCTGGCTCTGCCATTGGAACAGTCTCTGGGTCGGGCAGCACTGAGGAACCCCTGTTTTCTGTGCTGTGTTGAAGGAAGAAGTCTCTAAGAAGAAGGAAGTTTTATCCACTGCACAAGTTTTCGTAGAAGCCTGGGCCCTCGCAAGAATGCCTGGTCAGTGCTGTCAGTTCTGCCACCCTGTGCAACCACCCTGTGACACAACACTCCTTCCACATGCGTGTTCTTGAACAGGGAAGGGCCTGTACTGAATGCACACACCAGCTATTTTATGAGCAGATCTCTTACTCTTGGGGGTGGTTGGGGATGTTACCAAAGGGCTGCCAGGCTGTCTTCCGGACCTGCCAAGCGTCCAGTCTCGTGCTGTCACAGTTCTTGTGCCAAGGACTGGCACTATGTGGGGGATGTGTGGCAAGGAATAAGGCAAAGAATATAGTGAAAGGCAGTCTAATGGGGAGCCTGAAGGCACATGGCAGAAAGAGGCAGAAGTTTGCATGTTGTATCTGATGGGTTTCATTTAGAAGAGGGAATCTTTCTGGATTGCATTTGGTATTTCCTTTCTTCTTGCAAACATGATCCACCCCGTTGAAATGGAGGATATTTCTGCAGCAGGTATTTGCAGAGAGGGAGAGGCGTGCAGGGGAAAATAGAATCCATGTGCAGGAGGAGACCGTCCTTCTAGAGGAACAGCTGTCTGGTCTCACGACCCGTACACATTCTATCTATAATATCCCCAGAAGTTCCCTTCAGATAGCACATAACAATGCTCTTTGGAGAAACGCTCATACTTTGTCAACATGCCTGGTTTGAGAGAAACCTCCTGCTCTCCTGTAGGTTGTCAAGTTAAGGAGGTGGGACAGATGGGAGGAAAAACCTCACAGAAGGGCTATTTCCCAGGCCTGACTGGATTCTCTAGCTCTGCTCTTCCTTTAGAGTATCTCCTGTGATGGTGTCTGTTGCCCTTCCTTACGCAGGATGCTGCCGACTGAAAAAGCAGTTCTCTTGATGGTGCGGGTAAAATGTGTTTCTTGGAAGGACAAACCCCGACTTGCTGATAGTGCTGGCGTGTGCCATTTCCAAGGACCAGAATGCGTTCGGTGTGCTGCAGCAAACGGATTTACAAGTGGCTGTTTCTTGCATATTTGTACAGCTGGGGAAGGCCAGTGTTACCAAGGGCTGTAATTGAAAGTGCCAGCGTGTGCTAGCAGGAGGGACTCTTGGCTGTTTTTCCTGCTGATTCCTCACATGATTGGGCATGTATGAATCCGAAAAATCGTGTTGGTTCAGTCAGCAGACCAGGAACCTCTACATCTGTTTTTGTCTGGTAATTTTGGTTGTCCCCAAGCTCTGTCATATCTTTTATCCTTTGTTTCTTTACTTGTCCACATGGCACTGTGGCTTTGTTTGCTCTTCAGATGTCAGAGAACTCACTGTGTCTTGCTGAGGATCATTTTCCTTGATGCGAGTGATTGGTTTGCACTACAGTGCCATTTGGAACTTGGCCATCTCTAGCTTGCCCGTAGCAATCCAGCCACCGGTTTCACATAGCCTTCTTTTGCCAGGTTGGTGCGGTGCTGTCACATGCAGTGCTGTCCTTCTGAGGCACGCCCTTGTTCCCAAAGTCTCTCCCAAAGTTTGGTTTCTATTTGGTATTCTCTCTTGCACCATCCCCTCTACGACTTGTACCTTTGACAGTACTTTGTGTTCCATTTTGGGATTTTATTTATTCATTTTAACACCATTTCAAGGTACTAAAACTTGAAGATTTGAACCCAGATAGCACCATTTCTCTGGTGGGAGACTGTGGAAGCCTTGCACTAGCTGGTTTGAGTGGAAGACCCTGTGGCTCTTCAGTTGTGGGTTAATCGAGGACCTGCTGTGAGTCTCCTTTGATGGTCCCATGTTTTCTTCAAACTGTAATAGCAGCTTGAGCTGTCTTGGTAGCGGAGTGGCTGGAGGTGAACACCGAGGGTCACCAGTGTTCTTGGGAGCCAGGGATCTGAGGCTCGTGTGCACAAGAAGGACTGTGAGGGCTAGCCAGTGTTGTCCTTGTCACAGTAGACTGGAGACAGGAAAGGCAAGGTTTCTGTCTGACAGACATGTACCTAGATTCTTGACCAGCATATTTTGGTCTGGCTTGGAGGAGGAGGTGATAGGAAAGGGAGTAAAACAGAAGCTTGAGTTACTCACCAGCCTTGGGGACCCTTTCTAACCATGTTAAATGGGCAGTTCCTGTCATACGTCTGTGGCTTTCCTGTTTTGTTCCTGGTCTGTTGGCTCCAGGCTGTGATTTGCAGTGGAGATATGGTTTTTGATTTTGAACTTGATGTGGTGGCAGACACCTGCATTCTGTTTGGCAAAATGAATGGCACATGGGAAGCATGCCAGTAGGGGCATATCTTCCCTTGAATTTTTAGCAGTGTTTTTTACCACAGGCAGTAAATTGTGCTGCAAATCTGTATCTGGTTAGACAGCTTGCAAAGGAAAGGGGTGTTTTCAAGTGCTGACAGAGCACATCTGTAAACATTAGGACCTACATCTGCTTGTGTTTCCTAGAGGAGTTGTATTTTCTGATATTTTGTTGCTTCTCAAAGTCATACAGCATAGGAGTGGTATTGTAACTTTTTACCTTCTTTTAAATGTTCTCTGTAAGTGCAGACCGTTTTTCAGGGTGTTTGGCAAAAGTGCTGTTTGAGGAACAGAGGGATAGCAGGGCATGGGTCTGTTGTGTGCATTGGAAATTTCTTGGTTCTGATACGCTCCTCATGTTGATCTTTTTCCTCTTATCTGAACAAGGCTTTCTTTCTGGCCTGCAGAGGATGTTTTCATCCCCCAGGCAGTAGGTGCTGGTTTTGTTAGTCCTGACTATGAGAGCACAGGTGGCTCGTCTGATTTCTCAGAGCATGAATGGTAATGAATCTGCCTCGTGGTGGAGGTGTGATTATTGATGTGAGAAACAATTTGTCTATCCTGATCTTCTCAGATGGAAAGAGAAGGTCACATAGGTTTTGTTCTCCAGAAGCTGCAAAGACGAAGTCCCTGGGAATTTTCCCGCATGGAATGGCTGCTTTAAGAAACCTCTTTTCTATTTAATCCCCACTTGTGTTTCTGGCTTTAGGACAGAAGAAATGCTATTTGAAATCTACTCTCCCTGTTTAACTTCTTCTAGATACCTGTGCCCTCGCCTTGGTGCTGCTGTGGGCTCTGTGGCATTTCGTAATGCCTGGGGCCACAGAGTAAGCCCATGAGTGGCACAGGCCACCATCAAACTTTTTAAGCTCGAATGATCTGCAGTTGGCAGATTGTTGTCTTAGGGTAGGCTTACTTATTTGCACCTTGACCAAATATAGGGTGGAAGAGGAACAGCAGAGCAGTGGGCTTGAATGCATGGAGGCTTCAACCTGCATATGAGGGCCTGCATTTCAGATGCTGTGTTTTGCTACTGGCTGCAGGAGCAGAACAGTGACTTGTAAATGAAGCCAAAGTAGGCATTGTGTTGGGATTGTTTTGGATTTTTGTTTGTTTGGGTTTGCTTGGAGGGTTTTTTGGTTTGTTGGAGGTTTCTTGTTTGTGGGTTTTGTTTGTTTTGTTTGTTTCCTATTTTGGTTGAACAGATTTACTAGAATTTACCTATGCTGTGTATTTTTACTTCTCTGAAGAAAATAGATTTACATTAGCTGTAAGTGTGCTTGTAAGTATATTTCTGTCTGGGTGCATCTTCTCCTTATGCTTAGGCAAGGCTGTTTAGGAGTCTTATCCACAAAGCCCTCAGTGTTGGCCCATGAGAGACATCCTCTTGAGTAAGTGGAAAACAGGCACAGGAAACAATGAAGGGAACCTCAAAACCTCAGTGTTCTGAGGGTGCCATAGGATTTAGCACGAGGGATGTCTGAGGCCAGAGGAATTGGGTGCATGGATGTGTATTTGCACATGCTTATAATTACAGCATACTCTGCAGATGCCTATACCGGTAACGGTGCAACGTGACTCAGGACGACAGTGCTGATAAATGGGACAGGAGAGTGGCCGTACCAGCTTCTGTGGCATTCATATCCATTTCTTGCACAGACTTCTGCAGGGGCAGATCTGAGCAATCAAGTCTGATTCCTGCCCCTGTAAACACCCTCGTGCTGCTTATGCAATTGAGGGTGGGGTTTCAGGCAGCTTGACTGAAATGGGGGAAGAGCGAGGGGGGAGGGGGAGACCTCTTGGGTGGAGAGCAAGTTCACTGCAGGGGAATGTAATGAAATCTTCTTCAAACCACGGGCACATGCTATTTTTAGACTAGAACTGGGCGTATGGCAAATGTTTTTGTTACGTTTTTTGGCCTTAGTGATGCAATAGCTTCTCTTGGGTCATTGTTCGCTAAACCCACAGAGAAGTAATTTCTGGGTAGATGTGGAGATGCTTGAGTGTTTGGAGGGTTGTCGTTTGTGATCTTTTTGCATTGTTCTCTCCATCCCACCTCCCCTGCTGCAAGGTCACGGTGAGTCTCAGGGTAGAGTAACAGTCCCAGTGGTGGTCAAACTTCTGGCAAAGGCGTGCTTGTGATATCACAGCTCCTTCTACAGGCACAACTGCCTCACGTCACCTTTCCTTGCTTTGTAAGGTACTGGACCAAATACCCACACGAAATTTGAATTAGTGCCCTCCTTGTGTATGCTCTTTTGTACTTTGATGCTTTCTGTCAGGGTAGATTATTTTGACCTCACATTGTTCAGGTGGGAAAGAATTGGAACTGTGTAGCTAGTAATAATGAAAATAAAACTATGTATGACTACATTAGGTTCTTGCACCTTTGTAAAACTCGAAGAAGAATTCTATTGCTATATAATGAATGAATCTGTTAACTTATTAAACCACTTGAAAATGAAAACCTGAGTCTGACTACATAGCTGGTGTAGTGCTGTTTCTCTCCAACCTGTCCCTGTCTCCCCTAAATTCTCATTCTCAAATGATGGCAAACCGTGTATACCCATGCAAGGGTCTGTAACACCCCAAAACATTTAAATGTAAGGGGGTAAACCGAGGTTCCTTTACTCTGGGTTGGTGCATAGGAGAAATACTTGCAGTGGAGGAGAAGGTAAATAGGGTATGAAAGGGGTTAGATGGGGTCCTCCCAAAGAAGGGAGGCAAGCTGGGATTTAGATGTTATTCCTTCCTTGTATTTAAAGATCTTCCTCTCTCTGATTTTTAGTAAGGGAATGTTTATTGCAAATGCCAATTTTCCATGCTAATTGGAATTTTTGTTTATCTTAGGGTAAAATTTCCAAGGAAATTTGNAAAATGACCTCCATGTCGGCTGGACATCAGGATATAATTGAGAGCGCAGTTAGCAAAACCTCTGTATTTTCTGCTAAATTAAAAAACCTGAATGGAGAAAGCTGTGAACAGCGTGGTGCCATTTTTTTGCTTTCAACCCCCTAAGAGGTCTCATTCTAGCCATGTACAGTATTAGCAGCAGTAACTGGATGTTGACATGTATTTCAGAGGTAGGGATAAAACAAAGTAGACATTTTATTTTGTAACTCTCCAAACCTCCTTGGTGTATTAACAAAGAAATCCAAAACAAAGCAAACAACAACAAAAAACAAACCAAAACCCACCATAAGCAACGTCCCCAGAGAAAACACAGAAAGAGAAAATATGCCAGTATTTTAATAAAAATTAAATCTTTTTCCCTTAGAAAACCAGGCTAATTTAATTCTAATTAATTGTGGTTCTGATGTGTTAGGTTAATGAATTTATATAGTTTAAAATATCATTTAAAGTACAAACACATACTGCAAAAAATAAATACAAACATAGAAAAATATAAGTAACAAAAACAGAAATATAAACCACGAAAAATAATATCAATAATATAAATAAATGCGATGTATATTATTACACGTTACCTATAATATATACATAACAGATATGAATAGAAAAGATAATTGGTAATGATAAATATCAAAATCATAAATAGAAAAAACATTGAGATACAGCCTAAACTAAAGGCTGCCATCGTGTGGACAGTGGGTGGTACTGCAGCTCTCCCCGGTGCCCGTCGCCGGGGCGCGTAGGGGCACCGGGCTGTGAGAACGGGGCAGTGCTGCCATCGTGTGGACAGAGAGAGGTACTGCAGCTCTCCCCCATGCCCGTCCCCGGGGTGCGTAGCGGCACCGGGCTGTGAGCTCGGGGGCAGTGCTGCCGCCCGCTCTTCCGAAGATGACGGCCAAAAGGGCGGGAAACAGGCAAGGACCCAGGGTGCATCTAGCCAGCTGCCTCCGCGCGACTGCGGAGCCGCCCGGGAGCGATTTTCCGCGGCGTATCAAAGTGCGCGGACACGGGATGGGGGCTCAGCGGCTCCGCCGCCGGCAGATTCACGCTGTCGATTTCGTCAGGCGCCTGTGTGAGCAGCCCGAGGGGCTCAGTGGTGGTACAAAAACGACGGCGACGCGACGCGTTTGACTTTCCAAATACAGCGGCCTAAAGGGCGGGAAAAAGCCAAGGACCCCAGGAGTGTCTGGCTAACTGCCTGCGCGGGAACCCGACCACGGCGCCGCCCGAGCGCAATTTTCCGTGGCGTATCCAAGTGCGCGGACACGACCTAGGGGCTCAGCAGCGCCGTAGGCGGGTTCAGGCATTTCATTTAGTCAGGCGCCTGTATAGCCAGCTGCGGGGGCCTTATTGGGACCACAAAAAATGGCGGCTCGACCAGAAATGCACCGAGTGCGGCCGAGGCTAGCCGAGCTTCGCCGAAGAGCCGAATGTAGACGACTGTCCCCGGTAATAGCCGAGGTGCGCCGAGAATAGCCGAGTTCAGCCGAATAGGCGAAAACAGCCGAAGTTTGATGACAATCGCCGAAAGTCGCCGAGCTCTGACGAAAATCGACGAGGGTAGCCGAACAACCGAATATCACCGAGCTCTGACGAAAATCACCGAGTTTCCCCGAACAGTCGAAAACAGTCGACGTCTGGCGAAAGCCGCCGAGTTTCCCCGAACATCCGAAAAGAGCCGACGTCTAACGAAAATCGCCGAGTTTCCCCGAAAACCGAACCCAGCCGAATTTGGCCGACTTCTGCTGCGTGCAGCCGAGCGTAGCCGCGCTCAG
>VXBB01005115.1:42605-71717 GCA_013399915.1 Illadopsis cleaveri | reverse complement strand
AAAAAAAAAAAAAAAGCCTCTGAGCTGGGAAATGATGAAAAGGACAAAAAATGGAATCCTCTAGGTCAGAAAAGTCCTTTAAGTGCATTGAGTCCAACCATTCACCAGCAGATCCAAGGGCACCCCTAACCCATGTCCCCAACTGCCACCTCCACATGATTTAAATCCCTCCAGGGATGGTGATTCCAACACTTCCCTGGATTATTCCCAATAACCAGGCTAAACCTCCCCTGGTGCAACTCAAAGCTGTTTTCTCTTGTCCTATCACTTGTTCCTTGGGACAAGACACCAACCCTCACCTGGCTCCACCCTCCTGCAGGGAGTTGTGGAGAACCTGCCATATTTTTTCTCCAGTGGGTTTCTCTGAACTGGATTAGGATCGCTGTAAGTCTGATTTTTTGGATTTTCAGCCCAGCTTTTCCCTGGGCTTGGCACTTGCCTTTGGGGAATGATGTGGCTCCTCAGCAGGGCAATGAAAAGGGAGGGAGATTCTCATTTTGAAGCTGTTTGAGAGGATGCATTGCAAGGGCGAAGGAAAACTTCAGCTCAGACCCTGGGAATTCTTCTCCTGCCAAGAAATCTGCATTGTTGGAAAGAGTCTCCCAGAGGAAGTGATTGAAATATCATTGTGTGAATCATATCTGTAACAAGGCTGGGTTGCAAGAAACTTTGCTGAACCCTGGGAATAGGTTAAATGACCTAAAAAGACTTTGTTTTGCATGCAGGAGCAGCCTCTAGCAGCCCATATTAAGGGGAGGCTGCTGGTTTTGGAGGTCCACCAAGGCTGGGATGTCCCCCAGCATCACCTGTCCCCAGCTGGGCTGCACAAGGTGCTTTGGGATGGATTTTCTGCTGTTTAAGGAGGGCTGAGATACCTCAAATGGTAAATTCCTGGGTGATAAGTTCTGCCTGGGGTGTGTTCTGGTGGTGTTTGCTGAGACTCAGACTAGCTGTGGCCGGACTGGCACCAATGGGGCAATGATNCTGGGAGCATCTCCGTGGCCTCCTGTAAACTCTTTCCACCGGCTCCACATGCTCCACATCCCCATCCCCACACACTGTTCCAGGACAGAGCTGCAGTGTGTTAAGAATCCCTCTGGTCCACAGCTCCCACCTCGGTGGCTCCTGTAATCCCTTGTTGTTCCGACCTTGGCTGTGCACTCCAAACACACCCCTCACCCTTTTGCTCAGGTCTTTCTCAGAACATCTGTCTGTCATCCCCTGCCTGAAGTTCAAATTCATCATCCTTTGCCTTCAGAGCCCTGCACGACGCTGCCCCTTTCCTGCTCATTCTTCCTCTTCCTTCCTTCCATACAAGTGGAAAATGCCCTCCCTGAGCTCAGGGCTGCTGACAATGTCTTTTCTGAGGGAAAAGAGGCCTCAAATCTAGGAAGCAACCACCAGCCTCTGCAGGCCCCTCATGTGCAATTTGGACAGTGGTGTTGCCTTGAGTGAGAGCTCAGCAAAACAAAACAAAAACAAACAAAAAGAAGTTTATTTGTCCCATTGTTCGCAGGAATCGTTAAACACACACAGCGTGGAACAGAGTGAATCCCCGGGCAAATGCAGTCACTGACAGGTGTTGCATGCCATTGTTACCAGGGCTGGTACAAATCTGTGCCAGGTTTGGAATGTTAAATATAGGGAATGGGATGAGCCGNTTAAGGGGAGGCTGCTGGTTTTGGAGGTCCACCAAGGCTGGGATGTCCCCCAGCATCACCTGTCCCCAGCTGGGCTGCACAAGGTGCTTTGGGGTGGATTTTCTGCTGTTTAAGGAGGGCTGAGATCCTCAAATGGTAAATTCCTGTGTGATAAGTTCTGCCTAGGGTGTGTTCTGGTGGTGTTTGCTGAGACTCAGACTAGCTGTGGCCGGACTGGCACCAATGGGGCAATGATGGGGACATGGGGACAAGGGGACATGGGAGGGTGAGCTTGGCTGGTGAGTCTGGGGTCCTGCTCTGGGGATAGTGGCTGGTGCAGAGATGGGAAATGTTGTTTGGAAGGAGACAAAAGATCCGGGGAGGTGAATTTTGTGCTGGGATGAAGAGGCTGGATTGAGTCATAGAAATGTAAAANTCCTCTTCCTTCCTTCCATACAAGTGGAAAATGCCCTCCCTGAGCTCAGGGCTGCTGACAATGTCTTTTCTGAGGGAAAAGAGGCCTCAAATCTAGGAAGCAACCACCAGCCTCTGCAGGCCCCTCATGTGCAATTTGGACAGTGGTGTTGCCTTGAGTGAGAGCTCAGCAAAACAAAACAAAAACAAACAAAAAGAAGTTTATTTGTCCCATTGTTCGCAGGAATCATTAAACACACACAGTGTGGAACAGAGTGAATCCCCGGGCAAATGCAGTCACTGACAGGTGTTGCATGCCATTGTTACCAGGGCTGGTACAAATCTGTGCCAGGTTTGGAATGTTAAATATAGGGAATGGGATGAGCCGTCCGTGTTTTCCTCAGTAAGAGTGAGTTGGAGCAGGCAGTGAGGTTGTTTGGCAAGACACATCAACTACAGAAAATAATAGATATTCATTAAAAGAGACCTAAAAAACCAGCAGTTCTGACAGTTTGTGCACAATGGTTTGGGTTGGAAGGGACCCTAAAGAAGCTCTTGTTCCAACCCCACCTTCCTTCGGGCAGACAAGAAGATTTGTAATGTACTGTGATATATTGTAATATATTCAGTATTTTCTTTATGCAAGTGTCAACTGTTCCAGCAATTTCAGGAAAGGTGAATCCAGATTTTCAGCTCCTTGGAGCAAACTGCCTTTTTCTATCTGTGTACATAACAAGATGAGCTGTAAGGTCCCTTCCCAACCCAAACTACTCTAGGATTCTGTGGATGGAGGAGTTTGTGGTGCTGTCTCTGGCTGGGAAAAGGGCTTGGGAAGGAAGCCAGGCTGTGTTTGACAGGGAGAAGTTGGGTTTTTCTGCTGTTGTCCAGGGAGATGTTGAAAGCTAAAGGGTCTGGACAATGTAGGCCTTCACATGCTGTGCAATTTAATCCTCTGGTTAAAGGTTTTATTGACATCAACCAGTGCTCAATATCCTCTGTTTTTTGCCCAGAAATGAGCCTTGGGAGGCTGAGGAGCTGCATTCTCCTGCTGGTGTCTTGCTGTGGGTGGGCAAGCATGGATGTCTCACCAGAAATGATGGGGTGGTCAATTTAAAATGGAAATTTGGGGCCTTCCAGCCTTGGATTCCTGAGGAAACCTCCTGACCTGAGGTAGCACCTTCCTACCTGTCAGGTCTGAAGGGGATCCACCCCAAAAGCTTGGAGAAGCTTTGCCACTGACCTTGTGAGCCCATGAGCTTGACAGTGGCCAAGAAGACAAATTCACCTTCATTCAGATCAACTGAGTTTTGTGTTTACAAAAAGTTAAAAAAAAAAAAAAAGAAAAAATAATTGGCAGGCTGTGCCTGCCCAAAGTCTGAATGAGTAGAAACTCCAAAGGAAGCACCTGCTGCTAAAGGAAATCCAGGACAAGTTTTATTATCCTTTTTCACAGGTCTATTCAGGACTACATTAGGGGTTTCCTCTTTCCTTTTCTGGTACTTCACACTCATTCACAACAAAAAAACATATTGTGCTTATGAATTATATTCCAGAGAATATGGCTGCAGCTTATAAAGGCCCTGGCCAAAGAACTTTATTTTTAACCTTGCTCCCTTGAGGATTAATTTCTCAAATGAAAACTTTGCAATTGTTTTGGGGTTATTTTTCTCTCTTTTTCTTGGACGGGGCACAAGGGCAAATCCTGCCTGCTCCGTGTTAACAAAAAATGCCTCTCAAGGAACACGGAGCAAAAGAGGTGAGTGAGACTCTCCATGGAGCTCAGCTATGAAGGAAAAAAATGTAAAAAAATTACTGTAATCCCTCCTAAACCAGTGTTACCCACCTATAAATGATGCAGTGTCCCCTTTGGTGCATACAGAAGCTGAGGGAAGATTTTCCATTTCTAATGGAAAGAGAGAGGGAAAGTCCCTTTGGCTGCTGGAAGAGCAACTTCTGGGGTTGATCCTGAGACCATTTGAGGCAGTGATGGGGGAGCAGGAGGCACTGGGGGGTTTTCTGGTCAAACACAGCTGCTCAACTCAACATCCCCCAGGTACAGAGCACATAAATGCTGGAGGGTTTGCAAACAACCTGAGTGCAACACGTGAGCCACTCGTGCCCCAGAGTGTTTGTTTTAGGGTCATTTTGCATCTGTGAAATAAGGATATGACCCAATCCTGAGTGGCCTGGGAAGGTTTTGCACCCTCCTGCTCCAGGGTGGGAGGTAGCACTGGGTGCTCTCTAACAAATACACTGTGCCCTGTGAGGGCAAGGACCTTTCTGTGCATGCACACAGGATTCTCCTTCTGATCTGTCCTTAAAAGTCTCATTTTTGGGCTTTAAAAGCCCTTTCCCACCCTCTCAGGAGAACACAGGGGTGTGAGTTTTCACTGCAGCCACCTTCCCCTGCCCCTGTGGGTGCTGGTTCTCCTCACAGGTTGTATTTTGATTTGCAGACCCTTTCAAGAGCAGAAATGTCCTGCTCTGCTTTTGAGCAGCACCCAGCCAAGCATTTCTCCTCCAGCCTGAGGCTCCTTGCTGTTGCTGCAGCGGAAATTGTGAATTATGGCAATTAACGGCGGCATAAATCAGAGACTGTGACCAAACGAGGTCACAGATGGCTCGAGGGCTGCATCACACCAGCAAATTACCCCAGACAGAAATTCCTTCATCCACACCACTGGATTGTTTGAGCATTCCTTGACATGGGTTTGGCCCAGCCCAGGAATGGCTCAGGCATCAGCACGGACCAGTGACCAGCTGGGAATCTTGTGTGGGACCCCTGTCCCATGGGTTAGAGGGCAACTTCCACAGGGACACAGCTTGGAGCAAATCCTGGCACTGGCTGGCAGAGATACAGCCTGTTTTTAATGAGTATGAGCTCATTTTAATGAGTATGTTTTCATGGCAGTGACATTTCCCCACGAGGAAAATGTGCACAGGTTCCCAGATCCCCAGTGCAGCTCTCACTGCACTTCACATTTCTTCCCCTGCAAGGTTTTAGCCAAGGGTGATTTCAAGTGCTGCCCCAGGGTCAAGATGTTGGTCCTTGTGATTTCCAAGTGGTGCCAGACACGGTGTCACCGTGACCTGAGGTAGCACAGCTCCTTCCCTCACAGGCTCAGACACACACAAAGACTTTGCTGCACAGCAGGGGTTTTTCTGACTAGATGGGATTGATTTTTCTCTCTCTCTCTTTGGCTTTTAGGATGGTTTTTCTAAGTGTTCTTGATTGATCTTAGTAGGTGACACAAATACTTCTGGATGTCACCTAATGCTTTGTAATATGGGTTGAAGACACAGCTAATTTCTAGACTGGCATAGACTACAATATCCTGGGTTGCAAGAGACCCACCAGAATCATCAAATCCAGCTGCTGGCCCTGAACAGGACACCCCAAAAATCCCTCCCTGTCCCTGAGAGCATTGTCCAAACACTCCTGGAGCTCTGTCAGCCTTGGAAATGTGACCATTCCCTGAAGAGCAGTTCAGTACCTGACCACCCTCTGGGGGAAAAATCTTTTCCTAATATCCATCATAAACCTCGCCAGGATTGATGGTTTGAGCACCACCTGTCCTTTTTTTCATGGATGGGGTGGTGCAGAAAGGAATTAGGGCCACGTGATCAAGGGAAAAACTGGTGCCTGTTCACTGAGTGAGACCTGAGCCAGCAGTCAGATATGTGAGAGTGGCAGAATGATAACCCGGGAGACTCCTGGCCACAAAGGTGCCCTGACATCAGGGCCCAGCTCCCCAGGCTTTGTGGTGAAGCGACAAAGGTGCTTCAGCATCCTCATGGAAACAACAACCTACTGAACATGCCCCTCCTCCAGCTATGCTGCCAAAGGGAACCACAGTCCTTGCTTCCCTTGGGAGGCAGGCACAGACACCAAAGCTCAAGGGAGGTGAAGTTTGTGCACCTCCACCTCAGAGGAGTTCCTCAGATGTCTGGGAGCACCAGGACTTGGCTCTATGTTGCTCATGGCTTTGTCCCCAAGTCACCAGCAAGACCAGCCCGAGGTAGGCGGTTGTAACAAAGCATGGCAGAAAGAACTCAAACACCTTTAAAAGCAATAAATTCTGTACTAACGATAAATGCTACCTCTGGCCAGGTATTGCATGTGGAGTATGATCTTCCTGTGCCCAGTTTGCATGGGATAGTGCCCTCCCTCCTTCCCATCTCCTGCCTGGGTGGGAATGCTGGCTTCAAAGGAAGCTTCAAAGGAAGGTTCTTTGTGAGCAAGCAGCAGAATCAAGGGCCAGTGGGACTGACTTGTGCCTCCAAGGAGTGCTTCAAAATTTTCCACGTTCCAGATCATATCCTCTCCTCCACAAAGACTCCTGCCAGCCAGGGAGAGATTGTCCTTTCTTTGAGAGCAAAAGATGAGGGTTAGGCTGTGTCCCTCCTGTTTCTGCTGCCTGGGGGGTACCCAAAGGCTCTTAGGACACAGCAGCTGAGTATTATTTTCCTATAAAAAGTAGAAAAGGAATTCTGATCTGTGAGGGAGAGTTGGGAGCTGCTCCACTAAACCTCACTGGAGTTTGTGGCAAGACTGGAAAATGGCCAAAGCCCTTTTAAAATAAATACAGGAATCATAGAATTCAGAATGGTTTTCAGTTGGAAAGCTCATCCAGTTCCACTCCCTGCCATGGGCAGGGACACCTCCCACTATCCCAGCTTGCTCCAAGCCCTGTCCAACCTGGCCTTGAACACTTCCAGGGACCCAGGGGCAGCCACAGCTTCTCTGGGCAGCCTAGGAGCTCAGCAACAGTGAAGGAGATCCTCTTTATTTTGCAGTCACTTTCAGATGGAGGAAAAGTTCATCCAACATTTACTTGGTGGGAAATTAATATTTTCTGATATTTCTTCTTCAGCCTTAGCAGAGAAACTCAGAGCATCAGTGTGGTGAAGGCTGTAGGGAATCAGGGAGGAAAAAAGGCAGCTCCAGCACCCATTGCCAAGGTCACTGAAGGGGGAAGAGATTCCCACTATTTTTCCTTTTGCCTCTGGGATTTAATTCAGATCGAGGAGGTGACTCTGGGGACAAGCTAGAAGAGTCCAGCAGCTGTGGCATTGAAATGCAGGGATCATGAATGGCAGGAGGAAGGGAAACCCAGTAAACAGGTTTCAGATCTCAGAGCGTTGCCTCTGAACTACAAAGACCTGCGAGAAAGTGGTGTCAAACACCCAGCTCCCACTCTGACCCCTGCCTGAGGGGAAGTGAATCAATGTTGGGAAAACACGGGAAAGCAGGATGAGATTATCTACTGTATAAAAGAAGCTGGAAGAGATGGCTTGGGATATTTGTGTACTGAGGCTCTGTCCACGTCCTATTCCTTTATGGGGGGGTGTTATTGTACCTATTGTGGCAGATCGTTATCAGCCCTGTTTATCACGTTGGGTGAGGGGGGAATGTCAGATTGCTGAATGTCAGGTTGTTGACTGTTTTCATAACAGGAAGCTGCCTGCTGTCTTGCTGTGTTAAGGAACTCCCCTATGCACAATATTTTCCAAAAAAAAAAAAAAAATAATCCAAACACTCTGCTGTGGTTGGGCAACAGTATGGATTCGAGTTTCCATTGTTCCTTGTAAGGCAAAATCCTGTGTAGATAAATCCACTCGATACACATTTGCCTGTTATTTCTTTTGTGTACAGATACAGGAAATACGGCTGTTGTTTTGTCAAGATGAAATATTTCCCAACGCCAGAAGTAAATCTCCGCGCTTTCATCAGTGCTTGGGAGCCTGGAGCTCTGCCACATCTGAGTGCAGGTGGGACATGGGAGAGAGAGGGACAGGAGCAGGTTTGTCACCACCATGGAGCATCCCAGTGCCTTCATGCCTGGGAGATGAAGGAGGCATCCCCCTCCCCATGGGAGTGGGGGGCTCGTTCAGATTCCTTACTGGAAAACTCTGTCTGCCTCCCCTCACTGGGAAAGAGAAAAAAGGTGATTCAAAGTACCCTGGCTTCCCTGAAAATCAAACCCACAAGGGTGGGGTCTGGGAGCTGCAAGTCACCTGTGTCAGCTGGCTGGGGATGTGAAACAGAAGACACCCTTTGCAGGGGGAACACAAGGTATTGAAATTTGAGTGAGAAGAGGACTTAAGCATGTTAGAGTCCTGAACAAAATTTGGGTGCAAAGAGGTCCTAAGCAGCTGAGAATCCTGAATAGAATCCTACTCTTTATAGGAACCTTGACTGTTTGTTGGAGCAAGCCACTAACAAAGCTCCCACACAGGTGCTCCCCAAGTGACAGTGACTCTGAAAGGCCCAAAGGGTGGGCAAATGTTGTGTGTGGACCCCTGATCACAGCCTGGCTCATCCTAAGGTCCATAATACCTTAGTGCAATTAACAAGTGTTGGTCTGAAGCACCTCTAGCATGAGGAATTTGACCCTAAGCCTTCCCCAATCCTCCTGACTGCTTTTATCAACAGACAGGTGAGGATGAAGCTTTTTTACAACATTCAAATATTTCAGAGTGGGCACCTAAACTTTGGACATTGGGTCTTTGATTCCCTAAGGGTTTTTCTTGGATGCCAGGGTGTTGAAACAGGGTCAGTGTGCCCTCAAAAATCAGTCAGAGAACAGCCTGGATGCTGTTTCTGACTCCAGGACTTCAGAAATCAGTCCACAAAGTCTGTGTTCCCATGAGACCCCACAAAGCAGTTTCTCTCAGACATGTGATCCCTCAGGTTGCTCCCTGGGCTGTAGGATCACAGCACACTTGGAGAGAAAGAGGGATTGAATTGACAAAGGGATTTCTTTAAAATTCCAATTAAAAAAATCTTGGTGCCAATAGAAAATGCAGGGTGTTTTCTGTCTGCATAGGTCACCTGGACAAAATCCCTGTGGCACAGCCATAATTATTAAATCAGGTAAATTTAAGCCTTTGACCAAAGCAAAATACAACCTTTTAAAGACCATTTTCTCCCTCTCCAGTGATCAGGTAACCTCAGGAGGCTGCCAGCCCAGTGTGGAGATCTTGTCAGAAAAGGTGGGCAAATTAGTGAAAATGGTAAGGTTTTGGAAAAATATTCAACCTGAAAGGTCAGGCCTGTGTCCTCAACTTTAGCTGTGCCTTCCAGGGATGGGGAAAGTCCTGATCCTGGGAGACAAAGCTGAGCCAGACTTTTCAGAATTTCAGAAACTCTGTGAGATATTGAGGTGATGGTTTTGGGGACCTCAGTCACAGAATCCTAGAATGGTTTGGATTAGAAGAGACCTTAAAACTCATCCCATTCTCCTCCCCTGCAGGGACACCTTCCACTATCCCAGGTTTCTCCAAGCCCCATCCAACCTGGCCTCGGGCACTTCCAGGGGTGGGGCAGCCACAGCTTTCCTGGGCAAAGAGGAATTTTGGATGAGCTACTGAGGAATGCATAGCCAATGGCTGCTGTTAAATTGGTTGAGGCACAGAAAGGAGCAGGGAAAAATATTCAAAAGAAGGTTTAAGAAGATGGAAAAAGTTGCAAAAATCAGAATTCAAGCAAAAAAGATTTTGTTTTGGGGATAGGGTATGGCCTACAGGGCCCTTCCATTCCATATTGTTTTCTGTTATTTTATGCTCACGTGAAAACAGAGCCGTGCATGGCAGGGGCTTGGAACAAGATGATTTTTGAAGTCCCTTTCAACCCAAACCATTCTGTCATTCTGGTATTCCATGATTCTGTGACTCTGTGATTCTGTGGTCCTATGATTCTATGATATCATGGTTCTATGATTCCATGATTCCATGGTTCTATGATTCCATGATTCCATGGTTCTATGATTCTACGATTCTGTGATTTCATAATTCCATGATTCTATGATTCTGTGATTTCATAATTCCATGATTCTGTGATTCCACGGTGCCATGGTTCTAAAATTCTATGATTCCGTGATGTCACGGTTCTATGATTCTATGTGATGTCATGGCTCTGATTGTATGGTTCCACGATTCTGTGATTCCATGATTCTGTGATGTCATGGGTCCATGATTCTATGATGTCATGGCTCTATGATTTTGTGATTCCATGATTCCATGATTCCATGTTATCATGGTTCTATGATTCTATGGCTCTGATTCTACAATTCCATGATTCAGTGATCCCATGATTCTATGATGTCATTGCTCTATGATTTGATGATGTCAAGGCTCTATGAATCCATGATTCCATGATTCCATGATATCTTGGTTCCATGACTCTGTGATGTCATGGCTCTATGAGCCTATGATGACATGGCTCTATGATTTTATGATTCCATGATACCATGGTTCTATGATTCTATGATATCATGGCTCTATGGTTCCATGATTCCATGATTATGTGATGTCATGATTCTATGATTCTGTGATGTCATGGTTCTATAAGTCTATGATGTCATGGCTCTATGATTCCATCATTCCATGATATCATGGTTCTACGACTCTGTGATATCATGGCTCTGTGATTCTATGATGTCATGGTTCTGTGAGTCTATGATGTCATTGTTCTATGATCCTATGATGTCATGGCTCTATGATTCCATGATTCCATGACTCTGTGATATCATGGCTCTGTGATTCTATGATGTCATGGCTCTACGATTCCATGATTCCATGATATCATGGTTCTACGACTCTGTGATATCATGGTCCTATGGTTCTATGGCTCTCTTATGTCATAGTTCCGCGATTCTGTGATGTCATGGTTCTATAAGTCTATGATGTCATGGCTCTACGATTCCATGATTCCATGATATCATGGTTCTACGACTCTGTGATATCATGGTCCTATGGTTCTATGGCTCTCTTATGTCATAGTTCCGTGATTCTGTGATGTCACGGTTCTGTGATTCTGTGATGTCACGGTTCTGTGATTCTGTGATGTCCTGGCTCTATGATTCCATGGTTCTTTCTATAATTCTGCCGTTCTGTGACTCTGTGATCCCATGGTTCTGTAATTCCATGATCCCATGTTTCACTGACCCTGTGATTCCACGACCTTGGGTCTGGCCTGGAATTACACCCTTAAAGAGAAGCGCGACAAACTCGCATTTACCAGCAGCAGAGGGCGTCCATCGCACGCGTGTCCCCAAATCCCAGCCCCGAGCTCCGGCAGCGAATCCTACGGCAGCCAAAAACTTTTTCTCGGAGCGCGGCCGATGCTTCCCCGCCAATTGTGCCGCTGCCCCAGGTTTCCTTCCCCGCTCCGTGCTCGGTGCCATACGGGAGGTGCGGACCCGATTGTTCGTCCCGCGGCCCCTGCAGACAGGATACGAGCCCCAGTGCCAGGTGTGGAATTATTTTCCTGCGTGGTGCTCCAGCATGGGAATTGTTGATAACGCTAACAATGCGGCAAAGGAAAAGTGGGAGAGGAGCAGGACAATTAAGCAGCCTTTGAAAGCCCTGGGGACATGGAAAAAAAAAAACAAAACAACAAAACTCTCCCCCTAGTCATGTGTCTTCAAATCCAAGTTCTTGGGGATGGAAAGGCAGGGTTTTTTACTGGGTGAATCCCTCTCACAGCCTGAAACTCTTCAGTCCTGTGGTATCAGTCACCCCCTTCCCCCGGGCTTAGTGGAGATAATTTTGATTTATCCCAGGAGCCTGTCAGGATGCATCAATTTCCCAGGGAATAGTTTCTTATCCCTGCTATGTTTTGCTGGTGCTGGGGGCTGAGTCAGGGCTGGGGGCACAGCCTGTTCTCGGTGAAAAGCAGGTGGGGGACAGTGGCTGTAACAAAGAGGTGGGGATTGTGGTGCACGAGGAGTTTTGTGGGAAAACAGGGTCAGGACCTGGATCCAGACTCCCTTTGGGATGCTGAGAAAGTCTCTAATCCTTGTCGCTCCTGAACGAGCGTAGAAATAATCGGATTTTTAGCCTTGAAACCATATACAGTGTTGCAGCACCATATGGCACCAAAGAATGTTTCCCCATCCTGCAGGGCAGCATCCTGTGGGTCTTCCAAGGGAGGATTAAGGGCTGACTTGCAGGAAAAGGGGCTGATGCCCTTTCTCCTGAACTCCTGACCTCCCCAGAACTCAGGGTGGGACTTCAGCTGGGTTTCCCTGTTTGCAGAGCCCTGGCCAGGTCAGTGCCACCAACCTTTGTCACAACACTGAGCTCTTGCACCCTCTGTCCCAGCCAGCTGAGATTCCTCAAGCTCACTGCCACAACAACACCTCCCTGTTGTCCAGCTCACAAATCCCAGCACTTCTGATTAGGAACTGTTTTGTCAGCATTTGGCACGGTCCCAGCAAAAGTGACACCAATTATTCATGTCAGCTCCCCTCTGGAAGCAGGAGATGTATGAAATCTCACCCCCAGGACAATCCATCACGGCTCGCAGTGGGATTTGGGACCTGTCATTCTCAGGGGGTATTGACTGAGCGTGGCTACTTCCAGGCCACAGAGGTTATGAGGAGCTTTATATCATCCCCAGCAAGACTGAAACTGAAAAATGAGCCTCAGAGTCTCTCTGCTTGGGTAAATGGTTCAACAAAAAGTTAATTCAGGCTGCTGCACATTTATGTAATTAATTTTAATAACTGAAACACGTTTTAGTGGCAAATGTTTGCTTTAAATTAAGTAGGGACCATGTCTTATTTCTGTTTTAACATCAGCCTAGGTTAAAGTCTTGCCACCAGGGTATGTGGAGACTTCTTGCTTTGCTCAAGGACAACTGGATTTTCCAGATGGTCCTTTCTTAATTATTTTTTTCCTTACTGGCAGCAGCTGGGTTTTTGGGCTGATTTGAGGCTCTGCTTGCAGATAGGATGGAAAATGGTGGGAAAGCCACTGGAAGACAGGAATTGGGTTGTGCCTGGACTGGTTTTGGGAAAGTCCCATCACATCCATGATCTCTTAATGCCTCCTTGCAGTTTAATGAAAATAATAATGAACGTCTTGAATTATCGGTGGCTCTGCTCCTCCCATAGCTCATGCCAGCTCTGTACTGAGCTTTATTCCTCACATTTTGCTGTCTGCAGCTCCACTTTCCTGCTAAAACATCACTGTGGGTGAGTCTGGGACACCTGGGCCATCCCTTTTCCTCTTCCTTCATCACCTCATCCTGGGACAGTCCAGGGGGAGGATCTGCAGGTCGCATCCCGCTGATGCAGGAATGATGAGAACAAACCATGTGATGAGGGCTAAATCTATAAAATCACACAAAAAACAGTGGTCTCCCATACCTGGAACTGTCCAAAGCCAGGTGGGACAAGGCTTGGAGCATCCTGGGACAGTGAAAGATGTCCCTGCCCATGGCATGGGGTGGAATGAGATGAGCTTTAAGGTTCTTTCCAACTGAAAACCACTCAAGGATTTTTTGATTCTACCTCTGTTAGAAACTTGCCATCATCACCATGAGGCAACCACAGATAAGTCACCTCCTGACCTCCCCAGCACCCAGCTGCCACCCACCCAAATCCCAGGCAGGTGGAATTAAGGAGCCTGGGTGTCCCTGGGCAGGAAAACGCCCATTGCAAGTGCCCTTGGTATTTATTTATTGAATGAACACCCACACCCTCAGTCCCACATTGAAGCTATCAACCAACAAAAGCGCTCAGCGAGGCATTGAGGAGGGGAAGAATCAGTCCAGAAGCAGGATAAAAGTGCATTTTCCCACTATTCAGAGTAGTTATTCTTATTGTTTTATCATTGTCCTTCACCAAACCACCAGGAATAGGTGCTCTGCTCATGGAGGAGAACAAGAACATAAAAAAACAGCCTCTGAAGTCTCCGTTTCCTCAGTGCCACGGCTACATTCAACCTGCAAATTTGGAGCCTTCTCCTGCCCAAAGGGCAAGTCCAGCCTGGTGCAGTGCTTGTGGGATTTCTCAGTGTGTGCAGAGGACCAAGGGAGCCAGAAAATCTGTTTTTCTCAACCATGCAGCTCCAAAATTCACCCCAAAACTCAGTGCCAGTCAGTGCTGGAGTGATCCAGGCACTCTCCATCCTGGAGCTTTGGGAGAAGCACTTCACACCCACCTCCTCTGCAGTGACCTTCACCANAAGAGAAGAGAAGAGAAGAGAAGAGAAGAGAAGAGAAGAGAAGAGAAGAGAAGAGAAGAGAAGAGAAGAGAAGAGAAGAGAAGAGAAGAGAAGAGAAGAAGGATTTCCAGGGGACAACGCTAAGATGGTGCTGAGGACACCAGTAACTGTGAGTTATCTGCAGTTCTGTCTGTCCATGGCAAGTGAGGATGTTAACTGAGGTGGACATGCAGCTCCTGCCTTTCCCCAGCCCCAAATGATGATTCTTGACCCAAATCACAGGTGTTTTCTCCCAAATGCAGAACACCAACCCTACTGCAGAGATTCCCACTCAGAATGCAGCTAATTCCCGCTGCTTTCCTGGCTGACTCGATGGAAGGACACCAAAGTCAGGGCTTTAGGNAGGTGGAATTAAGGAGCCTGGGTGTCCCTGGGCAGGAAAACGCCCATTGCAAGTGCCCTTGGTATTTATTTATTGAATGAACACCCACACCCTCAGTCCCACATTGAAGCTATCAACCAACAAAAGCACTCAGCGAGGCATTGAGGAGGGGAAGAATCAGTCCAGGAGCAGGATAAAAGTGCATTTTCCCACTATTCAGAGTAGTTATTCTTATTGTTTTATCATTGTCCTTCACCAAACCACCAGGAATAGGTGCTCTGCTCATGGAGGAGAACAAGAACATAAAAAAACAGCCTCTGAAGTCTCCGTTTCCTCAGTGCCACGGCTACATTCAACCTGCAAATTTGGAGCCTTCTCCTGCCCAAAGGGCAAGTCCAGCCTGGTGCAGTGCTTGTGGGATTTCTCAGTGTGTGCAGAGGACCAAGGGAGCCAGAAAATCTGTTTTTCTCAACCATGCAGCTCCAAAATTCACCCCAAAACTCAGTGCCAGTCAGTGCTGGAGTGATCCAGGCACTCTCCATCCTGGAGCTTTGGGAGAAGCACTTCACACCCACCTCCTCTGCAGTGACCTTCACCAAGGGCAGCTCTCCCTGGGGTGTGCCTGCACTGAGCTGCTCTTCTCTGACAATTCACTCACCCCATTTCTTGCCACCCATCACCTTTGCTCTCTTCCCTTGTCATTCTGGGCTGACTCACTGCCAGGTTGTGCCATGCCCAGTACAATCCCTTTGGATCCCCAGATCCAAAGTGCAGTGTGGGCACAGCCTTGGAGTTTGAGGACAGGAGACAGGGGCCAAGATTAGGGATTTGGGCTTCTGAAAGTCCATTGTCACCCAGCTGGGGACCAGCTCATGGCAGAGGAGNTGATGGAAGGACACCAAAGTCAGGGCTTTAGGAATGGTTCTAGTCCAGTTGGGTTTCCCTGGGTTATTAATTATTTTCAGAGGAAAAGAAATCCTTTGACCTGTGGAAATGCTGTGATGACTCTCAGCAAAGCTGTTCATTCATGGTCAAATGGGATATTTTAAGCAAGGGGGGAAGTGGTTTTCTTTTCTTTAAGTACACCACAAGCTCTTCCTCTGTGTCCGGAGTGCAGAATTAAATCCTAATTAAAGGCTGTGAAAACACAGTGAATCTGAGAGGCCGGAAACAGGTACATATTATCATCCCTTTCATAGATCATACAAGCTCTGTGGTGACATAATAAATAATCCACCTCAAGTTTTTAAAGGTAAAACCCAGCAAATCATTAATAATGTCTCTGGCACCATATATCAAACTGAAGCCTTCCTCTTACAGCTGATCCCCAGCTATTCCCAGCTGCCTTTTTGCACTGCTGCTTCCTCCCTTTGCCCTGCTTGTTCTTCCCATCTTTTCTGCTGCACTATTCCTGTGCTTTGTCCACCTGTGTTTATTTCTGCAGTTCACTGAAGAACTGCAGGTATGAATAAGGCAAGAGAACACACATCACACTCTTTAAACCCAACCTCAGGAGGTTTAAAACTTGCCTGGACAAGAAGAGACAGGCAGGCAGAAACTGTTTTTCAGGGTAGAGAGAGGAATTGGATGATGATGTAGTAGTTTCATTTATTTCTGGCACACCTGATCTATTCACTTATCTATTTATTTACTGACCTATTTATTTAGTGGTGTAGCACTTCCCCTCCATGTCAATTTTGCCATCTTGTCACCCTCTCTTTTTTGGTATTTCAAATTTTTTCTGTAACCCACTTAACCCATTTCAGTGTCTCAGTCTGTCTGTGATTCCATTTCTGAAGGGTTGGGATAATATCTGTCATTACTTGTTCACACTAGGTGTACTCAGTGTACTTCCAAGAATCCTGGAATGGTTTGGTTTGAAAGAACCTTCAAGACCATCCAGTTCCACCCCCTGCCATGGGCAGGGACACCTTCCACTATCCCAGG
The DNA here is from genome assembly GCA_013399915.1 of Illadopsis cleaveri. Classification (NCBI taxonomy): domain Eukaryota; kingdom Metazoa; phylum Chordata; class Aves; order Passeriformes; family Timaliidae; genus Illadopsis; species Illadopsis cleaveri. The sequence continues at coordinate 55,379 of VXBB01005115.1, read as the reverse complement.
TTGCTCCAAGCCCCATCCAGCATGGCCTTGGACACTTCCAGGGATCCAGGGGCAGCCACAGCTTCTCTGGGCACCCTGTGCCAGGGCCTCAGCATGGAGAAGGTTTTCTTCCCAATATCCCATCCAATTCTACCCTCTGTCAGCTTGAAGTTGTTCTCCCTTGTCCTGTCACTGCATGATCTTGTCCCAAGTCCCACTCCAACCTTCTTAAATTGCTGGGCTTCTTGGGATTGTCATCATTAATAGATCTCCATATGACTAATATAGATAATCACAGGGATTATTCCAGTGGTGCCTCAGTCCAGCTGCCTGATTCCTCCTCTGTCCCATGATGTGGGGTTTTATGTTTCCTCTCTTTAGGCATTGAGGGAAGACTCCACAGAGACCTCACAGAGGAGGAAGGGACTGCAGACATGGAGACAGGGTGGTCTTTTGATAAGTTCCCCAACTTGGAAGATGCAGATCCAAATGCAACACCTTTTTCCTGGAAAAGGTAAAAGCATCAGGGAACTCACTCCAGTGTCCAAACTTCATATTTTACGCTGGGATTTTTTTTCCCCCCAGATCTGGGAGTTACTGCTGCTGTAATACCATTCCTGAAAAAAATACAACTCTCTGCCAGTGTTCTGGGATGAACTACTGGGATGCACTACTCAGTAAAGGTGAAATTTCTCCCTCTGTGAGAATCTGACTTACTTTGTGAGTACCTGCCCAGAGAAGCTGTGGCTGCCCCTGGATCCCTGGAAGTGTCCAAGGCCAGGTTGGATGGGGCTTGGAGCAACCTGGGACAGTGAGGGATGTCCGTGCCCATGGCAAGGGGTGGAAGTGGATGATCTTTAAGGTCCCTTCCCACCCAAACCATTAAAGGATTCTATGACTTCATCCTTTCTGTCCTTGATGCTCAGGGCAGGGTTCACCTCACTTTACAGACAGCTCCATTCATGGGCACAGGAAGTCAGGGCACCTGCAGGTGTCCCCAGGTGAAATTCCTGTTAAACACCAGTCCCAGGGAGCAGGGGTGACTCTCTTGTCCTTACACAAGCAGCCACTTGAGATGCTCTCTGGTTCCTGAGCTGCCACACTCAGAGGGCAAACCCATCCTGTCAGTGGAGTTTGGACAAATATTCAGGACAGCCTGCTGTGCATCACGTCCATGACAAAACAGCTGCCACTTGTACACGTGGCACCAATTGAATCCAAATTCGTTTACCCCTGGTAAATTGAATTCCAGCTTTTGGTGCTGAGGAGAGTCCAGAGTGGAAGGGAGGTGGGAGGGCTGCACATATTTATGGATGCAAGGAAGTGATGGAATGTTGGCACAGGTTGTCCAAGGAGCTGGACTGCAGGGATTTGTGTAGACCTGAGGTTACACATGCCCTTACAGCTGGTAAGGATGAGGATTGCTTGGCTCTTTCCCTGCTGTGTCCACCTGTGAATAGGTGACTCCAGCAGGGTGACAGGGTCTCCAGGAAGGCATGGTGAGGTTTCAGTTAATCACCCATCAACATTCACCCAGAATTCCCCAAACTGGGAGGCAATTCCTTAGTCTTTAGGTGAGACTTCCACTGTCTTTGTAGTGGCCTTTCTCTTCTCCTCTTCTTTGCCTCAGGAAAGTTGTAGAATCACAGAATATCCTGAGCTGGAAGGGACCCACAAGGATCATGCAGTCCAACTCCTAGCCTAGCACATAAACTCCAACAATCCCACCCTGTGCATCCCTGAGGGTGTTGTCCAAATGCTCCCAGAGCTCTGACAGCCTTGGCAATGTCACCATTCCCTGGGGAGCTGGTCCAGTGCCTGACACTCTCTGGGGAAGAACCTTTTCCTGATATCCAGCCTAACCCTTCCCTGGATCCTGTCCCTGGTCACCAAAGAGCAGAGGATGATGCCCACATTGCTTCTGCTTCAGCAGGGATGAAGGAAATCAGTGAGTCTGACTCTTCAAAAAATTGGTGTTCTGGATTCCCTGAGCTTAGCAAAGGCCCTGTGCTACTCACCTCTCCTGGGATTTCAGTGCTGCAAACCTTCAGAGCAGTTAATTCCCAAAAGGAATTGTTTGCTGTGACTTACCCCGAGATGCACTGGTGGCTCTTTATTCCCATCAGTCCAGTCCTCACCACATACAAATTTCTCCATTTCAGGACATGTTTGGAGCTGCCTGATTCTCAGCAGTGATGATCAGTGTGGAGCTTAGTCACCCCTAAACCCTGCTGGGATTCACCAGCTGAGCCTTCCTGTCAGGTTTGGGGATTGACTCAGAGAGTGCACGTAGAAGGTGCCAGCTTGTTCCTTGCACAAATTTGTGCAGCAGGAGGAAGGAACCTCGTGCCTTTTGAGCAGTTACACCTTCTCTCCTCACTGCCAGGGTGCCCTTGTTAAAATAGCTCCATATGGAGCTTGAATCTGTATTTTCTGTGTTATAGGAAAGGGCAATAATCCACAGGTACTCTGCACTGGTTCTCTGTCATCAAACTATCCAATGATGGATATTCCAGCAGCTAGGGCATTGTCATGGAAGGTCATGTTCTCCCCATGGATGAGTTACGCCAAGAAAAACAGAAAAACACCTTCCAGTTGGGACATCTAGAGACCCCTCAAGAGTTCAGTTCCCGGACTGAAAGACACTGGTGGGACTTGAGAAAACATTTCTGTGTCTGTCTTTGCTGACTGTGCGTGGCATAGCCTGCTCTGAAAACACTGACCAGATCCTAAGATGGGATATTGGGAAGAAATTCTTCCCTCTGAGGGCATTGAGAAGCTTGGGGTCCTCAGAGATGCTGTGGCTGCCCCTGGATCCCTGGAAATGTCCAAGGCCAGGTCGGATGGAGATTGGAGCAACCTGGGATAGTGGAAGGTGTCCCCCCTTATGGAACAAGAAGAACTTTAAGGTTCCTTCACACCCAAACTATTCCATGATTCTGTGATGATCCAGGCCTATGAATATGTTGACTGGAGAAATACCAGCCTGTCAGTAACATGTAGGCAGTGGTGTTGTTTCAAACCCTTCTCCAGGTTTGTATATCCATGCCAGAGCAAAACGGATCTTCCTCTTTCTGTGGGTCATCCCCACAAATCAATAAGACTCTTTTATGACACCCAGCTCATGGAGTTGTCTCTTGAAATCCTGAGGGTCAGGAAACTGTAAACATCTTCCCGTCTAGCAGATGTAATTAGCATAAATCTGATTTCCAATTCCTGATTATTAATGAAACTAATACAAATCCACCTTTTCATTCTCCCCAAGCTGGTCTGCTCCAACACGGCAAAAACCAAGAGCAGGATTGTTAGAACCACTCGTGATTTGGAAAAGAGACTCAGACTCCTGTACTTGCTCACGTTTCCAGATCCCTGTTTGGGGATGGATGCTCTGTTCCTCTCCTTTTCTTCCATGGCTGTGGGTTTTGGGTTCTCCCAGCTCCCCTTGATGCCTTCCCTGCCTCCCTGGCCCAAGAGGGACATTGGATTCCTGCCATATTGCTGGGAAAAGGCCAGTGTCTGCTAGGATCACCAGACAGGAAGAGATAGGCAGGAGTGACAGGAAAAGGAGAGAAAGGAGGGGGACAGGGGGCTCATTTTTTTTCCCATCTGCTGTCCTTCCTCTCCAGCAGAGCCCTCCCACACATGATGTGAATCCAAGGCGCGGCCAGAGGTGCACAATCCTCTTTCCTTGCTCAGGGATGTCACAGGAAGGTGAAACCTGATGAGATTAGATGTGGTCCCTTGCTGGGACTGGCTGACAGCTCCAAAAGACATCTGATGTAACCAAATCCTTGCAGTTCAGCGTGGGCGGCGGCGAGACAAGAAACATCTCTCACGTGTGGGAGGTGCATTTTCCTCCTCAGTTCTCCTTCCCTCCCAGCACACGTTGCTGAGGTGAGCTGATATTGTCAGAGTCCTCACTGGCTTGGTCCCATACCTTAGGTTTCCTTATTTATGAAGTGCATCCCTGGGGCTGAAGACTAAGTCACTGCATTACTGCTCAGAAAGCTAAATTACTACACTAGTAACTTCCAAAATTTTACTCTTGATGTGAATTTGGGATGGAATTTTCATCTGTGCAATGTCGTGCCAGGTCTGAACGAAACATTTCTTACCTCTGGGACAAGCATTATGGCTCTGTCCTCAGGTTACTCCTTAGTGTCCCTCTATTCCTTGCCCATGGCAGGGGGTCAGAAGTGGATGATTTTTAAGGATCATTCTATGATCCTATGGTTCTATTTTTTCTCTCCAGGTTTCTTGGGAAGCCAAGTGAAATGCAGCATGTTAGGACTGAAGGGTGTTTGCCCTCAAGGTTAGATTCAGGACGAGGTAAAAGACTGGGAAGAGATCAAGACTTCTGCCATAAAATATAAATTGGGTTATCAGAAACACAGGGATATTTTTATTAACAGCAAACCCTGCATTCTTCAGATCATTGCAGATTTTAACGTGAAATCTCTGTTCTCTCTCTGCTCCATCATGTGACCAGGTTTAACAGCCCAAACCAACTAACATGTCTGATGTCACCATAAAGATCAAGGAAAGACATAAACCCCCTCAAATACACCTTAGCTGGTGCATGGGGTCAGCGAGGGCTGTGCAGCCCACAAGGTGAGAGAGCAGAAGGGTTGTGTCCTTCCTCAAGGACAACTTGACACATTATCCTGCCCAGAGCAGAACATTATCCTGCCCCTGGATCCCTGGAAGTGTCCAAGGCCAGGTTTGATGGGACTTGGAGCAACCTGAGATAGGGGAAGGTGTCCCTGCACACAGCAGGGGGTGGCACTGGGTGAGCTTTAAGGTTCCTCCCAACCCAGAGCATTCCGTGACTGTGAATTCCTGCAGGGATTGCAGCACTGGGCTGTGCCTGCCCTCCCTGAAGTTTGATGAATCAGGTGTCTGATGCAAGGAGGGATGGCCAGGGAGGGACTGGAGCCCAGGACTGACAGAGGGAGAACCAAACCTGGCTGCATTCCTTGCCTTCTCCTGACTCTTTAAGGAGGGTGAGTGCTGCTGCTCAGGAAGATTCTCAAGAGCAGGAGTTGGTTCCTTGTACTTCAGTAAGGTTCCTGCTCTGGATAACTTGGAAAGAAACAGATGCTTGAAAAAGAAATACAGAAATTTGAATATTTAGCAACCCACAAATCATTCTTTGAATGTTTTAGTGCTCAACAAAGAGTTTTTTGCAGAGACTTATGCAGGACACTCATGAAATTTAACATGGAATTAGCCTTGAGGGGCTGAGGTTGCTGTGATGGAGGAGATGCTTTGGGATAGCAGTGGGAAGGATGGTGTTTGTTGGATGAGCCTGAGTCCTACAGCTTTCTCTGTGGGGGGATCAGGAGTACCAGAACAGGAGCTAAAGTGTCCACTGCCCTAAGGTTGGACTGCCCCTGGGCCCAGGGAGAACTCTCAGGTTGGGCCCGGTGCAGGGAGAGGATTTCTGTGCTGGAACAGACTAATTAGGCACCACAGGGAAGCGTTTCCATCCGCTTAGGAAGCATTATCCTGACCTTGGTCCTACACCCACTCCCTCTCTGTCACAGGCCTGAAAGAGCCTGGCTCAGCTCTTTTAAAACTGGAAAATGAGCCCCAGCACCATCCTTTATGCAAGAGCTGAAAGGTTAATACATGTCACGTCTGTCGGCCAGGAACTCTGCAATAGGCAAAGTCCTTTTTACTGAGGGAAAATAAACCCCAGCAGCCTGTCACAGCCTGACCTTTCCACCCTCACACTCCAGCCCCACTTTCACACCACGGGGCTGAGAATAAACACATCCTTTTCCAAACAGGGCTGGATCCTCTCAGCTGCAGCAAAATGTGATTCCTCGCAAAGGGTGCAGGTGGCTTTAGGTAGGGGTTTTCCTGTGGGCTGCAGGGATAAGCAAGCATCAAGCTCCTGAAATTAGAAAGGTCAGCAGGGATGCTTCCTGTTGGAGCTGCACAAACCCTGGTGCTGGGATCAGAGGGCAGGGAGTTAAAATTAGAAGTGGCCACGGGGTTACGGAGGTCACTCCTTGAGCCTGACAAGGTCATGGGGTCTGTGGCGTAGGAGCATGAGAAAATAAACATCTCCAGGCTTCATATTTTCTAGAGGATCACAGAAAATACCTCTTCTTCTCCCTTTGGCATGAGGTTTGGAATATCAGGAATTCCTCCCTAAATAATCCCTCTCTTTCCCTGGCATGTAGAGGATGTGTACACACCTAGCTGACCACACCAAAAAAGTAAGGACTGGAATAATTAGGGAACCTCCAATTGAGCCACCTCCTAGAAAGTCTCTGATGGATGGACACAGCTCAGGAGATGTCTTGGTGTTTGGCATTTTTCTGGGATATATAAAACTGGGTCATTTACCATTCAAAAGTGCAGAATGAGCCTCTCTCTCTGCTGAGTTTATCCTGCAACTCTGGGAAAATTCTTCACCAAAAGTGGGGCAGCTCCAACAGAAGAGATAGCAAGAGATCCCAAACAGCCTGTGTTTGTTTCAAGCCTTCTTTAGACACTCTTTCCCAACTGTTTGGCTCAAGGTATCCCACCTGGAGCAGGGCAAACTACAGGGACTGAGTGTGGCCAAGGATGTAATGCCTGGTCAGAGTTTAAACCAGTTTTGTGTATTTTTTATCCCATGTCCTGATCACTCCTCCTGCGTCCTTGAGGGAGTGCCTCTGGGGAGGAGCAGTGGGACAGATGGATGTACCCCCAGGAAAGGAGTGTCACACTTTTGAAGCAAAAAACCACTGCACCTCCCAAATGCCTGGAGCTTGATGTGTGCACGGATTTGAGTGTTCCCATCCAGGAGGCTCTCTGATTCCTGCACTTTGCCAAGAAGCCACCAAGCCCTGCAGTGCAAGTTCTCCACCTTCCAATTAAAAAAATGAGGGAGCTTGCAGGGCACATCCACAGCCGACTTGGAAACTCTCCCTGCCCTCCGGAGCAAAACCTACTGGAGGAGCCTGAGGTTCAGAAATAACCACAAACCACCCTTTCCTGTCAGGCAGCTGGGATTTCAAGTGGTTGGAGCTAAATATGGCACTATGTCAACAAGGAGCCACCAGGAAAGGGGGATTGTTGCTCTCCATTAGTGAGAGGAGTCTGCTCACACACGTCTACAAAGACCTCAGCTTTGGAAAGCACATTTCCTTCATTTCTGTGGTTTGCACTTGAATTTTCACCACTCTCCTCCTCATCTTTCACTGGATATTTCCCATTCCAAAACCAAGCAGGCAGACAAAACCGAGGAAGATCGAGAAGCAATTTGTCTGACTGGTAAAGAAACAAAAAACCACCACCCCAAAGGCAGGCAGAGGAGCACAGGAAAACACAAAGTACAGCTGTGCAAGCCTCACGTCGCCTCTGCTCCCTCCTCCTCCTCAGCCCTGCTGAAAGACAGCAGCTGTAATCCCTTCTAGGTGGTGACAGGAGTGATCTTCCCAGCCCCTATGGACGTGACAGCCCTGGAGCTGGCTGGGAACACATGTTCCCGTGCTGTCAGAGGCAGAGGGGAAGCTGCAAGACCCAACAGGCACCTGAGTCACAGCAGCCAAGGGGAAATGCAAACGTTGGAAGCCGTGCAGGCACGAGGGACGTGACTGTGAGGGATCCTTTTCAGCTGGTTGCTTCCTTCACGGATGCTCTGGGCGATCCTGGGTGACACCAGTGGAGGAAAGAGGCACCTCCTTCAGCAACATCTGTCTCTGGATCTCCACTGGCTGCTCCCCAGCCCCTCTGAGTGGGGATTTTGGTGAGCAGAGCTCACTCTGCCCTGACTGCGACTGGCATATGTGTGAGTCATTGCCCAGACATGGTGACAAACACAGCAGGTATGAGTGGGACAGGTCCCCTGGGCAGGAATTTTGGTGATTTCAGTTTTCATGGTTTGACAACTGCATTTTTGTGTTCTTTTCAGTTTCTTTCTTCATGCCTGTGCTGCAGGTGAGGAACTGACTGATTCAACAGGAGTAGGGTGGGGCATTGACTGTGTAAGCAGCTTTAAAGTGATCAAAGTCAGCAGCGCCAGGAGAAATCCTGGGAAATGTCTGCCCTTTCCCTAACCTGTTAAGTTTCAGCAGTGGCTTTTAGCAATAGCACAGAAAGGCAATCATAGAATCCCAGAATGGTTTGAGTTGGAAGGGACCTTGAAGGTCATGCAGTTCAACCCCCTGCCATGGGCAGAGACAGCTTCCACTATCCCAGGTTGCTCCAAGCGCCATCCAACCTGGTCTTGGACACTTCCAGGGATCCAGGGGCAGCCACGGCTTCTCTGGGCAACCTTGTGCCTCCCCCTCACAGGAAGAATTTTTTCCTAATATCCAACCTAAACTCTTTCAGTTTGAAGCCATTCCGCTTGTGATCTTGGAGCCAAAAATCCCCACTTTTAAAACCTCCATGGGATGACTGGCTTGAGCTGTTGCCTGACAGCCTGAAAGTCATCAACACAAGATGCTTTAGAGTAGCAACAGCAAGATCAGCTCTTCCCGTATGAGACATTTTGGAAGGGGCTGCCCAGGGAGGTGGTGATGTCCCCACTCCTGGAGGTGCCCAAGGAAGGCCTGGATGTTGCACTCAGTGCTCTGGCCTGGGTGACAAGGTAGGGATCAGTCACAGGTTGGACTTGATTGTTTGGAAGTCTTTTACAACCAGTTCTGTGATCCTGAGATTTCCATCTGAGGAAGTTGTCTAGGCTCCCTGTACACTCTGCAGGTAGAAAAGTGCCTGCTGGCAGTGTAGCCCTCCTCCTCCTGAGGGAGCTGCCTGCAGCAGATGAATCACAGTCTTTGCCTCTCTCTCCCTGCTGGTTATGATGGGAGTCTGGAGGGTGGCTCAGGGGGAAACATTTCACCAGGAGTGTTGAGAGTTCACTCAACATGCACCACTTCCAGTCTATGCCTCATGTCAAGATCAGAGCTGTGACTACCAGGCTCAGCTCTTTTTGGAATCCTGCATGAACTGACATGTCACAAAGCTGATTATGAAAGTAAAAGGGTTCTATACATGATGTAGAACCTGGGGATGTGGTTTAGGGGTGGGTTTGGCAGTGCTGGGTGAACAGTTGGACTTGATGGTCTTTATGTGTAAAAATTGAAAGAGAGGAGATTTAGGTTGGGTATTGGGAAGAAATCCTTCCCTGTGAGGGTGGTGAGGCCCTGGCACAGGGTGCCCAGAGAAGCTGTGGCTGCCCCTAGATCCCTGGAAGTGTCCAAGGTTGGACAGGGCTTGGCGCAACCTGGGAGAGTGGAAAGTGTCCCTGTCCATGGCAGGGGCTTGGAACCAGATGATGTTTGAGGTCCTTCCAACCCAAACCATTCTGTGGATCCACAAGGCTCACAGATAAGGTTGTCCTTTTTTGAGGAAGGTTATTGTAACTTCTCCATCTTGAGGATAGTGCTGTTGTCCCTGGATGATCTCCCTGGAGGCACTGTCAGCCTTTATGGGAACAGCTCAGCTGAGATCCAGCTCTCCACTGATGTCTGCCGAACTCCCCTGTTCCTCAGACACCCCAAGTTACCTGTTTGCCTCTAGAACTAAACCCAGGTCTTCATTTGAGTGAAATGAATCTTGTCTCTGGCTGTAAGTATAAGAAATGGATTCTAGAAATGAAAACCACAGGAAATATTTAATTTGGAATACTGATTATTTAAACATGTCTGCATACATCTTCAGAAACCCAACACAGCGCTTCACATACTTTTTCTCCATACAATTTAAGGCATTTTGTTTTCAACCTCTCTGTTTTATTCTCCCTGCAAATTTTTGATAAAATTAACTGTGTCCCTAAGAGCTTTACATGAGTATGCAGCTGAGGTATGGTCAAACTTCTCCTGGCATTAGTTGGGCATTTATTCAGAAATGTTTATATTTCCCCAGAGGAAACAAACAAAAAAAGTTACAATCTGGTAAAAAACAGTTGCTAAATGAAGTTTGCAGTTCTATTGTGGTTTGTAAAGTCCAAGCTCTCCAATAAATGCTTCAGCCTCTTCCAGCTGTTTGCTGCAGCACAAATGCCCAAAGCTTTTCCATGCTAAAGGGAAAATCAGTTTAAATTTTGCCTGCAAGGATGGGGCACTGAGCCATTGCAAATCCCGTTGGCTCCAGAACAGTGCCTCGTGCAAAATTGTCTGAGGGATCCCAGATAGTTGTAAAGTGCTTCAATACCATCATTGGCATAGTAAAGGACATCACAAGGGATTGGATCTATCCCTAATCTGGTCAATATTGCATTCAACCACTTCTCAGAGACCTGACAGGGTGAATTAACTCATCTTTTTTATCTACCCACTACAGGGATGAGCACAGTACAAAGAGAAGGGGTTTGGAAGAGGATCTACTGGAAAGACCTTTCTCCATGTTGAGACTTCCAGTGAAACGAGAAATGAGCTCAACATCTACTAAAGGGGGAAAAAAAAAAGAAAGGGAAAATGGGGAAAATCTTTGATATCTCAGACCCTTTTTTCTGGGTACAGAGGAGGTGGAGTAGATGAGGGAAAGATGAATATACAGGTTATGGGGAAGGTAGGATAGGGAGGAAGATGGATGTACATCTCTGTGGACTCTGACCAGACTTTGGCAATGAATCCCAATTCTGTCGTGGTTCTGTGGATTGGCAATCTCTCCAGGAAAACGGCGTGCAACAGGTGAAAGGCATCCCAAAGTCACACAGAGATGATGCCCAGCAGAGCCACAGGTCACTCCAGCAGCAAACAGCGTGGCTTAAAGGGTGGGAACTTGAAGGTATCCCAAACAAAACAGCCTTCCCTTTCCCTAAACCACTCATCTATTGAGACCACAGGATATTAATGAGCTACTAGCCCTCTAGAAACGAGGGCAGGTAATCGCAACATTACTCACAGGATTCAAGATCGAGTTTACCACATTTAACTCAGAAGAAAAGCCGATTACGAGGGCTCAGTTCACTGGAGATACTGAAATATGTGATGAAAATACACTTTTAAAAAAGAAAGAAAGAAAGGAAGAAAGAGAGAAAAAGTCTGTTTTTAGTCAGCAGTTCTAGAAGTCCAGGTCATCCTGGTCAATCTCATCTGAGTTTTCTTTCTTTTTAGAAGGCTGAACTTCCTCAGTTTTTTCAGCCTCCTTTGGATCTGCACCTTCAGCATCTGGCTGCTCCTCCTCTCCCACAGGATCAGAGCCTGAAGATTCTTTGTCTTCTTCTCCTTCCTCACTGTCAGGGTACATCTGGGAGGGTTTGGAGCTCTCATCACTTCGAACCTCTCCATTGTGGGGGTCGCTAGTGGGGTTATCATCACCTTTGCATTCCTCTGCAACTACTCCTTCCTCTTCAACTATTCCTTCCTCTTCGACTACTCCTTCCTCTTCATCTACTTTTTCCTCCTCATCATCAGACCCCTTCTGGGATTGCTGTGAGAAGTTTCCGACAGAAGAATAACAAGACAAGGCTGCGGATTTTTTCAGAGTCTCTAGCCTTTTGCTGGTTTTCTTGCCTTTGGTCTTTGAGGCTTTCTCAGAAACTTTGTTGTTGCCTTGTTCTTCATGTGTTTCTTGTGCCTTGTCAGGGTCATCAGCGGTGGGTTCCTCAATATTCTCATCAGGTTCCTCACCTCCTTCACTGTTTTCCTCCTCAGCCTCCTCTCCTGACTCTGGTTTTGCATCTTCTTCTGCCTCAGCTTCATCTTGCTCAGCTTCTTCATTTGCTTCTGCAGCATCTCCTTCAGGATTTTCGTCAGTCCCAGAGCCCTCAGCATCTCCTCTGCATTCTGATGTCTCTGCCTCATCATCAGCCACAACTTCCTCATCCTCTGGCTCCTCTGTTTCTTCAGCTTCATTGTCACCTTCATCTTCACCTTCGGACTTTTCTTGAGCTTCTTGCTCTTCATTTTCACCTTCTTCTTCTTGTTCTTCCTCTCCCCCTTTTTTTCCCTCCTCCTCTTCTCCTTGCTCTTCCTCCTCTTCTGCTTCCTTCTCTATAACATCTTCCTCTTCTTTTGCTTCTTCCTCCTTCCCTTCCTCCTCTTCATTTGCTTCTTCCTCTCCCTCCTTTACTTCTTCCTCCTCTTTTGCTTCTTCATCTTCCTCCTTCCCTTCTTCTTCCTTCTCTTCTTTGGTTTCTTCCTCTTCTTCCTTCTCTTGTGCTTCCTCCTCCTCTTTTGCTTCTTCCTCCTCCTCCTTCCCTTCTCTTTCCTTGTCCTCTTTGGCTTCTTCCTCTTCTGCTTCTTCTTCCACCTCTTTTTCTTCCTCTTTTGCTTCTTCATCTTCTTCTTTAGCTTCTTCATCCTCCTCTTTTTCTTCTTCCTCTTCCTCTTTAGCTTCTTCATCCTCCTCTTTAGCTTCTTCATCCTCCTCTTTTGCTTCCTCCTCCTCTTTGGCTTCTTCATCCTCCTCCTTGGCTTCTTCCTTTTCCTCTTCTGCTTCTTCTTCCTCCTCTTTTTCTTCCTCCTCTTCCTCTTTTGCTTCTTCATCCTCCTCTTTTGCTTCTTCCTCTTCCTCATTTGCTTCCTCCTCTTCCTCTTTAGCTTCTTCATCCTCCCCTTTAGCTTCTTCCTCTTCCTCCTTTGCTTCCTCCTCTTCCTCTTTAGCTTCTTCATCCTCTTCTTTAGCTTCTTCCTCCTCTTCTTTAGCTTCCTGCTCTTCCTCCTTTGCTTCTTCCTCTTCCTCTTTAGCTTCTTCCTCCTCGTCTTTAGCTTCTTCTTCCTCCCCTTTTGCTTCTTCATCTTCCTTCTTCCCTTCTGCTTCCTCCTCCTCTTCGGCTTCTTCCTCCTCCTCTTTGGCTTCTTCCTCCTCCTCTTTTACTTCTTCCTCCTCCTCTTTTTCTTCTTCCTC
>VXBB01005115.1:11214-42547 GCA_013399915.1 Illadopsis cleaveri | reverse complement strand
CCTTCCTTCTCTTCCTCTTCCTCCTTCCCTTCTTCTTCTTCCTTTGCTTCTTCCTCTTCCTCTTTCCCTTCCTCTTCCATTGTTTCTTCCTACTCCTTCACTTCCTCTTCTTCCGCTTCCTTCTCTTCCTCCTCATTTAGTTCCTCTTCTTCGCCTTTTACTTCCTCTTCTTCTTCTTTAGATTCACCCTCCTTCTCTTCTTGTATTTCTTCCTCCTCCTCTTCAGCCTCTGCCATTTCTTCTTCCTCTTTCCCTTCCTCCTCCTCCTCCTCTTTTGCTTCTTCCTCTTCCTCTTTGGTTTCTTCCTCCTCCTCTTTTTCTCCTTCCTCCTCCTCTTTTGCTTCCTCCTCCTCCTCTTTTGCTTCTTCCTCTTCCTCTTTGGCTTCTTCCTCCTCCTCTTTTGCTTCTTCCTCTCCTTCCTTCTCTTCCTCTTCCTCCTTCCCTTCTTCTTCTTCCTTTGCTTCTTCCTCTTCCTCTTTGGCTTCTTCATCTTCTTCCTTCCCTTCCTCCTCCCCCTCCTCTTTTGCTTCTTCCTCTCCTTCCTTCTCTTCCTCTTCCTCCTTCCCTTCTTCTTCTTCCTTTGCTTCTTCCTCTTCCTCTTTGGTTTCTTCCTCCTCCTCCTCCTCGTCTTTGGCTTCTTCCTCCTCCTCTTTAGTTTCTTCCTCCTCCTTCTCTTTTGCTTCTTCGCCTTCCTCTTTGGTTTCTTCCTCTTCCCCTTTGGCTTCCCCCTCCTCTTTTGCTTCTTCCTCTCCTTCCTTCTCTTCCTCTTCCTCCTTCCCTTCTTCTTCTTCCTTTGCTTCTTCCTCTTCCTCTTTCCCTTCCTCTTCCATTGTTTCTTCCTCCTCCTTCACTTCCTCTTCTTCCGCTTCCTTCTCTTCCTCCTCATTTAGTTCCTCTTCCTCTTTAGTTTCCTCTGCTTCTTCGCCTTTTACTTCCTCTTCTTCTTCTTTAGATTCACCCTCCTTCTCTTCTTGTATTTCTTCCTCCTCCTCTTCAGCCTTAGCCATTTCTTCTTCCTCTTTCCCTTCCTCCTCCTCCTCCTCTTTTGCTTCCTCTTCTTCTTCTCCTTCTTTTGTTTCTTCCCCTCCTTCTTCTGCTTCTTCTTCTTTGGTTTCTTCAGTTTCGGCTTCATCCTCCACCTCAGCATTTTGACCCTCTTCTACTTCAGGTTCTTCTCCATCTCCATTCAGCATTGCCCCACCATCATCATTTAATTCTAGCTCTTTTCCAGCATCATCCTCCGCTTCTGTTTCAGCTGTCTGAGGTTGCCCCTCATCCATCTCCTCCTTTTCTGCCCCTTCCTCCACAGAACCATCGGGAAGTGTTTTGGTGTCCTGGGCTGCTTCTGCGACAATGGCTTCCTCATTGTCATCTTTCTTCATCCTCAGGATTTTCTGCAAATCAAAGGCTTTCATGACTGGGGCATTGGCAGCCACCACAGGGGCTCTGGCAGGCCTGGAAGCCAGCTTTTTCCTCACACAGGAGTCGCATGGACAATATTCCTCCTCACTGGATTGTTTGCTAATGCTGTCCTCCAAAGCTGCGCTAAGGTTAAAGTCGTTATCTACATCTAATGATAAGTCTGTTGTCTCCTCCAGCCTCATTTGGGCACCATTCTTGTCCCCAAAGAGGGACTTTTTATGCATAGTTTGGAGTCGCCACCTCCTCTGCTCAGTTTGGAGTTTGGACTCGCGTGTGGGTGGCTCCTCTGGAGGCCTTGGAATCCTCCTTCCAGCCCTGCTTTTGATCTTCCTCAACTCCTTCTCTATGCTCTTTTGTATCCTTTTGCTCACTTCCTCCTTCAGCTCCTGTATCATTGCATCCATCTGCTGGTTGTCCTGCAGGTTCCACCTGACTTTAAACTCATTCATGGCATTGACATAGTGAGCCATGAACTCCTTCTCAATTTTCTTGAGTAGTCTCAGGACCCAGGTTGGGTCTGGATCTACAGACCTTTGCTGGACAAGGGATGTGCTCACACTGGTGGATGTATCGACTTTGGGCTCGGGGTCATTTGGTGACTCTTCTTGGGGCTGCTCTTGCAACTCCTCTTCCAGCTCTGTCCTGACATCAGCATCACCAGCACTGGCATCACCAGTGGTCTCTGGCTGATCAGCTTCTTCTTCTTCAGGGTTTTCTTGTGGGACTTCATCATTCACAGCTTCACCTTCCTCCTGTTCTCCAGTTTCAGCTAATTTGTTTTCTTCTTCATTTTCATTTTCTCCCCCTTCCTCCTGACCATGCTCACAGTTACTGCCCTGATCCTCCTTGTTCTCTTCTTCCTCCTGGATTACAGACTCCTCTTTAGCAGACTCTGCTTTTTCCTCACCTTTTGCCTCTGAGCAGGCTGTGGAAGGGCGGGATGGCTGCTCTTCCTCTTTACTTTGCTCCTCAGCCTCAGCCAGTTCTATGCCAGTCTCTGTGTTTTCCATTTGCTCGGCTGATTTGCATTCCACGGTTTTCTGTGCCACCAACGTGGCACCAGCTGTGCATTCTTCTCCTGAGCCACCAGAGCCACTGCAAACATCAACCCCAGAGGAGGACCTGGGAGTGAAGGCGTGATCCATGGATTTTGGGGTTTTAGACCCAGACACTGGCTTTGCCAGCTTGCTTTCCTCTTGGCCTGAACTTGGGCCGCTCCTTTCAGCGGTGCACCCAAACCACAGGGCTTGAAAAATATTTAGCAGCTCTGTGTACCTTGACTTATTCAAATGTTTTGAGTTTTCTGATGGATCCTCTGACTCCTCATCAAGGAGCTGGAGGCTGGCAAGACAAGAAATCAAAATGTTGGCGGAGTTACTCAGTTTTCTCCCCATTGTAGGGGACACTTCAGGCAAACTGTTGGATCGGTCAAATTTGGTCTCATGCTTTGAACTGAGCAAGGCCTTCATGATCTGGACAGACGTCTGGACAGAAGTTGGCAGGTCTCTCTTGTTATTTTGGTTGGATGTAACTGACTGGTTGCATTCTGCCTGCTCAGCTTCGGCAGCCTCACAGATTTCTTCCTGGTTCATGAATTCTTCAGTTTCTTCAATAATGGCTGTGTCTTCTGCTTTCTCTTCTTCCACTTCATCCTTTGCTTCTTCCTTTGCTTCACCCTTTTCAGCCTCCTCCTCCTCCTCATTCTCTTCCTCAGCTTTTTCCTCCTCTGGGGCTTCCTCGGCATTTGTACAGTGTGATACCTCAGTGGTCGACTCTGCACGTTCTTCTTCTCCATCATCCTCCATTTCATATTTCATAAGCAATGTTTCCGAAGGGATTTTCCTGAGCCATTCTTGCACAACTTCTTCTGGAGATGTATTTGGTAGAGCTGATGGCATTAAATCACCTCCTTCCTCCTGAACGCCTGCATCTTCTACCTCTTCCTCTGTTTTTTTGTTGCAAGGATCATCAGTCTCTTTATTATTCTGACCATTTTCTTTGGTGGCAGCGGATTTAGACCCGTAGGAAGTTGCTTTCGAGGAATCCACAATTTCTTTCTGCTCTTTTCCTGCGGTCAGCACGGACTCGGTGCCAATGCTGCTGATGGAGGAATTCTTCAACATGGTCGAACGCATGTTTTTTCTCTTTGGCTTCCCTTTTGGTGGGGCAGGGTAGTGCAGACTGCACACTGACATAGTCTCCGACACCGATGCCCGGCTGGAGTTTGACACTTTCACACGAAGATTTTTTGAGTTGGTCCGCCTTGATTTTGAAGATAGAGACATGTTTGATTGCGAGCACCTATCATCCGTTTCCGGGGATATCTCTGTCACACACCTATCTTTTATTTCTGATTTTGAAGAGACTCTTGAGGAGCTACTTGTAGGTTTTCCATTCCTAATCCCATCCTCAGTTTGGTGGTCAGCTTTTGAACATACACTCCCACTCATGCTTCCCTGTTTTGAAGAAGAGGGTTCTGAACTAATCTTGGCATGACCCTCTCCAGATTTTCCATTAGGACTTGAAAAACTTGAGCAGATGGATGATGGCTTGCTGCTTTCTTCTTTATAGCTTCTCTTCTTTGAGCTTTTTGAGGATTCACTGTAGCCATTTGCAGTACTTTTTGAGCTTTTCTCCTCAGCAGGACCTGCAGTTGCCTCTGCTTCACTGGTAGATGAAATGTTTGAGTGAAGAGATCCTGTCTTATGAGACATGGCATCTCCAACAGATTTTTTCTTGGTTTCACATGAGCTTTTGGAGTGAATTGATGCCCTGCTACCCGATCTCACATCATCCGCATGTAGGGAACTCTTCTTTTTATTCGGAGTGGATTCAAGTGAAGACACAGATATTTCAGACTGTGCGTCCAAATGAACATGGCTGCGTTTGCTCTTTTTGGACCCTCTGGAAGAGCAAGAGACACTGCATGGAATGTTCTCATCACTGCCACTTTTCTTGCTGTTCCTGTCACTAGCCTTGGAACGGTGTGTCCCTTGCGTGGAGCATCGTTCCCCTTCACTGCTCTCACCCCTGATTGATTGGCTTGGCTTTGTTTTTGCTGACACTGAGCTGACTTCATTGACTTCACTTTCTTCCTGCTCTGCTTCCACCTCTTCAGCCTCTTTCTTGGGGCAGGACTCACTGGAGAAAGAGGACACCACTGGGTTGTCATCAGAGGGGTCACTCTGCTCATTCTTTTCTTTTGAAGTGGTGCAGTTACTGGACTTGCTGTGCACACTGTTGGCAGGGGTGGAGCACTGGCTGTTGTCTCCCTGATTTTCCTTCTGGAGGCTTGTGGAGGACATGCTCCTGCCCACGCTGCTTGTTTCCTCACACACGTTCTTCTTGCTCTGCCTGGATTGCAGGGATGACCTGGACATGACACTCCCAACTCTGCTGCTTTCAACCTCTTCCATGTCATCCTTCAAGCACTTCACAGAGGAAGCTTCGAAGCAATTTGCATCCTCGTTTTGTGAAATGGTTTTGGTGATCTCCTGGTCTTCAGGGCTGTCTTGGGTATTCAGGTTGTTTTCACAGCTTGAATGTGACATCAAGCCCAAGGACGAAGGCCTCTGGCTGTTTCCTGTGCTTGTCCGAGTGTGTTCCTGCTGCTCTTCTCCATTAGAAGCACCGGTACATAAATCACTTCGGCACGTACACTTTTTAACGGATCGATACGCCACTCTGTTCTTTATAGTCTCTGAGTACGATGAGGACTCTTGCACAATGTGCTCAGAGAATTCCTCACTGGAGGTGGTGTGGATGCTATCCACGGAGGTAATTTTTTTGTGGACTACTCTTCTCCGGGAAGATGTGCTGGAGCACGATGACCGTGTGTGCCAGGTGCTCCGCACGCTGGGCTCCTCCCTCTGGGACATGTGCATGGGATTCTTCCAAATGTCATAGTCCTGGTGTTTCTTCCCACAGCTGTGGCAGTGGGCCTCATCACATTCCGATTCCTCAAGTTTGGACATGTAGGAATCGATATCACAGGGATATAAGGAATCATCTGCCTCCGAGCTGGCTTCTGGGTTCATTTTCTGTAGGGGATCTACTCCACTGTCCTCCTCCACCCCTGACTCTTCACAAGGCAGCTGGTTCATCAGGTTGGACTTTTTGATCTGGGTGGACCACTGCAAAGTCTCATCATTGAGCAAACGGAAGCGAACCTTCATCTCCACGGACAGGCTGCCGTCCTTGTTCACGTGGACCCTCTTCTCGATGTCATCATTGACCAAGGACTGGACCAGGTCCCCAGCTTTGGGGTGAGAGCAGCCATTGGAGAAGGGTGCCCCGTTGTCCGGAGAGGCAGCGAGGCCGTTGGGATATGACTTCTCTGATGACAAGGAAAACCTCATCGACCTGTTGCTGGATGCTGACCGTGGGTGGATAACGCTTTTTTTGGCTTTCAGTCCAAAGTTCACTGGAGGGAAGAAAAGAAAGATGGAGAAAGGTGTTAACTCACATAAAGATGACAGAAAATGCATAAGTCAAACCCTCAAACTAGTGAATCCTGATCTTATTCCACTAAAGCCAAGCCTATGCCAATTTACATAAATTGAAAATTTGTCTTTGACTAAGTGATTAATCATACAATAGTTAAGGTTGGAAGGGGCCTCCAGAGATAATCTTGTCCAACTTCTCTGTTAAATATTAAGTTTTGAATTAATAATCTGAAATAAAATCTTCTGCACCTTAACTTTATCATTTTTTTAAAAAATAAAATGAAACACAAACACTTTGTTTTATTAAGTGCATGTCAAGAAGTAAAATTAAGAAAAATTATATATATATATAGAAAGAGAGAGAAAGAGAGAGAAAGCAATTTAGTCTCTGAGTTTGGGCATTTTATCACATTGCAAATATTCTTTTATTTAACTGTGCAAGTTTTCATTCTTCTTATTTAACAGGGAAAAATATGTGGATAAATGACCCTCTTCCTTAGCTGGTCACATTGTGCATCATCTGCTTCTTAACTTATATTCCAGGAAATGTGTGGCCATGTAGACCAGAGCAATACTCAGTCCCTGCAGGGATGTGCCACTAAGAATAATTATAATTCTTATTAAAACAGAAAGAACAAATAGAAAAGGAATTGTAATCTGGTGATGATTACATGGAGAAATAGTGGGACTTGTAGAAGAAACCAGTGAGAATAAGGGAATTTAGGAATTGCAATTGGAAGAATATCTTTACAGCCCATGCAGTGATCTGCATAGGTTTGTTTAGGTCCATTCATCTCAAGCAGAATACTTTGCTATCAGGCAGTCTTGCAAGACATTAATCTGTCTTGTTTTGAATATATGTTTGTCCAAAATTTCCTTGTACATATATCCAGATGATCCTGTGCCTCCATGGGCACATGGAAATGCAGCTGAGTGGAGGGCATTTTAGGAAGGAAGTGCTGAACAGGAGTACATCAAAATCTCATGAAATAGCTCTTTCCTAACCATCCTAATGATTGAACTGATGGGTTTACTCAGTCTCTTGATGGGCAAAACTCCAGTTTATTTCCATGTTTCCCTCCAATTTTTATGTCTTGGACAGTGAGCGTAGGATGCCTGTGTCCTTAAATTTCTGCAACTTTTTGGCAACACGCAAATGAATCTTTCCAAGCTCCCGGTACTGACAATGGAGAGAAACAGATGCACCTCTGGGGCACACTTAATTCCATCCTGCAATAAATCCTTAATACAGGTGAGATTAATTGCCCTTTGGAATTGGGAAGTTTCTTTTCCCAGGCTACTGAGAGCGGCTGGTTTAATTACCTGTGACCTTAGATAACTCATGATGGGGTGCCAAAGAAATATAATCCTGAATAATCCATAACATACTCCTTCCTGAACATAATCTTTCCATAAAAACACACTTTGTTCCCAAAAGGCCAGCTGTAACCTGCAGGAGAAACTGAGTCTCCTGTTGGCAGATCCAGGGCATCCTCTGGTCCTGGTGCAGGAAAATGCAGGAGGGAAGGCATGATAGGAGAGACAGCAAGGGGATAGAGGATTCATGGGAAATCTCTAGGGCCTGGGGGGACAGACACAGGAAAGGAGGGAGTTCTGGAAGGAAAAGGAGACCCAGAGATATGAAAGAGGAAGGGAAGTCAGCCAGACATGGGGAGCATGTAAAAGAAAGACTGGGGGGTGTAGGGAGGAAATCCTAGAAGGAAACCAGAGAAAAAGAAGGGGAGGATGGAAAGGCCTGGGAGGCAGGGAGAGGGAAGTGCATTTTCCACATGAAATCTGTATGTTGGGGAGGCACAATAGGGGCTCATAATCCCCACACTGTGGGACACGGGCCTGGCTACGACTGCGCGACAAGGCCCCGAGGTTTTTCTTACTTTCATTGTTCTCATTGACATTGTTGCCATTGTTGGAGCGGAGAGGCAGGTTGGGCAGCTTCTCCACCGAGTGTTTCCTCAGATTCTCCATGGATACGGGTTTGAAGGGCTCCCGGCCTACGCACACCAGCACGTTGGGGCAGTGGAGCAGGGCCTGCATGCTGTCGATCTGCAAAGGGAACAGCAAATNCTGTGAATTCTATGAATTCTGTGAAGTGGAGCACTATGAGCCCAGACAGAAGAATTTGGTTCTTCCAGGCCTGGAATCAACTGACAACAAGTTGTCACCTAAATAAAAGATAATTTGGATAACGGTCTCAGGCATGCANGAGTCACTTCTCAAGGAAATGTATAATCCTAGAACAGTTTGAGTTGGAAGGGTCTTTTTAAATGCCATCCAGTCCAACCCCCTACAATGAGGGACATCTTCAGCCGAATCAGGTTTCTCAGATCCCCATTCAGCTGTTGTCCACATACATTTGTCTCTCACAAAGAGCAGGAATCAGTCCTGTGGGAGGCACTGGGCAGACAGGTCCTGGACCCATCTTTTCATCTTGTTTCTGCAACCTGTCATTTGAAAGACTGAAGCTGAGCTCTCAGATAAAATACTTGATGTCTTTCAAAAGAAGGAGAAGTCTCTCTTGCTGTCTGAGAGGACTTTAGAGGGGCCATTTTCTGGCAGTTTTGGGCACCTCCACAATGTGGGATGTCTCTTCCTCCTCAGCCTGCTACATCAGGAGAACATCTCTAGAGCACAGGGCCAATCTCAACAAAAGGTGACCAAACCATGCGTTATCAAGTCAACACTGGTGTTGAACTCAGCAAGATGCACCCTGACCTCCCCCCGTCACTTAATCATCATCCCCTCGAGGAGAACCAAGATAAGGAACCTCAGAGGAGCAGCGATGACAGTTCTGCAGTTGTCACACATGCCTGAAATAACAGCAGGTGAAGAAAAGACCTCGGCCTCTAAATATTGTTACAGCCAAAGAATGAATTTCCAGGGCCCCTTCAGAGCCCAAGCTCTCAGGCTGTAAAATGCTCCTGGGGTTTTCCAAGGTGTTCCACCAGGACTGGGGGAGGCACTGAGGGATTGGTGCTGGATCTGGTGCAAATAAGACGATAAACGTGTGGAGGATGAAAGAGCAAGAGATAAAAGGAAGCACATTCTAGATCCAGTTAATCACTTCTGAAAACATTTCTTACAATAAAACATACGGCATCAACTTTTTTGTGGGAATACAGTAAAAGTCCCTTTATCTTCCCATTATTTTTTATTTTCTGTTTGTTTTATAACAACGCTTGTGCTTTAGGCCCATCCAGTTTGCTATGAAACCCAAAATAAGAGAACTTTTCTCACTGAAACTTTCATTAAATTCTGAAAACCAATGAAACTGACAAATTCACTTGATGGGTAACATGAAACAAAAAATAGCTCACAAATCCCAGTTTGCCTCTGTTCCCTCCACTTCTTGTCCATCTATTCCTAGAGCAAACACCTTTATATAGTCCTAATAAAAACATCTTCCTAGCTCATTTTAAATTTTATAGAAAGCCTAGAATTTAATAAATCAAATATTTTAAGTATGGTTTTGTCATCTGTATATTTAATTTCCTTCTCTTTTAATTTCCTTACTTTTCTGTTCTTTTTTTTCCTGTTCTTTTTTTTTTTTTTTTTTTTTATTGCTTTGGTGAGATCTTTTGCCCTGATCTTATCCAAGTTGAAAAAAAATGAGGATAAAAAAGAAGAAAGAGAAAAGGAAAAAGAGAGAGAGGAAAAAAAAACCCCAAAAAACAAACCACAAAATGTGTTCTGTCCCTAACGTAAAAGAATCTGTCTTTTGAGCTCCACTAAGTTTAGGAACTGTTTCTATTTGTAATGGACATTTTTTTCAGTGAAAGCTATTTTTTGCCCACATTTTCTCACGTGGTTCCATGTCTGGGTGTAGAGATTTCAATCACACTCATCACTGCTGTGCTGTGTGTGCAGAAAATAGATGGTGCCCATGACAGAGAGTCAGGGATCCATGGACCTGAGCCAGCTGAGCTAGGGAATTTATACATTCTTTTATATGGAATACACTCGTGTTATGTCACTTAAAATAGTCTGTATTTGTAGTATGGGGTATTTCTGACATCAGCAGCACTTTAGCTGTGTTTGTGTCCATAATGTAAATTTTCTTCCTAATGTCTTGCAAGATTAATATCTTTGAATTAATAATTCCAGAGATTCATCTTTTGTGATGCTTCATTGTTAAAAGCATTTTGGTAGTTTTAAATGCAACTGAATGTTTTCTGAGGGTTAAATAAATCCCGTTTCTCACGTTGATATAATGCAGCATCCACTGTTCCAGGGCAGTGCAGGGTTGGGATAACATCTGTTCCTTATGGAGCCTTCCCACACTGCTGCAGGAATCCCATCCTCTCAACACACTGCCTGGGCTTTCCAGAGAACATCTGTTTTCAGGGCCATCAATATGACATCTTTTACTAGTGCTGAATTATTACTGAACAGCACATCCCCTCCTGTGTGTTTTGCAACTTGCAGCTCACTCGGTGTGTCCTGGATGAGGCCCATGTGGTTCTTCTCAGATTTCCTTAATTTTGAGAAATATGTAAAAACTATTTGTAATTTAAAGGGATCAGATCCTGACCCTGCAGTGTCCACTGCTGCTCCTGGAAGTGCTGAGTGAAATACTGGCCCCATTTCAAGCAGTGGTAGAGTCTCCCCTGGCTTCTCTGGAGCCTTCATGATGTTGTCTACAGCTGGGAAAAGAGCGAAACTGGGAGCCTTTCTTTCCATCAGCATGATCATGGAATGGTTTGGGTGGGAAGGAACTTTAAAGCCCATCCAGTTCCACTCCCTGCCATGGGCAGGGACAACTTCCACTATCCCAGGTGGCTCCAAGCCCTGTCCAACCTGGCCTTGGACACTTCCAGGGATCCAGGGGCAGCCACAGCTTCTCTGGGAAACTTGTGCCAGGGCCTCACCACCCTCACAGCCAAGAATTCCTTACCAATGTCCCTTCAAACCCTGCCCACTGAGAGTGAGAAGCCATTCCCCTTTCTCCTCTCCCTCCATCCCTTGTCCCCACTCCATCTCCAGCTCTCCTGGAGCCCCTTTAGGCTCTGGAAGGGGCTCTGAGGTCTCCCTGGAGCCTTCTCTTGTCCAAGTGAACATCCCCAGCTCTCCTAGCCTGGCTCCAGAGCAGAGGGTCTCCAGCCTCTTTTTTGCTATTGTGCAAGAGAAATGATCCTGTTCTTCTTGGACACAACAACCACCAAAGAGTTTTTATGACTTGAGCAACTGTATTTTCCATGCAATTTCTGCCACGGATTTTCATGCTGGGAGAAGAAACTGGACATCAGACAGAAACTTGGAGGGAGATAAGATTACAAGATGTGGCAGTGGGACCATGGTGAAAAGCAGACACAGTAGCTATTCCTGTTTCAGAGCCATGTGAGCCCCAGAGAAAGAGATGAAATATTAGATGGGATTAAATTCTGAGAAAATAATCTGATGTTGAATTGCTGTTCAGATTAGGTAAGAGGTAGAAACAATCTTGCAGAGAACAGTATGCATTCCAACATATGGAGGAAAAGGAAGGTTTGATGAGATCATCTCCAGAAGTCTTTTCCAAATTCAGTGATAATGTGATTCTGTGTTTTATTCTAGAAGTGGATCTTATTTTCATGGAGATATCAGTTAAGAATCACAGAGTCACACTGTCACTAGGTTGGAAAAAGTGGGGTGGAACTGAAAGACAACAAGGTGAATGTTCTTATCTGCNGCTCCAAGCCCTGTCCAACCTGGCCTTGGACACTTCCAGGGATCCAGGGGCAGCCACAGCTTCTCTGGGAAACTTGTGCCAGGGCCTCCCCACTCTCACAGGGAACAATTCCTTACCAATGTCCCATCAAACACTGCCCACTGAGAGTGAGAAGCCATTCTCCTTTTCCCTCTCCCTCCATCCCTGGTCCCCAGTCCATCTCCAGCTCTCCTGGAGCCCCTTTAGGCTCTGGAAGGGGCTCTGAGGTCTCCCTGGAGCCTTCTCTTGTCCAAGTGAACATCCCCAGCTCTCCTAGCCTGGCTCCAGAGCAGAGGGTCTCCAGCCTCTTTTTTGCTATTGTGCAAGAGAAATGATCCTGTTCTTCTTGGACACAACAACCACCAAAGAGTTTTTATGACTTGAGCAACTGTATTTTCCATGCAATTTCTGCCACGGATTTTCATGCTGGGAGAAGAAACTGGACATCAGACAGAAATTTGGAGGGAGATAAGATTACAAGATGTGGCAGTGGGACCATGGTGAAAAGCAGACACAGTAGCTATTCCTGTTTCAGAGCCATGTGAGCCCCAGAGAAAGAGATGAAATATTAGATGGGATTAAATTCTGAGAAAATAATCTGATGTTGAATTGCTGTTCAGATTAGGTAAGAGGTAGAAACAATCTTGCAGAGAACAGTATGCATTCCAACATATGGAGGAAAAGGAAGGTTTGATGAGATCATCTCCAGAAGTCTTTTCCAAATTCAGTGATAATGTGATTCTGTGTTTTATTCTAGAAGTGGATCTTATTTTCATGGAGATATCAGTTAAGAATCACAGAGTCACACTGTCACTAGGTTGGAAAAAGTGGGGTGGAACTGAAAGACAACAAGGTGAATGTTCTTCTCTGCTTTAGCTCTCACAGACAGTGGAGAAAATTGAATGCCACTGAAGAAGGATGTGTTTCATCTGAAGGTTGAGCTTCATGATTGTGGAGTTCTTGTACAGCCTTAATAATTTCTGTGATGATTCTGTGATTTTAAAGCAATATTAAAACCTTAGATTCTTTTGGTAAACAGATTCCCCACTTCCCTCAGACTGCCACAGCAAGATTCCTGAGCAGCCATGCTAGGATATTCAGAGAAAACAGCATTGAATCCCACCACAATTTAGATAAAATAAACCCAAAGGCAATGGACTTTAAATTCTTAAAGTCTGGTGATCACTTGAAGGANACCTTCACAGACCCTGGATCAGGATCCAAGAGGATTATGGATGCTGTGAGTGAAGTTCTGGACAAGAGCCCATGTTGGATGAGTCTTAGAGCAGCCTGGTCTAGTGGAAGGTGGCCCTGCTCATGGCAGGGAGTTGGAACAAGATGATCTTTAAGGTCCCTTCCAACCCAAACCATTCAATGAGTTATGATTCATTATCCCCCACCAGGAGAACTCCCCACCCCAGTGGGATATGGGATTTATGGATTGGTTCAAAAAAGCTCCATGTTCTTTCCAATAAAAATGATTTATGGACATTAAGCTCCACTGGGAAGGTCACTACAAGTGAGGTGTAAATGAAAACACATCCTCTCTTTTGAAACACCCCTTTTTGTCCCCAGCCTGGTTGTATCCATTGAGGATGGTCTATCTCCATGAATTTTGCTGTACAGGACCCACCAACTGCTGTGATCTCAGCAAGGACCTCTAGGTGCTACTCCAACACAGTTAATAATAAAATACCATGAATATACAGAAGTAAGGCAAACAAACATACAGAGCAAACTGAAATACAGAAGCAGTTGGTTGTTGTGGAGAACATGCCACCCTCTGGCTCTTCCCAGAGAAAGAAGAACCACTCAGCCTTGCTCACCTCAGAAGCTGAGCACAGATAGCAGTTTCTGACGAAGGCAGAGTGAAGGAGACACCTTTGCCTCTGCTGGCTGCCAGCCAACCAAAGACATCTGAGACTTAGACAGAATGTGGAAACAATGTAAGGCATGGTTCAGAGGACAAGTCTATAAACTAATCCACCTTCCAAAGGAGCGCAGAGATGCATGGGAGAAACAGGAAAAGCTGGAAACAGACCCACTGAGGAACAGGCTAATGGGCTGACTCCATGGCCTGAGCTGTCTCACTGCCCCCTTTCCCAGAGCTCTTCCATCTGCTCCGTTTTGTCTTCCATTCCCATTTACACCTCCTTGGAGTGTGAATAGCCCAGTCGTTTTGTGGTTGTGGCCACATCCATTCATGAGGCATCCAGGCTCTGAACGGGTGTATTGTGGTTTAACGATAATGAATTTTGCATTTTATTCATGCAAAGAACCCATTTGCCCTTCCCCAAACTTTGCACCGGAGGAATTAGAGAGTGGTTCTTCTGGGGAGTGGCTGGGTAATCCGTGGTCAGAAGGTGAGTCATGGGGTGTTGCCACTCCCTACCCACATACAAATTAGCCAAGTAGTGGAAGAAAAGGAGGAGGAAGAGATCAGGAAGTGCGTGACTTGTTCTCCCTTTCTCTAACCTTACCAGGGGTCACAAGGCTCTTTCTTCCCTGCCATCAGGAGGAGCACAGAACAAGAGGTAATTACTGAACTTAGAGTGAGGAAATACTGCATGGAAATGGATATAATCCTCTGGAAATGGTAACATCCAAATTACAAGTCTGGAAGAGAGCACACAGCATCCCTTGCGTCTCCCAGATCAAAACTCACATGGATTCTTAAATTAAATACCAGGTCCCCAGATCCACACGGAATCATGGAATGGGTGGGAAGGGGCTTCAAGGATCATCCAGTTCCACCCCTGCCATGGGCAGGGACACCTCCCACTATCCCAGGTTGCTCCAAGCCCCAACCAAGCTGGCCTTGGACACTTCCAGGGATCCAGGGGCAGCCACAGCCTCTCGGGGCAGTCACAGCCTCTCTGGACAGCCTGTGCCAGGGCCTCACCACCCTTGCAGGGAACAATTCCTCCCCAGTCTCCCATCTATCTATGCCCTCTGACAGTGGGAAGCCATTCCCTCTTGTCCTGTCCCTCCATGTCTTTTTCCCTCTCCATCTTTCTTCCAAGTTCCCTTCAGGTACTACAAGGCTCATCCCAAAACCCTTTTTTACCAAAGAAATATGGATAAATCAGGACAGATTCCAGTGTCCAAGACTCTTGTATGAGCAGGTAGTTTGTTAAACACAAATTACAAGCTGCTGCCTTTCTTTGATGCTTATTTAATGAGATTATGGGCAAATCCAATGCTCCATATGCTGAAATACAGCAATGTAAGATAACTTGCCATTCCAACATTTCTCCAAACACCAGCATCTTCTACATTTTTAAAGATGTGACCTGTTCAGCTTTCAGGTTCGCCCACAGTGCAAGGATGCATGAAAAAAATCAGAGTTTCAGAAGGCTATGAAGCACTCCAAGAGCCAAGTAAAACTTGAAAGAGACAGAAAAATGCAATAATGCCCTGCTCTGCTTTCTCAGTCAAGCACAGGCAAAGATCATGTGCAGCTATTGCTCTGCTGGCAGCTTTTTCTGGAGCACTCATGGGTTGTTTTCCCCTGTGTGTGAAACTTTGCACACATATACAAAAAACATTCTGGGTTTTGCCCTGAAAATACTTTGGATTAATAACTCTTCCATCATTCCAAGAGAAATACTGCAATCAGAAAATCAGTGGCTGTTGGAAATCTCTTGGGTAGCAGCAGAAAAAAAAAAAAAAATCTCATGGGAAAAGGGAAAATTAAAAAGGAAAAAGGAAGAGGAAGAGGATTGATAGGGAAAATAAAGGCATGGAGAAAGAATGTTTTTAAGAAACAGGTGACTAGGATAAAAATGGGAAGAAGAATGATTTCTAGCCTGGATCCGTTTGGATGTTTTGATTGTGTGAGCGGTCCCACCAGTCCTGCCCCTGTGCAGGATGAGCTGGTTCCTGAAGAAGACTATGGGAGGTTTCCCAAGGACTTCACAAAGTGCTGGATGGATCTGGGGAGATCTCCACATTTCACTGGCCTTATATGCAAGTTTTGATGAACTTTTCTCTCCCCACCCACCCTGCCAGCTCAAAATTAGGTCTGACACTCTTCAAGCAGCCAGAGAAAGAGCAAACTACTGTTAGAGGTGCAAATTTCAACTAAGAAGAGGAGATGGCCTTTCTAGAGAAGTTTCACTGCTGATGTTTTTCAACTTCTGGCTGAAGTCAGAGTCCCCCACCTGCCCCTTTGGCATTGGGTTCGTTGAATCTGGTCCATCCAACATCAGCATTTGAAAATGATGAGTCAGAGTGACATCCACTCCACCCCGAGAACCTGCCCTGATCCTCTCCTGAGGCAGGATTATCTTAAAAATTGGCGTGCCTTGAAAAATGTGAAACCTTTGGTTTTTGTGCTCAGCCTTGTGGTGGCTGAGTCAGTGGGAAGGATCCAGTTTGGGAGTTCAAGCTTTCCTCCATGACCAGAAGTTGTCAAAACTCGCTCCTTTCATATGGAGAATATTTACATCGTGGATGAGAAGTTTTTCCAGTTGGAAATTGTGGGGTAAGAAGGGAAGGACAACATAGTTATGCTCCAGTTATCTCTAGGAGCTGGGATTGAGGATATAAACCCTCCTGGATCAAGCTGACAGATCCACAGGGAATTGATCCATGGTCTTGCCATCTTGGATGTCTCTTAGCACAAACACTGTGGGTATAATCTCTGGGCTCCAGAAGTTCTGGGCACAAAGAGAGACACATTCAGCTGAAAATTTTGGTTTAATTGAGTATTTTGTTTTTGTTACTGAGTCCAGGTTTCACTCTCATTTTGCAAAGTCCATGGCACAAATGGGAAAAGTGGAAAGGTTTTTGCTTCTGCTTCCAGACCTTGCTAAGAGTTGCAGCAGAATCCTTTGAGTTCTATGTTCAAGGCCCAAAAGGAAGAAGAAAATTGATGTAAATGTAAAAATCCTCTTTTTTCCTCTCTTTTTACTGGCTTAAGACTCCCAAGCCTGCATTTGTAAAACTTAATTTCCCTATGAAAAAACCCCACAGACTTTCCTCTGAAAATTCTTTGATGAAACAGTGATTTCTACTTAAAGTACTTACAGAAAATTCACACTTTTTCCAGGAGAGGGTGGAATTCTGCTATTTTTTGTACTCTCAGCAAAGGAATAAATAGAGAAATCATGGTGACAAATCTTACTCTCCTGAAGTCCACTCTTATTTAGTGCTCTTTTTGTGCACTATAAAGAGAGCCATCAACAGGAAAAGCTTCACATTTCTCATAAAATATTTTGTAACACAAGTTTTTCTGATGAATCTTGATTTTTTTCTGGCAATTTACCTGTATCTGACATAGAGCTGTTTTTATTGGCTCAGTACATTTTTTCCATAAATAAAACCCCCATACAGGATTTTAATATCAAGTTTAAATTACTATTTTGCACTTTTGTGCCCTTTATTGCATTGACAAATCTGCATTTTATAACTCTGAGGTGTTTTGTTTCTTCTTTAACTGTCTACAGTCTTTCCAGACTTCTAAGCTTCTATATGTCGGTAACTATAAAGGTAATTTTCCTCTAAGTACTTTCTAAAATTTGTTTAAGATGCAAAAAAAAACTAAAAGCAAAAATTGTACCTTAAAAAATTCAAATCCTTCTTTTTTCCAAAACCACTTGCATTTAAAAACAAAACAATTTGTTCTGGGGAAAATCCAGGAATGCCAAAAATAGTTGTAGGAGGTACCCATAGCATGGCAGAAACTTTGGGTTGTATAATTGAGGTCCACAAGGACAAGTTAAACGAGTGGTAGAATTTTCTAAATTGCTAATAGAAAAAATTAGGAAATACTAGTGGTCATACTACCTAGGCTGCCAGACCTCCAGGAGGGTTTGGACAACACTCTCAAGCACATTGTGGGATTTTTGGGATGTCCTGTGCAGGGCCAGGAATTGGACTGCATGATCCCTAAGGAGTCCCTTCCAGCTCAGGATATTCCATGATTCCATGATAATTGCATATACTCAATAACATGATTGAAAATAATGTCTTTGCCCTGGATTAAATTCAAAAGGATTAGAAAGCAATTACACTTCACTCCATTATTACTGAAAGAACAAAACCTCCCCAGGCTAAAGGAATCATCTGCATTTGGTGTATGTTAGATAAGAAAGTATCAGGTTTGCTGCATGTTAGATAAGAAAGTCACTAAACACGGGGTCCCTTTAACTCCACCATGTAAGGCACCTGGCCAGATGATCTCAGGGCATCTCAAAGGTTCACAAAACACACCTGGATATGAATCTTCTTGCGGATGAGGTTCACGGAAAGTTTTGCTGAGGTTTACAGATCGCTTGTGTAAATCTCGTTGGAGTCATTGTGGTTTTGGCACGGAATCAGAGAATATCAAACCTGAAACCTGTGGTTTGTTTTTAGACCATGAGTCACACACATGGTGGGTGGAAAAGTGGCACAGCTCGCTTGATAGCAACGGTGTGCTCCAGATCAGGGGCTGGAGTTGGTTGCAATCCTTCATACCTGAGCACAGAAACCGAGTGCCACGGTGAATACGTCAACATGCAACCAGAAAATTAACGATCCCACGGAGGCAAATTATCACCTCTCCTCTCTCACTGTTTATATACACACACCACATTTTAAGCGAGCTTATCTGCCTCCATGTGTCCCCTTTTCCTCCTGCATTTCCATCAGGGTCCTGATGACACCTGTCATTAAGACAGATGATCCTGGTGGAGAGCCCAAACATGAGTGGCCGAGAGGATGCCTGCGGGCAGCCTACAGATGTCCTAGGAATGGCTCTATGGATGTGTAAATCTGAGTCAGGAAATATGTCAGACAAGCCTGTTTCCTGGCCTTGCACCCCTAGGTCGCTGTAAATACAGTTGTTATCAAGAACTACTTAGTAATAATAGTTAGGCCACCAGGTTGGCTAATAACATCTAAAAATAAAAGTTCTGTGTTTACAGCTAAATTAAATCAGTTCTGGATCCAGGGCACTGGAACAGTGTTGCCTCCACCACACTTCTTAGAGTGGTCTTTAGAGTATTTAAAGCCTGGATCAACTGGCACTCTCCCAAGCAATTCCTGGGCAGATCTGGGAGTTAACACATGCCAGGGACCTTTTCCAAGAAGAAGCTTGAATGTGGCCACCCTTGTGGGAATTGGGCCCTATTTTGGGTGCTACAAAGTGTGATCATCCACAGATGGTGCCATTTGGTGCCAGAGTCTGTGCTCTGATACTCTCCTGGCTACTGGGGTGGCTGTGAGGGCTCATTGTGCTGCTTGGGCTGAAGATCTTATCCTACAGGTTGCTGGAGGCTGGGAAGATACACCAGGGAAGGAGTCACTTCATTTGGGCCATTCTGTCTTTCTCCAAGACTGGGACATGGCCAAAGATGGCTTGATTTGCCACAGAATGGTTGGTCTTGCCTAAGTGCAACCCATGCCAGATTCCACACAAACACAGGAGAAAATTGAGGGTTCTTACCCCAAGGAGTTTTTAATAACTAATCCTTTGCAGTGTCCAGTTGGTGGTGCCTGAGGAAACATTCCTTAACTCATGATTGCTCCCCTGATTAACCCACATGGCAATTCTCTGATACGCCAAGGAAATTTGGTGGCACACAGTGCTCCTTCTGCAACGTTCTCACTTGCAGGAGCTGAGGCAAAATCGAGTCTTTCTGGTCTTCCACTCGACCTTTCCACACAGCAAAGCTGGATCAGATTCACTCATTAAATGTAACAACTTACGGTCAGCCTTGAGTGCGCCCAAACAAAAAAACATCTCAGCCTTGGCCTCACTCCAACAAACATAAAACTGGCCACATCCCCTGGAAAACTCTTTCGAGGGCTGATAAGTCCCATTTGAGCTGCTCTTGGTAATTGCCACCAGTAGCCATAAACTATGTAGACTATTTGCCATCTCACAGTGTGGTTTCCAACGCCATGAGAGGAGGAACGCTGGATTTTAAGGAAGACTTTGGTTTGGTTTTTTGTTTTAATTTAGGACAGCCAGTGAAAGGAAGGCCTAGTGATTCAGAAATCAGGACATCTGTGCCTGGACACAGTCATGGTGCTGGGTTCCTGTGACTTAACAGAGTCTTAATGACTGTTCAGCTGGTGGGCCCTGGATAATTGCCATTTGTAAGGGAAATCCTCTGTGGCTGCCTCATCATCCTACACGTCATTTCTTACAGCCTGGGAGGATTTCTGCCCTCTCTGTGATCTCTGTCTCTTTGCCCCCAGAGACATCCTTGCCTTTCCAGGGGTGGGTGGTGGGGATCTGAACAGAGGTGC
Organism: Illadopsis cleaveri; assembly: GCA_013399915.1. Classification (NCBI taxonomy): domain Eukaryota; kingdom Metazoa; phylum Chordata; class Aves; order Passeriformes; family Timaliidae; genus Illadopsis; species Illadopsis cleaveri. The sequence goes on along the minus strand of VXBB01005115.1, from coordinate 22,735 downwards.
ATTCCTGTGGTTTAGACCATGAGGAAGAAAACCCACTATGAGGTATAAAAACTTCCCAGAATGGAGTCAAAAGGTCATTTGATGGAGAAGATAACCTACAATTACTCTTTTTATTGAGATATCTGCACACCTGGTTCTTCTTTCAGTGTAGAACTGATGTTCTCAGTAAAAACTAGGAAATACTTGATTTCCAACAGTCTCATCAGCTAATGGATGTAAAGTCCCATACTTGTGTTTGCCAATATCCAAATATCTGCAGTACTTTGTAACCAGTATATGAAAACTTAGGCCTAGCTTAATTTACTAGTCTCAGTCAGTTTTCCCATGTTCTATAATTAATAAAGACAATCCAACAGGCAAAACGTCCCCCCCATCCCAAATGCCTCATAAGACAATCAGATTTAGATGAATTAATGAATTATGTCCAGGATTGTCTATATTTTAGTGGAAAAATGTGCAGTTTCACTGGCCAGTTAATTGCGTGTCGATGTTAACCTAAATAACAAATTTCTTTATTTGGACAGCTAATCCAATTATTTCCAGTTAATCACCTGGAAAACACCAATGAGTGGCTTGACCTGGAAAAAACCCTTTATGATTTACACTTCTTTTCTTGCTGAAAATTTAACTGATTTTGCTTACCTAAAACTGAATTAAATTTTTCTCCAGTCCCACAGTCATCAAATTTCTAAGCAAGAAAACTCCTGGTTAATTTGGAAAATGGATGATTTTCCCTGATGAAATGAGTGTTCAAACACTTCACACCTACTTTCTTCAGTAAGACTAGGATTTCCTAGTAGGAAATCTGCTTGATGTTTAGGATTGAAAATACTGGTTTCACCTCACTCAAGGCTTCAAGAGTTAGAATGAAAATGCAAATATGTAAATACCAATAGAACAGAACTAGGTGTACTTCCATGGGAATCAGGGCTTTAAAATTCTCAGATTCTACAATTTAATTTTGATTTCTGATTGAATAAACTTGGAGGTTTACTGGAAAAATTTGTGGACTACAAAAGGAAAGAATCACTTTTCTCTGCTTTCTCAAATCAATACTCAATGGAAGGAACAAAAAACAAGACAGTTCCATGCGTATCTAAGTTTATATTCACATAAAGATTTGTAATTTCGAAGTGCCCTGAATTTACTCAACAAAATGGTAAGAATATTAAAATGGAGCAGATCAAAACAGAGTCACTGGGACAGAGGTGATTTAACTCATTTTAGGATTTAAGTTTAGATCTGAAATTACAGTAGTAGAAGAAACAAAAGGAGACTGAAGAGCAAACACTCTGAAGTGTATGAACATCTCTTCCATTGATGGAAGACTGATTAACACGTAGGGCAGGAGATTTTTTCCCTTTTTTTGGTGTTTGGTTTTCAAGAATTCAAGGAAAAGCTGGCTGAAAAAAAGACATTGTGAACCTGCTATTAAATGCTGTGGATTTTGTTATTCTGAGCTAGAAAAATACGAAGTCAATCCATCAGTAGTCCAGATGCATTGTTTAGGAATTATTCTGCTAATCTGTCAAAATATGGGGATAAATATCAAAAGTTACTGTTCTGTTCAGTCCCAGCCCTCTTTCCTAGAAAGATCTCTGTGCTAAGTCATGGGGAAAAAAATTACAAAGATAATTGGAATAAAAGAAGTTTACAAAATTATTTAAAGATAATTTCAATTATTCTTCAAAGAGAATAATGCAAAAAAAAAAAAAAAAGGAAATATCCAAGAAATATGAAATATCCAGATATCTTTGAATGATAATGGAAGAATGGAGACTTTTTTCCATTGTCTTTTACAGAAAATGCAAATTTAAGTATGAAGACAAGATGTGCAGCTAAAATTAAGCTCCAGCACCAGTGGAAGGAGGTTATTTCAGAAAAGCTCAAAACTGTGCATTGAATTCACAATTTTTACTCCTCAATGAAATAGTTATATCTAGTGAAAACTCAGACACAACCAACTGTGTATCAGAAACAGAGGTCTTGAAGCTCAGCTATGAGGGAAAAAAACTTAGAAGAAGAACAGAGATAGTTTAGAGAATCCATGTGAAAGGAAAGGATTGGAAAATCCAAGACAGAGTGAACTTTTTTGGTTTAAATTCTTTGCACCCAAGCCTAGAGTACAGGAAGCCCTAACAGGAATGGTTGCTAAATGAACAGTAGTGACCAGTTTGAAAGCTGGAGGTAAATTACTAAAATTAATAATGGCCAAAAAACTCACTGTAAAAGATTCCCAGGAAAGGTATTAATAATCACGTATCTCCTAATTATGTGGAAGATGATGATGTTGCTGAGGTTGGACTCCTTGTCACCTATCACTGTGATATTCCACACAGGAATTAAAGGAGTGAAAAGAGAATTATTAAGGTTTAGAAAATCAGCTCCTTACTGACAAAACAGTAATGAAACTTTTCATATTAAAAAATAGAATCTGAAGGGACCGTGGGAGATTAAGTGATGGTGTTTGACCCACACCCGCATTTCTGCTGATGGAAAACATGGAAAGGTTGGAAAAGACCTCCAAGATCACTGAGTTGAAGACACTGTGTTTACAGAGTGCATATTTAGCACATATCCCACCTAAAATATAGGTGTTTATAATGACTAGAAGAAAAATTGTGGGGAATTCATTTAGGAATTACAAGGGGAATATTAAGACTGCACTAAGAAGTAGAAGGCAAAATTTTTCTTTAGAGAAATCAGTCAAAATTCTCAAAACTTGAAGAAGAGGAAGTTGCTATCAGTTCACAAGATTATTATGTCCAGCTGGACTGAGCAGGAGTCCAAGTTTTGAAAACTGGGGAAATCAATGGCAAAATAAGTTAGTTATCCACAGATAATAAAATACATTGGCAGCAGGATTTGGTTTGGTTGGAAGCTCTTTCCAGACTGGTGGGAATAGCAGAAAGCTCTGTGGTAAGACATGGTACTTCCACCAGGAAGGATGGCTTAAATTATCCCCTTCCTCTCTCCTTCCTACTGCACATTCCTCTCTCTATGCCAGGTAAAAATGAGTTTATTGCAAAAGAGTCCTACATTTTTTCCCCTCCTGGATAATGGGTCATTTGAACCTGGGTCATTTCGGTCGCCTGGCTCAGAAAGTGACACCACAAGTGGTTGTGTTTTTACCACTGAGGAGCTGGCACTCAGCCCTGTAAAGGTGGGAAAAGTGGGAAAGGACCTGGGAATCTCCATTCACTGAAATGACAGGGACAAGTCAGGATAACTCGTGAGATCCCTTCAAAAAAATGGAGATAAATGTTTGTTAGCTAAAAAGAGATGGAGAAGAAGTCAAGGGAATCTCAGGTTTCCTTTCCAGGAAATTCCTTTGGGAACAGAAGAATGAAGGGATTGCCTTGCCCTGAATTTATTATAAGAATTCCCCCCACAGCAAATTCACTAATTCATCAATGAAAAAGTGTCTCTTGATCCCACTCAAATCTTAATTTTTTATGCATTAGTTGGTTATCTTATTACCTTATCTTATCATCATGGTTTATCTTATCTTTTCTCTGTTGAAGATGCCACGTCATGAGCAGGACTCTGCTCTGTGGGGAACTGTGCAACCACAAGGGCCACCTGATTCTGCTGAATTCCCAGCGGCCAGGTATGGAAAAGTTGAACCTCTCTTGGGACATGCCTCCCCCAAAGAAGGTGAGAAGCACTATAACTAGAAGAGGTTTTATGTCTGACTGCAAAACATTAAACCTCCTATTGACCCCAAACAATATTTGGCATGAAATTCTTGAGTGGCTGAACAAGATTCTTCTACATCAAACTATTGTGTAATTAATAGGCAAGCTATTAATGTGACAAAGCCTGAAGGATTAAGGTAATGTGGATAAACTTTTGGACCCGTGAGCTACAGGATTTGCATCACATGTGTAGGGATGCATTTCCCACACCCAGCAGGTGTTTCCAAATAGGGAAAGAGTTTCAGTTCACCTTTAGACATTTTAGGAAATTTACCTAGATTTTTCCATACCCTGCTAGCAGGGATTGGCTCAGTGCCAAGAGAGAAGCATCTATTGGACCTTGTCACCGCTCTTCAAACCTTGTGCCTCTCTATTGGCGGCAAGCCAAGTTATCCTTCCTAGAACATTCAGTATTTAGGAAGGAGCACCAAGGAAGCGAAGGGCTTTTTGGAGTGTTTGTAGCAGGGTGTCAGAGATTTCTCAGACACCTCTGCACGGCTTTTCATTTGTTGTCTGAAACATTTGTTATTTTCATATTTTTCTTTATTAAACCTTTTAATTTACAAAACACCTCTGAGGAGCAGTCTTGCTCAAATTAATTGTAGCCACTTCTCTGCAAAGGCTGGACCCTCAGAGATTGATACATTAGCATGTGGCTTATTAGACTCTGGCCACGTGCTAACCTGTATCACACAAGGAACGTGATGACTCCTGTTAGAACAATTGACCCACACCAGAGGCATTTACCTTCTTCCCATCAACAGTGTAGAGCTTCTTCACCGGGAACTGCAGGATCTCCGTGATCTCATCCAGGAGCGTTTTGAAACTCCGGGCGTTTCTGCGGTTCAGGATGATGGAGCGCCGGAATCCGCTCTCCCCATTCTTAACCAGAGTGATTTTCTTGGGTATCCTGGGGCCGTGGTGGGTAAAAGGTGTGGAATAATCTTCCAGCTTGCCCTCCTGAGCCGGTCTCCTCACGGTGCTGGAGGGGCGGCCATTCCGTGGCGGGGCGGGTCTGTGTCCCCCCGAGGCGATGCTGATGGGCTTCACGTACTTCTTGTCAGAGCACAGGTAGCACCCTCCATCCTCCAGCTGGTCCAGCTCGCTGATGCAGTGTATTCCTCGTGGGGTGGTGATGGTCCTGACCCCAAACGGCAGCGGGACACGGTGGGAGAGGTCGTCCAAGAGCGCGTGGAAGCTCTTGAAGCTCCGTTGGTTGATGGCCATCTTGACTCCTGCAAACTGAGGGTCTCCACTCTTGAAGAAAGTTATTTTTTTGGCTGGAGGGACCTTGGAGAGGGTGCTGGCCCGAGCCACGGCGGGGAGGGGCGGCTCATAGTTGTAGGAGCTGGTGGTTGATAGGTAGTCAGCAGGCACCTGAGTCATCCCTCTTGCTTGGAGTTGACTACAAAGAGAAGGAAAAAACAGAGTGGGGTTGGTTTGAGTCAGGAAGGGTCAGAGCCTGACTGGTGTGGGAGCAAGGCTTGTGCTCCTCACTGTAGTACACTACAACAGCGCAAAGACTCTGACTTTAGACGGCTGAAAAAGTGACTTCTTTATTTTTGGGAAATGTTTTTCCTTTTATACTGTTCTACACAGACCAATTCAATTGATGACATGAAGACAAACTTCTTCAATCACATTGGCCAGACCAGAGGGACATCAAGAAGAAGTCCCTCCTAGGGAAAAATATGTAAACGATTTTGCCGTTACCAAAACATGTTTCTTGTTTACAGAAAATTCCCTGGGAAAGGAATTTCAGAAACCAAAACATGTCAGGCACGAACCAGGGCTACACCTCACAACAGCTCCATCATGAGCAGATTGTACCAATGACTCCCAGGAATTCATGGATCAGGCAGATACAGGGGAGCACAGCAGGGAAAGCATCCGTAACCCTGTTCCTCACAGTCAAACCCTCCTGGTCCTGTGGATTCCAGTGGGAATCCAGTCAGTGTCAGTCACCCTCAAGACACAAAAGGCATGAGCCAGACCCCAAGTGAAACCCACAAAAAGTGCATTGTTGTCCTTTGGAGTTTTGTGTCTTCCTTGCTTATGTTTTTGAGGTTTTCTCTGAAATTATCAGAGAGCCAGTGATTACCTCAACTTTATTTTTACAAGCACAGCGCTGAGATTCTCATGTAACCCTTTAACCCCGTGGACTTGGGCATAACAAAACCCAAAACATAGCTGAATTTCTTCATGTTGTGATTGCACTTTGTGGCACACAATCAGTCCTGAGCTCACTGAGGGGCAGAGCAGTCTGGTTTTAGACTAGGCCATGCCATAATGTGCTGAGTTCTGGGTGAAAAATTTCTGGCAGTTATGCAAACAAATAACAAATAGCATGAGACATCACATAGAACTGCAAAATTTGGTTCTGCTAAAGAGTGGGAAAATTTGGGATTGTTTGGGATCATCTGCCCAATTTTTGTTGGTGTCCTTCACTTTAAAATATAAACTGATTTTGGTGTTTCAGTCTGGTGGTTGCATGCCACATTTTGAACACAAGTGGTTTTAGTGTCATTGTCCTGATGAAGACAAGACTCTTTCTTACTTGCCCTTGTCAAATCCATTGTCATGGAAGCCAGTTGCTAAAAATTTCAGACCTCACATGGAATGGAACTGTTATGCCCAAAAAAAAGAAGACACTTTGATTTTGACATGAAAAAAGCAAAAGATTTAACAGGATTTTTACAACTGCTAAAATATTTGCTGTAATGAGCACAATACATTTATTTCATGAATATGAGCAGTGATTCCCCAGTTTACTCTGAGTTAATTACTCAGACTTCAATGGAGACTCTAAAAATGGCACTTAGATACGTCATCTTCAGGTCATTTATCTGCTAACCGATAGGAAATTATTTGAATTGTTAGTAAGGAATCAGTAGAATTGTAACTTGCAGAAAGGGGTTCTGGCCACAAACACCTACATCTAATTTATTTTCCAAATTCTGTTCTTAGTTGTTATCAGTTTTCTATGGTAACTTTCAAAAAGTATTTTACAAGAAAGGGAATTCTTTTATTGCTCACAAATGAATTAGAAAACAGTAAACATATTTATAATGAAATGGTTCCTTCAGTTTGCTCCTGGTTACCTCTCTTGCAGCAGCTGAATGAAGTTCTAGTTTGAATAATTGTGATAATCACAATTTATTCTTTGGAGAATCAGTTTTGTGCCCACTGACATTAATGGGAATTTTGTCATGGTTGGAGCATTCAAAAAGCTGTAAATGCTGAATTTCTCTACATTTTAGAACAAAACCATAATATTCTTACCACGGTACCTCAAGTGAAATATTTGTGAATATGTTGTACTACAGCAATTGCTGCAATAAATGGAAGTTTGAGCTCAGCTAGGTGAGAAAAGACATTAGGCATCATTTAAAAAACCATTATTGTGACAAATACTTATTTTTTTTACATCCAGTCCCACCCCAAGGATTTCAGTATGATTTATTCTTTCCACGTACATTTCACCAAGCAGTTATTCACTTATTTATTTCCCAGTTAAAGGTCAATCCTTTACTCCAACTCATCATTTCCAGGGAAAAAAAATCTCATTTCTTTATTTTCCAACAGCTTCCAGAAAGGTGAGTTCAACTTTTCCTCCGCAAGCCCCACACTGGAACTTCAAACAGTGACAGCACCCTTTCCAAACAAACCCATTATCCAAATTGTAGTCACTGGACAAATGGTGGTCCACAATATGCTGACTGCATTCCCAGAAATCTGAACTCCTTCTCGAGGATTTACAGTACGTTTTTCAAGTTTTTAAATAATATTGTAAAAAGTACAGGAAAAAAAAATTAAATACGGGACAAATCATAGCACGCTTTCCCAATACCAGTTTTCTTGGGAGATAATTTCATAGGATTGTTTTGGGATGACAGATTTAAAGAAATATTATTCCTTGTGTTGTGGGTGATAGAGCTGATTACCCACCCCAGCCTAGAGGGTCTGTCACATCTGCTCTTACAAAGCCATAAATCCACAAAAAAAGGAAATATAAACAGTTCTCATACAGAAAAGTTTAATATGATCCATTTGAAGGGTCGGAGTTGGGAGGGAATTCTACTGTTAATCTGCAAAGGAAAATGCTCATCTTGCCCAAATACACCTTTTTAGAGAAGCAAGAGAAGTCTCAATGCATATTTTTTGTACTTACTTTGAAATACTTCATCCCTCTGGCTCAAGATGACTTTTTTTTTCTTAAAGAATATCCAAAGGATTAAAAATAAAATCAACCAAATAATAATATTTTGGAAAAGCAACACATCCAACCAGCCACCTACAGGGTCAAACACACTGGAGAAGGCAGGGAAAAAAATGTTAACAGGTTACCTGCTGTCAATCAAACTGGCCTCAAAATGACTGACCACAGCTTGGAGGGTTAAGCAGGGCTGTGTTGCTAAGGATAGAAAGAAAAGCTACCTAAGCTGCTGGAGAAGGCTCTCAAATCCACTGGGGCTTTAGGCACAATTTGTCCAATCCCTCTCTTCCTTGTGGCCATGTAACTCCGGTATAAATCTGACTCTGCTCTGAAATCACACCAGTACAACTGGAAATGCAATCCAGGGTGCATTCCTCTCTTAAATAAAGGCCTGCAGACACCTGGAAAACTTTCCTGATCCAACCCACTCATTAAAATGCTTTGGAATCTTATTTATCTTTTGGCAGCTCCATGGAAATCAGTAGGACTGGAGTAAGTATGATGGTGGCTCTGAAGGATTTGTGTGGATCTGTCACTTCTGACCTGGCTGATAGTCCCTTACTCATGACAGAGATGGGTGAGATCCGTAACAACTTTTTCAGGGAAATATTAACAGGAAAGTCTGGAGAGCCCTAACCCCAAAATTTTCAAGTTCATAGCAGATGTCAAAGTCACAGTGTCAGAATGATGCTTGACAGCTGGATCATGGAGATTTGAGCATGAAATATGGGCAGACAAGCACGTGAATGACAAAAAATGGGAAATTTCTTGTTCTGTCATAATTCACCATTAAGAGCCTTCCTGTTTCATCTCTCAGTTCCTGCTTGCAAAAGTAGACAAACACAAAAACAACAACAACAACAAATTAGTTGGATTTAGGTACCAAATCAGTGAGAAATCTCACTCCTGCACAGACTGGAGTTCCTGAAGATTGGACCTGATGATGCTGGAGGGTTTTCCAACCTTAGTGACTGATTCTGTGATTCCTTTACTCACACAGCCTGTGCACCTTTCTCACTCCCAGCACTAAGCATGTTCTGTTGCAGAAACAAATTACTTGCAGAAAGATCAATGTCATAAAGGGCTTCTATTACAAGGGCAGGAACCTGCAAGGATAAATTCAGCAAGGTTTACATCTCAGATCCTTAACAGGAATCTTCTAAATGTAATGTCAGTGTGGGAGCCATTACAGTCCTCTTTGTACAGCACTGCTTTTCCAGCTGTGGACACATCTTTGGGGGTTCCCGAGGCTGTTCCTGTGGGATCCTTGACCCAGAGGATCAAGGTGATCTCTTTGTAGGCTTGCATTGAGTATAAGAGGTTGCAGCTCTACAGAAAATTTGTAGGAGTCCATTCATGGGTAAGACTGAACCCCTCCTGGAGGCCTTTCTACACACTCGGGGCTGTGCCAGGGAGCTGGTCCCTGTTTTTCAATTTCCCATCACAGTCCGAAATGAAATCTCAAAAAGACTAAAGTATAACAGGCAGGGAAGTCCTGGACTTCTCAACCCTACCAAATCTCTGTTGCTGGAATTCACACAGAGGAAGCTGAGTGACCCCTTGGCCAAAACCTCATGGAATGGTTTGGGTTTGAAGGGACATTAAAGATCCTGTCATTCCACCTCCTGCCATTGGAAGAGATACCTTCCACTATCCCAGGTTCTTCCAACCTGACCTTTGACACTGCCAGGGATCCAGGGACAGCCACAGCTTCTCTGGGTAGCCTGTGCCAGGGCCTCCCCACCCTCACAGCCAGGAATTCCTTCCCAATATCCCATCCATCCCTGCCCTCTGGCAATGGGAAGCCATTCCCTGTGTCCTGTCCCTCCTGTTCCTTGTCCCAAGTCCCTCTCTAGCTCTCCTGGAGCCCCTTCACTTGCAGTATTAACATCACCCTTCACCTTCTGTCCCTTGCACTTCTCTTATCTTGGAAAGTTATTTTCCTCCTTGTCTCTCTTAGGGGTGCAAAAGAAGTAGAAGAATCCAGGTGTCACCCAGAAGGTGCCTGAGCCAAGGCAGAGGAGTTGTCAGGGAATGTGACTCCATGAATTGAGCACCAAGTCTATAACCACTGTTCAAGGCCTTTATGTGGAGCTTCCACACTTGATTTAAAAACTTTAAATTATCAAGAATCCATCCCATCCAGCAGTGACAGCTCATTAATCCCACTTAATACTAAAATCCGTGTCTTTCCTCTCACCTGAACAGTCCCAGTGTCAATTTTTTTGACTTCTGTTGATTAATCAGGGTGCAGAATTTTGATGGAAATTTCTCTTCCCATACAAGTAATTGCAGCTTGTGCTTCTGCAAAGTCATTTCTTTCAAACAGGGGAAAAATTTACAGACCACCAATAACATTTGGAATGCAGCTGGTTGAAAACTCCAGGATTGTCTTCCAGGGAAATCATAAACAAAATGATTTCATGTCAAATTTTTCCCAGACTAGGTGAGAGTTTCTAGCTAGGAAGATGAATCAGTTTGAAGATTTAACCATGTTTTTTTCTAAAAAAGCTCATTTCAATTTGCCCTGTGCTCTTTTTGATGAAGAAAAATATTTTTTAAATATCAAAGTGATCTTAATTAACAAGGAGTATTTATGGTCTGACCAAGACAAAATAATGTATGGAAAATTACAAACTTGGAGAAATTTGATTCATAAAAAAATAAAAGCACTGAATTGGAAAGCAGATCATCCATTTCCCCATGAATATATAATAATTATCTGAAAAAAAAAGGAGACCAAAATGGATAGAATGTATATTTTCTCCTCAATTAATTTGTTACTTAAATTACTTGGAATGGGTTATCAAAAGGATTTTAAGTTTTTCACTGTTTGGGAAGGAGATTTCTGATAGCCAAGGTGCCATTCGATTCTATGGATGAATGAGCCTAAACCATTCCTCAATTTTCCTCACCCAGGTCCTTCTTAGAGCTGGTCTCAAACCCATGGAAAATCACCTCCAGGTGGGAATAGTGCTGGAATTTCAGGGATTGACACCATTCCTTGAACCTCAGCATGGGATCAGAAAGGAAGCTGGAGATCCAAACTCTGTCTTCTGTGCCAAAAAATATTCTCAATTTGACAGCACCTACAGCTTAGAACATTTTCATCAACTATTTTCTAAGAGGGTTTGGATTCAATGCATCTAAAATCATTCATTTATTTTCCTTCTCTTCTGGGATTTTGTTAGGAGTTTGCAGGGTAGATGGATGGCTAAAGGCTCCATCTCTGGAAACGTTCATGGACAGGTTGGATGGAGCTCTGAGCAACCTGGTCTAGTGGAAGGTTCCCTGCCCGAGGTAGAGGGGTGGAATTCTGTGGTCTTTAAGGTCCCATCTCTGATTCTAGGAGTGCATGATGTGGACAGAGATGATAAGAGCACTGGAATTGTTGAACGTGGGGAAGGACTGGGAAACATCCACATCTTTAACTACCTAGGGAATGGGATAGAGACTCTTTCCAGAAGAGCAGAGCATTAAGACATGGCAGACACAAGTGGCAGCAGGAAAAAGGTTATTTTAGTGGGAGAAAATAATTGGTGATGATCATCAGAGGCTGGGGCCTCAGAGGTGGAGGAACAGCCAAGTCTGAGGGTACTCCAAACTG
>VXBB01005113.1:601908-664619 GCA_013399915.1 Illadopsis cleaveri | reverse complement strand
AGAACAAACACCATAAAGGCCACTCAATGCAAAACCAGGTTTTTTTCATTAGTTAATTGTTCTGAAAAACTTGTTACTTTTTTTTTTCAAGAGTTTCAATTCTAATGTCTGAAATTATGCATTTTTCTTAGTGCATTGAGTTAATTACTTCTGTTTTGAATCTCTGTTTATTCTTCATGTCATCTCTGTGTGTATTGAACTGTGTACTTTAATCATGCTAGTGTTTCTATATGTTGTTTATACCAGAATCTTTCATATTAATGACAATAATATCCTTTCAATCTTCTTTAAAAGGGTAGTTTCAAGATAATACCATATAATTATGATGTTCTAATATTATCAATAAATATTCAGGTTGCAATAATTTTGACAAAATGTGCTAGTCATGTTTCTTATGAAAGCACAAAACTTTCAGAAAAAGCTTATTGCTTGAAGAGAGATTTATAAGGTGTTTGATTATCTACTAGATTCAGAAGACAAACATATATGCCAAAAGTTAAGGACCACATTTAGCTTATGCATTTCACTTCAATGCAGCCAGGATTTATTCTGAAGCTTCTTTTGTAAGATTTCTTTGGCAAAACTGTTCGGTCTACATATTTCTCTGCAAGGATGATAAAAGAAGAAATTAATTATGTTTTTTTTTTTTACAAGAAAAAGCAGTAATCTAGAAATTATAACTAACTTGCAGCAGGACAAAATTAATAGAAAAAAAACAAGTGCTTATGAAATACACAGAAATTGTTACACTTCAGAATCCTCAGAATTACATCAATATTAGGGAAAATTACATGATGAATGCCTAAATTAACAAATCATTTAAATGGCTTTCAACATTAAATTCTTGAAGACTTATTACATTAATATGTACTAATATGTACATTAATATGTACATTTCAGGAGTGGTGCCAGAGCAGACACTACCTATAGGGACAAAATGTTTTCTATGGGAAATGTATTTCATGAAAGTAAAATGCAATACTTTCTCAGACTCCAAAGAGACTTTTGGTTTGGGCTTTTTTTCAGATGTACTAGCACATTGGTCTGTATCTTCGTCATCCAGAAAACAGTGTATATTTTTTTCCATCTTTGCTAAGCAGATTAAAAAATTATTTCCTTTCTTTCTCCTTATCGGTGCTGGCCACCCTTGTAATACAGAATGCTTTGGGTTTTGATGCATGTCCTCTAGTGAATCTTGCTAGGCTGATGTGACACATCTATCTCCAGCTCTGCCTGCCTTTTTTGAAGCAAAGTTTACTGCCCCTGTGGAGGAGGTGATGAAAAAGGAAACATGTTCTGACATTTTTTAGTTCACATTCTGAAGCAATAATTTAAAAGGCTAATGAAAATATGGGGTTTGTATAGTTTGGCTAGACCAGAATATACAGCTCTCTCTTAAAAAGCTGAAAGCTTCTGGCATTAGGCAGAACATTGGCTTTGGTGCAGTAATTTGCTGAAATACCCCTACAAGAGGACATTGATCAGAGCTGTTTGATTTTGCCCTGCATCCTTTCTTATACATTTGCATAGGTTCTGCATCTTGGCTAAGCTTGACAAAGCGTGACAGTACTTCTACCATAGAAATAGAACTTCATTATTCAAGTAATATGTCAGGCACAACCCTCAGTCCTCCTAAGCCATGTTCCCCTCCTACCAAGCTATTTTAAGGTTTAACCTATTTACTTAGTTTTTCAATTTCAGAAGTGCCAAAAATGATATCATAGTGAAAAAACCATTGCATGAAATCAGGAGAAATGAAACCTTTTTGTGCCCACTTCCAAGTATGTGGAATCCGAACACTTATTTTATGGGATTCCACAGTTCATTTGAAGTGATGATGCATGTCATTGATAGACCTCTAATTTCCCACAAGCCTCTACAAAAATGCCATCTCAGCGGCAGTTTTATTTAGACTATGCCTTTCAAATTCCAGCTATAAGGCTAAAGTATTCTGAGCAGCTGATGCCATTTATATTTACTTGGTAGAAATTATTTTTCTACAGGAGCTGGTCATTTGCAGGTTTTTATAACATTGTGGAAGCATGGTGAGACTATCTTCATGTTGATCAAAGTGCTGAGACTAGGAAGTACTAACATTTCTTAGTGCTGTATCATCATATATTTAACTATAAGAGAAAAACTTCCTTTGGCATATGTAATAGTTTTTTTTCTGTGTTATCAATGTGAGGATAGAAAATAATTCAAATTTTCTTCCATATTCAGGGTTAATGTCATGTAAAATATGTTCAAAACTAAAGGCTAAAAATACCATTAGCATAATATTTGGGAGTCATCCTCATTTTGGGGGAACTCAACATGCTAGAAAGATAAATAAGTCATTTCCAAATAACACTTTTTGTTGGCAATATCATTTGGTTACCCAATCAACCTATTTTAAAAGTTTTAAATAAAGCCATCTGTGGTATATTGTGCTCGTAGTGTATTGATCTGTTTTGTGTAAGAAGTATAGGCTTAGAACAGCTGAATGCATGCTGTTGCGGGCTTGCCATGACTCTTCTGCATTTCACCACACTAAAGAAGTATTTTCTCTTTTTCTCTCTCTCACACACACTTGTGCATGTCCAAACACACACACACACACACACACACATATTTATTGTCTCTGGTTCATGCACTGTGTATGACAAAGGACTGTTGCATGTCTCCTTCATGCATTTAGCTGTGGTATTGGCCAAAGACTTTTAGAATACAAATAAAATCTAGAGAAGTAGGCTTCTGATTATAACAAGACTATAAAGTATTCAAATCCTATCTCAATACCTAATCTTACATGTCAGGAGTGAAAAAAGCCATTTTAATTTATTTGAAAGAACTTAAGGACAGATTTTATTATCAAATCATACTTTTAATTATATATGACCTGCTCTTGTACAGAAAAAAATATAATTAAAAATGTGTTTTAATGTGAGAGCTCACTTGCTGTTTACAACTAAGATTATTGTACAAGAATCAAGAGATTTCAACTGTGTTCTTAGTTCCAATAGACATCTGATTCCTTGATATTGACTTTCTTCTCTGGAAATTTATGCAATGGGACAGCACAGATTTTTTTGGAAGAAAAATTCAGCCTTGAATATTCTTCTGTGTGGTTACAGGAGAACATTTGTTTGGGGTTTTTTGGGTTTTTTAATGAAATGCTGATTTTTCAGATTTCAAAAGTTGATTTGATACTATTAAAATCATTGCTGATCTACCAATAGCATAAGGTTCACCCTAGTAAAATGCTACATGGAGATGGCATCCAAATTAGACAAATGCATGTCATAAAATATCATTATCAGATATGGTTAGTAAATCGTGACCATGGGCAGAACAGATGACTTGACAGTTCATTAGGAAAAACGGGAATGAGGAAGCAAGACATTTTAATAGCCAAAATATCTGATGTTCTAGACAACTAGACTTAATATACTAAGGAGGAGAGAGGAAAATCAGAGTTTGTTGAAATTACTTTCTATCCAACCCTCTTGTAAAAGTTCCTACTCCAGAAGATTATTTTGGTACAAAGATAGCTGTTGGCAAGCTTGATTTTTTTTTTTTTTTCCTTGGTGGGGAATAACAGTCTATATTCATACTGCTAGCATCTAGCAGTACTAAAGAACTGGTAGTTGTAGATGGTAGTTGTCCATCTGCCAGGCCTTTGTCTGAAGAATGAGAAACAACACAAGATAAGGACACAAGCATTAGTATTTGCTTGCTAAAATTGTGAGCCACAGATTTGCCCTTGTACTCAGCAGTGGTGAGGCTACATCTTGAATCCTGTTCAGTTTTGGGCCCATCTCTACAAGAAAGACATTGAGGGGCTGGAGCGTGTCCAGAGAAGGGCAACGGAGCTGGGGAAGGGTCTGGAGCACAAGTGCTGTGAGGAGCAGCTGAGGGAGTGTTTAGCCTGGAGAAAAGGGGGCTCAGGAGGGACCTCATCACTGTATAACCACCTGAAATCAGAGTGTAGCCAGGTGGCGTTTGTCCCATCTCTCAAGTAATAAGTGACAGGACAGGAGGAAATAGCCTCAAGCTGTGCCACGGGACATTTAGATTGGATGTTAGGGAAAAAATTCTTCACTGTCAGGGTGGTCAGGCACTGGAACAGGTTTCCCAAGGAGGTGGTTAAGTCAGCATCCCTGAAACTGTTCCAAAAATGTGTGTATGTGGCACTTGGGGATACAGTTTAACAGTGGTGGGTGGTCCTTAATTAAGAGTTCAACCTTATGATCTTACAAGCTTTTCCAACCTAAAATACTCAATGATTATATGATTGTGCTGTGGATCAGGAATGTATGTTNGGTTTCCCAAGGAGGTGGTTAAGTCAGCATCCCTGAAACTGTTCCAAAAATGTGTGTATGTGGCACTTGGGGATACAGTTTAACAGTGGTGGGTGGTCCTTAATTAAGAGTTCAACCTTATGATCTTACAAGCTTTTCCAACCTAAAATACTCAATGATTATATGATTGTGCTGTGGATCAGGAATGTATGTTTTCGTTATCAAGATATGATGCATGGAATAGCAGTCACTTGATTCCTGTATTAAAAAGAGAGACGCAGAAAGGAATAAAAGTGCAACTTCAAGCATGGAAAGGAAAAAAATTGCAGTAATATTACCTAATCCTTAAAAAAAACAACCAACCAACCAGATAAACAAACTCCCCCCACACACACACACAAAAAAACCCCAAACAAAAACAAAAACAAACAAACAAACAAACAAACAAACAAACCAAAAAAAAACAACACCACACCACAAAACCACCAAACAAACAAAAAACAAAAAACCCAAACACAAAACTGGTAGTATAGGGCTGGTAATACTCACTAATTTTCAGAAAATGAACTTCAGGTCCTTTTTGAGACACTTGCTACAGACAAAGCAGTTTTTCTTGATTTTTACATATTACCTTCAGGTCTGTTCCTTTAATTGCTTGTTTAGGAACTATCATTCCATATGAGTAAGTGAAGTTGTACTTCTAAAGTAGGCATTATCTTGCAGTTGTAATCAGTATATCTCATCTGCTTTTGTCAGCTGAAAATTAGATTATGAAAATAGGTTTTGTCTAAAATTTAGTTTTAAATCAATACACAAACAGCAGGTGACATAGATATAGATATTCTGCTTATCATTAAGCTTTCTAATCTATTCGTAACACTGAACAGTGAAAAACAAATAGAGAATTTGTGATCTTTCTGCAGAACTTTAACATGAATATTGCAAAGCCCATTGTTATTTGGTGTGGGTTTTTCAGTACATTACACCAAGTCTTTCTCATTTTTTGTATACTAGAGACTATAAAGCTTTAATCTAGGCTGTGAAAATCCAAATCAGATTTGAGAGGTGAGCTTGAGGGAAATCATGACATTCTGTGCAATTTCTGACCTTCTTTTTTTTTTTTTTAATAAATAATTCCTTCCAATTTAAATAGATATTCTCTTGTTGACAACTTGGGTTTAACTGAAAATAGGTAATTTTGCATGCAGTGCATACTGTAAGTTTTATGTTAGTTGACATATTCATAAAAATGCATGGATTAAGGAAAAAATACCACTGGATACTATAGTTATGTTATTTTAGTAGCAAGACTCTTCTTTTCATATAAGCTGAAGCCTCCATCATCCTCTGAAAGGAAAGGACTAGCCCCTGCTGTGTGGTGTCCTTAGACAGGGCACATCTTCACTTTAGTGGAAAATTTCCCTTTTTATTAATACTTGTAGTTATTTTATAATTATATCAATGACAATATGTCTGTTTTTTAAAGAAGGTTAATGAGGTATTTTCTTTCAAGGATATATGTGGATGACATCTTAATAACTTTCACTGGCTTTCACATCTCTCAGAAAGTTGATTTTTTGGGTTTTTTTTTTTCAAATTTGGTAGGTGTCTATCTCACTAATATTTCCCACAGCAGAAGAAATACTCTGCAGCCTCATCTTTGTGGCTTCACTTTGATGGAGGGTCTCCCTGTTTGTCTGTCCTGACAGCCTGAAATACATGAAACACCAAGAGTAACCAAGCAGTCATTTTCTTCAGTCCTTCAGGATTAGCATTCCTGGTATGTGTCAGACATACTGAGTGAAATACACTGAGTGAAATGTAATGGAAAAGTAAACCACTCTTTATTCAAACAAGATAAATACTGGAAACTCATTACTAATACTGGGAAGGGATGCAAGGAATTGAAATTATTCAGGAAGTATTTGTTTCAGCATTACTAGCAGTGTTTATTACCAACAGACTTGATAACAAGCGCTGTCTCATGGACAGTCTCCTCCCCTCATTGCCAGTCACTGTTATTCCCATGGACTGCTACTGCTCACCAGGGGGTTCCAAAAATTCTCAGCCTTCATAATTAATCAAATCAAATTATCATCTTGGAAGAAGTTGCTAATGAAATGCTGTCAGTGACAATACTGACTTTGGATATGCAAAAGTACATTATAAACCTTCTCACAAGGCATCCACAAACAGTTTTGGCAACTTGTTGATGAGTAAACAAGTGCCAATGAATGCCTGTGTAAGTGGAAGTCAGTACGTTTCCTATTAAATACAGCTGCAATGCATCTAAGAAAGCAAACATTTTTTTTGTAATAAGGAATATGGTATATTAATTAGCACTTGAAAAATATTAAGAGAAGTATTTATAGCCTAGGTATGTCTGCATATCAGCTGACTATAAGTACAACACAGCAAAGCTGAAGAAACTTCTTTATATATAGGATAATAGATGGTCTTTTAGGACAATAGAAGATACCCTGAGGCAAGGATTAGAGAAAAAGAAGTGGGAAAGACTGAAGGGTAGAGGAAAAATTGTAGAACTGAAGGAGAACTGGAAGTAATAAGAAAAGTTAAAGGAAAATTGGGCAGAGACTGGAAAAAGCAAAATGTTAATGTCTGGGAGAGATTTCCCTGAACTGCAGTGACAGATTTTCTTATCTCATTGGGTTAAGACACCATGTAGTTGTCCAGCATCTGCTGTCCTTAGACTGAGCTTAGTCTATTATTTCACTTGGATATTTCACACACTTCCAGATGGAGGTAGTGTGATGAAGCTCTTGACTGGATTTGGCCCCCTGTGCAGAGAAAACTCCTTGGCTGTTGCTCATCCTCCACTGTACGAATTTATTCTTGTAGACAGGAATTAACTTTACCATGAAAATGTATGCTTTGTAAAGCAGCATTCCAGAATGGCAGACAGGGAAGACACACAGTTTTTGAGCAGTGATGGTTGAGGGACAGATTTTCAGAGGAAAGTTGTTTATCATCTTGTGAGCTAGCAAAAGCACAGTAAAGCTCTGAGGACAGAAAGAAGCCTGTTACCAACTACTGAATCCCACAGCAGGAGTAATAATCCCTTTTACTCACTAGGCTCACTTTCCCTTCTGCTGATCTCTAAGTGTGGGTCATGCAACCTTCTGTCTCTGCAAAGGGAGAACATAATGATCCAATTCATGGCAGTCAGGGCAAAAGGGAAAACTAAGATCAGTGGGTCACAGGATACAACCTTTGAGAGTGACTGAGCCTTGCATGAGTTAGAACCAGATAGGAAAAACAATACTTAAAGCCAGAAATCAAAGCGGTAAATGAGACTGGATAGCAAACCAGTGCCAATTCTGTTCAAATAAAAAATATTTCTACTTTTATAAGGAAGTTAATGAGCAAAAAATGTTATTTCCCTTAAAACAGGGTCTATAAGGATTATGTAAAACCTTTTCTATCTCCAGGCCTTTTATTGTAATTTATAGTGTAGAGTAAAAGTAATTGCATTTCTTCGCCAAAAAAAAAAAAAAGGGAGAAGCCCCAGAAAACAAAACAAAAACCCCCCACCCAATTCTCTCTGTTCAAAGATATTCCGGTATCCAATTATTCATTGTGCAGAATCTTTGTCAGTTTGACCAAATTTCTATACAAAGGGACATGGTTTAGTTTTTACTAAAGGTAATAGAACAAAATTCACCGAATTTTCACAAAGAGTACTAGCCTATAAGTTTACAAAAGAGAAGTGCCAAAATGTGCAGCACTGAAACAGTTTGGTAGTACAAGGTTAAATACATGTTCTTCCACAACAAATGGTTGACAGAATGCATATAACATAACTGGGTTTTTGTAAGGAATGCTAGAAAAAAGAACTCAGTTTGCACTGTTGCATTTTGTGAAAAAGTAAATAAGTTAAAAAGAAATTACAGAAATATCTGGATTGGTATTGGAAGTTCTTGAAGACAAGTTCTTCCTTAGGAAGGTTTATTTTAGCTATGTAATCTGAGAGATGAGAAAAAAAAACAAAATTATATGTTCTGTAAGAACAGACTGCCTGCTATAATTCCTATGTGGGGCTTATAGGATTTGAACAACAATTTAGGTGCTTATATTCAAGAGCAGGTCAGAAAGCTTATAAGAAATGAAGAGGCATCACATACTGAACTTTGATGTTCCTTTAGCATTTATCTTTCAGCTGCTATAGAAAATTATTTAAGAAAGGATTTTTGTTTCCTAAAAAATCATCAAAGAGCTGGTTACTGTGTGTGCATCAAGTGCTCCAAAGCTCATGGCCACAATCCTTTTCAAAACAGCCTTCAAGACCACAGTGACATCTTCTAAATGTATGGATGTTTTTTGTTTGTTTTTAAGCTGCTGTTTTCCTCCTTTCTCCACAGACAACTATCATTCATGACAATTCAGGATTGTCTATTACTCTGTTGGCATCTTGGTACACTCCCTTTCTGACATTAACCACAGAGCTGAACAGGACTGCTTTTGTTATATCTTTCGGCAGTGAGAAGACTTAATTCCCCGTTTCTTCACTGCAGATTACTACAACATTTTGTGCTAAACATCCATTGACTTCAACCCTGAAACAATTCATAGAAAAGGAATAGACTAGAATGCAGGTTTCCCAATCATGGAAGAAGTCAATTCCTCCTATTGATTTTCTTTCTGTCTAATCTGATAATTTTGTGTTTGAAAACTGACTTCAACATAAGGAATGGAATCGTGTGTGATATTTTGCATGTCAACACTTTAGGAATTGGAAACTGAGTTTTGCTAGCTGAATTGAGACAGCAAAAAGTAAAAAATTTCTTTTGCTGGTATTTCAACAATAAATGTAAACTCCAGACACTTTCACACCTCAGTGTTCCTAAACAGAGAGAGGCTTTATGGGGTGCTACTTAGGATTCATTCATTGGGAAAGTAGTCAGTATCCTAAATTTGCACAGGTAGACATAATCTTGAGTGTTATGAATAAATATCAAACGAAATGAGAATTCAAAGATACCTCTCTGCTTGATATACCTTTTTTGTTAGCTGTGGGTGACTATGCTTTGAGCAATCCTGAGACTGCGTCCCCTGCAGGACACTAACTTTCTGTGAAACCCTGACACACAGGAGTGCCCTATCTCAACAGGATATCTGAAGAAGGCATTTTGAATAGCAGCTGCTATTTTGCAGAAGGATAGCTGATCCAGGGAGTCTGTATAATTCTGTTCCTTAAATATAAATTTATATATTGATAGTCATGAAAATATGACGTGCCTTCTTCAAATTGGACTGAAATATTTCTTTGCTGGTTGGTTGCTCTTTAAATATGTTTAAGAGAAATCTCTCAGGCTTCCTTAGTACCTTTCTGAAAGAATGACTTTGTTCAGGGCTCCTAAAGTATATGATGAAAACCATTTTTACTCACATCGCTCCTACATTTGTTTGTTTAAGATGGTGATGAATATAAACATAAGAAGATAAATGGGGTGAGTGCTTTATATCTAAATGCATAAAGTTGTAATTTCCAAACATCTTTTAAAAAGCAGTGGAGTCAGATGACATTTTGAAATCTTATTTTTATATTTATCTTGCATATTATGTTCTGTCAACAACAATAAGAAACAGTTCCTTAACTCAAGGCTTTTATTTAGATCTTTAAAATTATTTATTAGTTACTATATTCTTCTTTAGTTGTCATTTACCTATTCTATCATTATCTATTTCCTTTCCTTTTGTCTCATTTCTTTCCAGAGGTTGATACTGCTTTGGAGGAGAATGATAATCAGGCTGTATCACTTTGTTGTTCTCTGAAGTTGGGCTGCATGGAAATCATAAATGATGCAGTAATTGCAGCACTACAGTAGGAAACAATAAGAATACCAACAAACTCATGGTTAAAGTAGAGACTGAGTTTGGCAATATTATGGAAGTGACAGTAGGCAAACTGTCCACAAAAAGACAAAGATAGAAATAAAAATTAACTGTGTTGATAATTTTCGTTGTGGAAGAAAATAAATGTGGGTGAGGAAGCCAAGTGGTAAGAGAAGAAAGAACGAATATATGCCTTTTTCTTTTCTTTTTTTTTTCCCAAAGGCAGATAAATTTATCACGTCTCAGTTAAAATAACATTTTCCCCATGGAAACAGAGCCACACTCTGAAGAAAAGAGAAGCAATTTCTAGTGATACATTTAGATATTGATACAGGCACTAGCAGTGGGCGAACTGTTCATTGACAGATGTAGTGTAAATGAATTGGAAGATACTTTTGAAAGATGAGATGTGTAAAGCTTGCAACAGGTTCATTTCAAGGATAGTTTTCCATCTGTTTAAGGGCAGATGGAGAGATGTCATTACTCTGCTGATAGTTATGCAGTTACAGTGCCTTCAGTTTGGAAATTGAGATTGCAAATGAACTTGGGACAGAAGCTGACCATATTGTTAAGCCTGGAGAAAACTCTTGTAACATCTAATGAAGTTGTGTAGATTTTGAGCCTCTGAGATATGAGTGAGAGCTCTGAAGAAAGAGTAACAAAGATGGTAAAACAAACTGCTGAATGTGAATGCATCTTGAAGTTTCTTTACACCCAATCAAGGTAGAATTTAATTAAGAAATCACCTTAAATATTATTTCCAAACTGACTGCACAATCCATTTGGGACATGCACACCTGTGTGCACAAAATATATTGTTGTAATAGCTACACACCAAGTAAATATGAAAACACTCAAGAGAAGTCAAATCTTACTTCTTTCTGAAAATCAAGTCCTGATAAATTAGTGCTAGACAGGCTAAAAACTTTGTAGGTAGTAAGTAAGCAGAGCAAGCTGATAGTAGAAGTTCATACCCACATATTTCTTTGGCTTTGGGGACTGATTCATTGTAATGAAGTGAATTCTCATCATTCTCACGGGGTAAACTTGTGACCTCAAAGCTTATCACTTGAAATGGGGAACAGGTCACTGTAGTGTGACATCTAACGAGTTTATTTTCTCCTCCATGTAGCCAGTACACTGTAACACTTTTCAAGCTTCATACAAGCATTGCTGCTTTAAAGGACATGCCTCCTACATGTAAAGGCTATTTCAAGAGTATTAACCAAGTGTTTAAAAGCTAAATCTGACTGTGAAAAGTAAGCTAAAACTCTGTACCATTTTTGGGAGGGAATAGACTCAAAATATGAGTTGAGCTGAGCTGTCTCTAGATGCTTAATTTTAATTTAGACCTGAGATATGGGGGATTTGAGTGTTGTTGGTTTGGGGTTTTTTTTGATGGAATTTTTAGCCTGCAATGCCATGCCAGAAATTCTGGTGTTTCCTCTCTTTTTTCTCATGTTAGTTTAGTACATCAGGAGAAAAGCACACATTTACTTTGTTCTAGACAATTAGACTTCATGCACATTAAACCAAGTGGATTTTGTGGTAGTGAAACATTATATATTTTAAAAACAAAATATGAGAGTTGCCATTGATGTGGTGTTGAAGTCCACACCACTGAGTAAGTAACTAGAAAGGTACATCTAGAAAGGATCAATTAATGGTACATGTATAAGCTTGTAAGAGCACTTACTCCAGAGAGATTATTTTTTTACATTTGAGTATCCTCCTGATACATTTTGTCATCAATTCTGGTTTTCAATTGTGCCATGTTCAAATTAAATTTATTTTAGAGATTCTCCTTAGTCAACTAGTCTAGTGCTTCGAAACAGTAACACTCTATGTTGCTTGCAGAAGACCAACAAATTGTTCATTCCGGGTTAAAGACTAGTCCTTCCACGCCCTGCTTTTATACCCTCCTTAAGTTTCCACTGTTGATTATTCTTTGAGAAAAGAAGTAAGAAAAATTTTGCATGACACAATAGTACCTAGTTTTTAATTTCTTCTATGCCATGAATTTCTGCCCTGGTTTTGTCTTCATTCTGCATCCATGCTTGGATTTGATTTTTACTTACTTAATTTGCAGTCTCACCATACGCTGCACCACAGGCTGCAGGGAAATCTCTGCTCTGGTGCCTGGAGCATCTCCTGCCCCTCTTTCTGCACTAACTTGGGGTCTGCAAGACTCTTGCACTCATGTATTTTCACTGCAGTCTCCCAGATGCTGTTGAACAACTTTGTGTCCCCATTCTCAAATATGTTATTGCAGGAGCAACATCTTTGGGCAGTGGTGGGTCTTTCTTGGAGTTGTCTGGAACTTTCTGTTCATGTGCAGACAGCATCAGGCATCTTCTCTCAGAACCCACTCCTGCAGCTCCTCTCTGCCTTGGAAAAAAAACCCTTGCCATGTAAACCCTCTACAGCTGGCATTCTGAAATGTCAGTACCCATCACTGCATGTTGCTGCCCAGCCCATGTGGCTACTCTTTCAAGAACTGCAGTGCATTCCTTGCGCATTACTTTAAGCAACAATGCACCAAGTTCATATGAGCTAAATTCAAAAACCTTTAGTTCCAATCCATAACGCAAGACTTTCTCTAGTTTCACTAATACAAAGTCACCACACCCATGGAAGCAAATTAGCCACAGTGGTTCCAACATGAACATGTTGGAAAGAGATTAGAATGTCCCCCTTTTTTCACACCCTTTGGTAAATCCTTGGTAGGATAAACATGTTTCCAAAAGTTATAGATTATTAATTACTTCCAGATTATGTGCTGCAACTAGTTAACTATTTATTTTCTTTCCTTTATTTGCTTTTTTACATAAATGAAGAAGAAAGACTTACATATCCATGTACAGTTAGATTTGAGTTCTGGAGCACTTCATGTAGTACACTTGAGTTGAAAAAACCTAATTTGAAGTAAAAAAAAAAAATGCTAAGGCTTTGGTAAGTAAAATATAAACAGGAATAGGAAGTACAATACTGCAGATCTAGTTTGGTTTATTGATTCTGTTTTGGCATTGATTTTATCTTATTTTTCTTTCTCTTCCAAAGCTCTGTCTCTGCAAATAAACTTCTTTGTGACACATGTTTATATTGATAACATAATATAGTGTGCAGTATAAAACATATGTTTGTGAGGCAAGCGGCAAGCTTTAACATCTGGATATGGATATACTTATGTGACACCTCCTGTCTAAGGAGGGATTTTAGGATCAGTTCATGTTATACAGTATGTCTGTCAGATACACTAGATTACAGTTTTCATGTTTATATTTCTGTATTTAGTGATTCAGAGAACTAAGATTACAATTTCCATAACTATTTTTCCTAGTTGTGATGTTTTTCATAAAGATATTGTGGTTTTATACATTGCTCCAGCATCTGTAGTGAGAAAACTATTTTTGAAATGAAAACTTTAAAGCTGAACCAATACAGTAAAAATAAATGGTACCAATAGAATAACCTGCAGAGCTATGAGCTCATTCATAGATTTCCTACATAGTAATTTGAACTCCACAGTGCTATTCACACTGTTTTAACATGGCTGCTTATGCTACCAGTAAAACAGAAATACCTACACAGATATGAGCTTGTAGTTGCCACCTGTAATCACAATTGTAATATATCTGTGAGTACAGTTAGATGAGCACGAACTCATGGATTGACTTTATCCCAGTAGCCATAACTTCATGCTGCTTTTCTACTTGGTAAAGATTAAATTCCTGCCTATCATCATCTGTCTGTGTAGTCATATTTCATCTAGAAAAAGTGACTCTGTGTTTCTAGACTGTTGTTTGACAGATCTCTATACAAGACACATTTCTTTAGTTTATCCTTCTACCACAATTCTCAAGGAAATTACTGGGCAACGGACACTTATTGTTTAGCACAGTGATAGGATCTTAGGCTTAATCATCATCATCATCACCATCTTCACATTTTTAATTAAATTGAGAAAAAAGTATTTTCACTATAAAGCATGTCTTTGGTAATAACCACAATATTATTTTATTTTATTTTGATATTTGTATTTGTATTTTTTTGAAAAGAAGATGATGTTTTTTCCCCATTCCTTTAGTGATTCAATATCTGAGAGATACCTTAGATTTAAGTTTTAATGAAAAACTTTTCCTAATCAGAGACTACAATTTACCAAACATTAGTAGCCAAGTGCTTTTCATCCTGCAATAAAAGGAAGACATATTTTTGAACTTTTAGTTATAACTGTATTTTAAAACATTTACTACAAGATTCTATCCTGGTTTTGGCTGGGATAGAATTAATTTTCTTCCTAGTAGCTAGGTCAATACTTGGTTTTTTTTCATTTAGTATGTGAATAATGATATAACACTGATGTTTTAGTTACCCCTAAGCAGTGCTTAGCCTGAGCCAGAGAGTTTACAATGTCTCATGTTCTGCCGGTGAGGAGGGCCACAAGAAGCTGTGAAAGAGCATAACAGGGACAGCTGACCCAAAGTGACCAAAGAATGTCGTGCCCAGTATAAAAGCTGGGTCAAGTGTGCCGGTAGGAGCCCACCACTGCTAGGGGTCCAGCTGGGCATCGGCAGCAGATGGTGAGCAATTCCACTGTGCATCACTTGTGGGTTTGGGTTTTTTTTCCCTTCTCTCTTCTTTTTATCCCCCATTTCACTGTGTTATTATCAATAATGTTAATATTCTATTTCCATTGTTAACTGTTCTTATCTCAATCAATGGAGTTTACCTTTTTTTCCCATTCTCTTCTCCATCCCACCTTGGTGAATGGGGAAGTGAGCTGGCAGCTGCATGATACTTTGCTTCTGTTTGGAGTTCAAACATGATAGTTCTCATATTTAATCCTGTAATATATATATCTTTTGGAGGTATTCCTGGTCTAACAGACAGAAATTACTCATGTTAAATATTGCTTTTTTTGTAATTTATAACACTGCCTTGTTTCATTTTTGTTAGGAGAATGTCTACTAGGTAGTTTGAGGATTTTATTCATATGAAGAGTGCAAAATTTCTGTTGCATGAACCAAACTTTATCTTAGTATGTTCTTCAACACTGAAAATCCTGTAGTAATAGAACCAAAATACCTAGTTAACAGTCTAGTGGTCCTGTGTTTTAACATTAGTTTTCAGGCATGTTATTGAAAAGGTTAAGTTATTGTGGTTGTAAAAGAACATACACATTTCCTCATGTTCTTCTTACAGCACTGATCTAGGTTTGTGGCTCAAAGAAATCCTGAACCTCCTTTATAGAGAATGTATACCTTATTTTCTAGAGTTGTCATTTATATTTAAGAAGAGATTTATTCTCTGAGGCACTGTTCTGCAAGAGTAAGGAGAGAAAATTAATTTTAAGTATTTAAATAACAAGCTGTCAGGTAGGTGGGCAGATCTTTTTGGTAGGTACTTGATTCCAAAAACTGTCAAGATTGATGTCATCTTTGTAGTCCTAACAGTAATTTTCCTTTCCCATAAAGCAAGAATGCAAATCCTAAAACACGGCATATAACGTGAATTTTGTATTATACTTTATTTCTTTCCTTTATAAAATAAATACAAGGTAATTCTTCTTTCAGATAACTGAAAATGTTAATATTGGTTTTCTTTCAGGTGCTTATTAACAAAAAATTGCTGTGAGTGATTGTTCTGTATTAGTAATCAAATGTTTTGGTGGGGTTGTCTATCAGCCTATATTTTATGAAAGGAAATCAGTTCAATTTTCAGAAAGATGCTTTGGAAAAAAAAAATCAAACACAAAACCAGAAAGTTTTTTCATTTCCCAGTTGAATTATGTTCGTTCATCATGAGAAAACACATTAGGCTCCTTTCAAAAATAAGTTTTGATTACTAGGAAAATTTTCAAAACACTGTCAACTTCTTAGAAAACCTAAAGATATTTAAGGACCAAAGTCACACTTAGAAGAGCAGCAATATGCATAGATTAGTGTACTTGTAAATTTAGCACTGTCAACTTTCATTTCAGCTTGTAAAAATAAAACTGAAATCTGCAGGAGACAGATGTGTAAGAGTAGCAGTTCTTTTATCTTTAGAGATGCAAGAAGTAGCAGTGTAGTATTAACTTTTCTGGAGTTTGGTTAATTATTTTTGTTCTTGAAAATGTTTCAGTGATTTACTATTTAGCTTTAATATTACAAGTACTTGATATATATATATAGCATTAACCCATTTTCCAAGGCTGTTAATTTCAATCGGTCAGTACCTACAAATGACTTAGCAAAAGAGGCAGTAAACTTACAGGTTAACTAAGTAAATTAAGTCATTTCCTTCCCATTTTGCATTTCTGTTGTCCAAATTGTAAAGTGCAACGGAAGAGTAAGTATTTGTAACTTCTAATCATATTGTTTTGCATAAATCATCTAATCGTGATGGAATGTACTCTGAACTGTTTACCCTTTTGCTTAATTGAAAGAAAAAATTGCTTCAATATAAACCCTGATTCACAGGTTCTAATACTGCAAAGTCATTTAAAGAAATACTAGGTTGAGAAGAGACTGGTAATCTAGCACTTGAAACAGAAGGTGTTGGATGTACAGAAGTTGCAGTGAGCTGTATTGCTGAAAAATACTGCTGCTTTTGTTGATGATGATGACTGAAATGATCTTGAAAAAACACCTCTCCATGCTAGATTCAAGGATCTGGAGAATTCAAAGTCTGAAAATTTAGGTACTCAAGACAAAAATGTTGAGAATTTAGCCTTTCATAAGTTTCTGATGTGGAAGTCTAATATTTAAAATGATTCCTTGGGCAGTTTTACTGTTATCACTATATAGTAGCTTTTTAAAAGAATAATCTCATTCTTCTACCCACAATTTTGTATCTAACAGGCAGTGACCCAAGTTCATGATTGACAGAGTAATCTCAAATGTTAGTCACTCATCCCTATGAAGTGCCGATGCTGGACATGTACATGATACCTTAAGGCCATTGCAGAAATTTCCACCTAAAATGGATAACAAAAATGGAGAAGTCTAGCAAAATGCAATAGAAAATGGCTCAGTATAACTACTTCATTAACTATATAAACATCATACTAAAAGGTGAAAAGTTTGGGAGATTTATGATGTCTAACTTGAAGGCATTAACTAGCTCGGTTTAATGTGTGTGTGTCTCTATATGTGTCTGTAAAAACTAAGTTCTTCGTTTTGACTGCACAATGTTGGGTTTAGTGATTTCCTGTGACAGCAAGTTTCACTTCATGTTTGATAGATTGTTCAATATTGGCTTAGGAAGAAATAACAAGCATCATAAGTGATTATGCTCTCAATTCATCTTAAGACACAAGAAAGGGTAGTGTTAAAATTGATAGTGTAGTTTAATTATATAAGATTTCTTTTTTCTATGTGCAAGATAAAGTGACAAGATTTTGGGACTGGATATCAATATATATTGTGTACATGCTTAAAAAGAGATTCCCAGTTCTAAAAACAGGATGGAATGAGAATGAGTTTCTGTATCTCTTTCACTATTTTTTATCCAAGTATCCCTCTTGCTCCCAAAATCATAAACTGCAAGAAGGATTTTACAAATTGAACCTATCACAAGCCTGAAGTTATTTTCTGGAAGTGATAAGTAAGAAGGAATACTATTTTCCATACCCTCACGTGTAGAAGAATGGCATTTGTGCTCCCACTTTGGAAGGCCACTCACTAACCATGTGCAACTCCGAGAAACCTCTTGAATACAGCAGTGCCAGTTTAATTTAGGCATAGTTCTTATCAATGCTTTTGCAGATGCTGTAGGCAACAAGCCATGTAAGTCACTTACAGAACTTTCCAGATGACTTTCCATGTCTCAGTGATGAGAGTGAAAGCATTGTTCATGGCCATGGCCCCTCCAAACCCTTTGCTAAGTACAGTTTATTTTTAAAACAGACATACAATTACTAATATTTATAAATTCCCCAAAAATTATAGAGGATTCCAAGTAATTTGCTTCCAACTGTAGCCGGATGGGTGCATAATAAAGACCAGAACTTTATCTCAGGACTAAGATACAGAAATTTCACGTCTGTTCCAATGTACAGATTCAGGAAAAAGCATTGTGTGAAACTGGATCACTCCCTGTGTTGCAGATTGGATTTTGCTGTGTAAGAGCCTGAAGAAAAGAAGCCTGAGTGAATGTCACTTTCCAGTCACTGGGCTTTTCTTGAATAGGCTATTGCCACACGATTTTGCTGCAACTGTTTTCAGTGTCACTGCCACTAGTGTTCCTTTACAAGAGGAGGGTGTTTCTGCACGGCCTCACATTAGAGTTCACCTCCATTCTTTTGCCCCAGCTCACCTCCAGCCTTCCCTGAGCTACTGCAGAAAGGCAATTGAGAATTGATAGCCCTAAATTGTAGAGAGATCTGAAAACTACAGAAGAAATCTCTCACATCCATTTTTTGACTTCTGTCTGGTCTAAGCAATTTCATTGGGAAGTCTCACTTTGGACAGCAAATTACAAGTAAAGAATACAATTTCATACAGTTTGAGGAAAGTTAGTACAATACTGGGTCTCATTTAAGAACTGGATCAATTGTATCTCTGAAACTTTTACAGTCTAGACAGAAGGGGAGTATTTTTAACACAACACAAAGGTCTTCATACTTCTCTGGTACTTGCAGAAAAATGGAAAGGTAGAAAAAAGGAATCCTTACAGAAAAAAAAAAAAACAAAACAAAACAAACAAAAAAAAAAAAACTAGTGTAACCTTCAAAGAAGGTTACTGTTTGAAGTGTTAGAAATTATTATAGAAACTTAAAGGTATGTTGACAGCTAGACACTCAAATAAACTATGAAATAGTAGCAAGACAAAGAGAAAATACAAGCACCACCACAGAGTTCAGACTGGATGGCTGCTTTGACCTAGGGGCATTTATTCAAGATCAAACCTAGTTATGAAGTTCTTGCTATAATATTATGCTGCTATTAGGGCAACAGTTTACTAGTCTGTATCACTAGATCACAGTGCAAAAGCAAAATGATGGGGAGGCTATACAACCATCCATAAGAGAAGCAATTAAAAGTTTAAAATATCAAGACAAAAGTAGTAATTTCTATAATTTTTTTTAAATAATCAGTTTCTTCATTAATTCCTCATGATGTTTTCCTACATCCTTTAAAAACCACCATAGGAATCTTTCTTTATAGAAAGAATAGGTTCTAATATGAAAGCACAATTGTTTTAAGTTTTTACAGTTGCATTAGACAAAAGATCTGCAGATCAGACTCTATAATATTTAGGTAATTTATATTCTGATTTTCGACTTGTCAGCTTCTTTATTATTTCATCATACCATTGCCTGAACTTTCTGCGGGTATAGGAAATATCAAGAACACCTGCTTTTCCTGGATTCCTTATAATTTGGAATCTTCTATTCTTGAAACCTGAAATGCAAAACACATATACACCTAGTGATGTATTTGTTCATGGTGTTCACTCCCTTAAAGTAGAACATGTAATTTTAGAAATGAGCACATACCTTACTCTCTTTAAAATGAATACACATTTTTCTTTTTCTAAATAATTAAACAGAGGTGAAGATCTGATGACAGTACGTGGAAAGACGAGACCTACCTCATTTTCAAGTTCATCCATTTTGTGTTTTAGAAAATAGATTGAGAATTAAAGAAGAATTAGTTAGGGATTTTCTTAGACAATTTTACTAGCCATATATTAAAGTGAGAACACATGAGATTATACAGGAACCCTGAAACCATCTATAAGAAGAAAAACAAAACAAAACAAATCCATTTATTTGCAACCTGTCTGTTTGGTCATAAGAATTAGGTGTCAAGGTGCCTTATCAAATTAATTCAGTACTCTGAAAGCATTGCTATACTTTCAGTAAAATCTTATCTTTTTCACCTTTATTCCTTTCAGAGTCAAACCATAATCTGGATACCTGCCCACAGCGATAGGGAAAAATAAAAGTGTTGAAAAGCAGTAGTACTTCTTATTTACTTTACACAGCTGTTTTTACTGCTATTCACAATCACTCTGTAGATGTCTTCTGAAAAATATAAATATGTATGTATCAGAGTGCACCTTCCACTTGAAAACCTGATACGTCATTCTTGGCAAGAAAAGAGAAAATGAAAGGGGGATGACTTTAATTATATTTTATTTCAGCCTTTTCCTAATGCATATGAAATATTTTAGAAGACTTTTAAGGTCTGCATGGAGCAGAACACAGGTAAAATATCAGCCAGTGTCACACAGCTTCCCAAAAAAACGTGTTTAAATATATATATATATATATGTATATATGTATATACACACACATATATGTATATACATATATATATGTATAAATCAATATAAGGTGATATTTAGGGTCTTACAAGTTCCAGAGACAGTAGCTGATGAGTTTTATTATAGAGACACTACAGCCAGTTATATAGAGAGTACTTGTGACTTAAAATAATCATAGAATGGCTTGAGTTGGAAGATTTCTTAAAGATCAACTAGTTCCAATCCTTGACAATTCTGGTGACAATTCCATGGAAGGACAAGTATGCAGTTAAACCACAGCTGGGACTACAACCTTGACTGACCAGCACTGGCATTTAGAAAAACCACTTCTCATCACCTGGCTGCCTCAAATTCACCCAGAGCCTTTCACTTCTTTCAAAGGCTGACTTCACCTAGATTCAGAGCTTGGCTCCACAGTTCCTATTATTCAAAGTGATACAACACACCAGCAAATTAAATTTTCTACTCAGGTGATGGGTAACACACAGTAGGATCTCACCTTGTAGCAGCTGGAGTCCATGGGCACAAATTATGATTTGTGTCCTTTAATACTTACACATCGTATGTTCCTTAGAAAGTGGCGTATCCTATCATGCATTACAAGTTAGATAATCATGTTATTTCTTTGCCAAGCACACAGACAAGCCCTAATCACAGACTGCAATCCACTTAGTGCATGTTATGCACCGTGATATGCCATGTCTGAAAAATTTCTACACCCCAGGGGTATAATACAGGACTTACCCAGCCATTGGTCCGTCTTTTGCTGTACACCAGGATCCTGCTCATTTTTGTAACATAAAGTGCTCACCAGTTGCACTCTACAGCTTTCTGCGGTTCCAACTCCTTCATGGCTTCAGTACTTAGGCTTGATGTTCCCTCGTCTGTGAAGCATCATAATTGCCTGTAGCTGAAATAATCTTGAATGACATAAAATGTATGATTCAGACAATTCGTTTTGTCGCTTGAAATGTCTTTGATATCAGTCTACCTGAAACTTTAAATTCCCTCCTTTGTCAGGGAACAGTATGACTTTTTTTGCCGCATAAAAACCGTGTGAAGGAAGATAAATTAAATGTCTTTGTGAAATTATTTTATATTAAAAAGTTAAAATAATTTAGTAACCATTTAGAATAATAATCAAAATTTGCTTAGAATACAGTAACAAAATAAGTAAGTTTACTCCAAACAGTTTTTTTTGTTTTAATCATTATTAGTTTCCAAATAAATTTAAAAGACTAGTTTTAATTTTCTGTTCAATTGATCTTTTTAGCTGACAGTCATTCCAAAACTAAGTTCTCCACTGTCAAACTCTCTTTTGGCAACTCACAGTCCTAACATTTGTTGCTGACAATTGTTGGCAAGGAATATTTACTTTAGTAATATGAAAGAAGTATTTCTTTTCCATAACATTTAACTCTCAGCAACAACAAAATAGCTATTTAGCACTCTCTCTGGGGATTTCCACATTTCAAATAATACTGAAAAGCACATGGACCTGTTGGACTGAGTCCATGCGAGGAATACAAAGATGATCTGGATTACAGATAAAGAGGCTGCAGCACCTCCTTTATGAAGACAGGTTGAGAGAGCTGGGCTTGTTAATCCTGGAGAAGGCTCTGAGGAGACCTTACGAGACCTCCTAACACCTAAAGAGGGTTAAAACTGGAGAGGGAATTTTTACAAGAGATAGAACATGAGGTAAGGGCTTTAAACTGAAAGGCTTTAGTTTAAGACTAGATGTTAGGAAGAAATTCATTCCTGTGAGAGTGGTGAGGCACTGGGACAGGTGGCCCAGACAGGATGCCCCATCCCTGGAAGTGTTCAAGGCCAGGTAGGATGGGGTTCTGTCAACCTGTCATAGTGGAAGGTGTCCATGTCCACAGCAGGAGGGGTGGAATGAGATGACCTTAAAGGTCCTTTCCCAACACAAGCTATGCTCCTGTTTATGATTAATTGGCAGATGATATGGAAAGCCCCAAACTTTTGTAATTACATTATCCTTATTACAATAACCTTCAACAATGACATTGTGAAGTGTTTTAACTGTCTAAAGTTTTGATTTTATTTCAAACTGGTAGTAATTGTGAACTAATTTTTGTTAAGGAAAAGTAATATGAAAACACCATTGACCTAAACGTAAATGTACATAAAAATAATTGTACATGAAAATAAAAATAATTTCTTCTTTTGGTGACTCTTAACTGTAGCAGGTTATTTTAAATACCTTTTTTTTAAATCTCCAGTAGGTTTTCACTGTTTTTACTGTAGAAGAGCTCATAAAAACCTTTCAGACTGCAGATTTTTTGTCCTTTTTCTATTGAAGTTTTTCAATTAGATCTACAAACCTTTAGTACCATTCTGCTGTTTTGCCAATTGTCAGTAATATATCCATGTCAGCTTTATGTATTCATAAAGAAAGTTGCTTCACAAATGTCTACATAAATCTCTCATACTCTATTGTTAAAAAGCAGAGCTGGCAGTACTTTTTCTGAGATTGGACAGAACTGCAGTGCTCTGAATTGCATCAATTCTTCCAGCATCACAATTTGGGTGTTTCCTATGGTTGATAAAAATTTCTTTGGTATATTGCTTGACTCCTTAATGGCTCAAAAACAACTACAAGAAAAATTCTACTTGCGCTGTCATTCATGTAAACTCTTTACCTCTTATTAATGAAAATAGTGCCCTCCAAGACAATCTAGAATTTTGATTTAGAAAGCCTATAATTCACATATTCTAAAATTCATATATTCTATTTATTTTTATTTTTTAACATATTCATCATATTCAAAGAATCTATTGATATTTTCAAATGAAAATATATATTCTTTATGAAAACTGACTACTGCATGGTTTGACTTTACTTTCTGGGTCCTGAATAGCAATTTATTTTGCTCTCTGATAACATAATCCAGTCCTTTAGAGAAGCATTGGTTAGAACATATTTTGTCTTCACCCTCTTTTGGATTTTTTTTTGGTACATGGATAGTCCTGTGTGCAGTCTTGTCCTGTGCAATGATTTTTCCTGCAGCTTTAATATTTGCACTTGTTTGTTAAAAAATAATTTTAACCCTTTTAGCACATTTTACTATGAAAAACTGGACCATCTTAATTTTAAGACGGCAGAAGACTCGTGTATGTGAATTCTGCCGTAAAAACTGTTTACGATGACAACAATATTAAGTGACTAAGGCTTCCTTGATTGATAAAAAAAGTTCATGAAAATGCACCATGAACTTTTTGCTCTTCTTTTTACTCCCCAAATTGCACTTTCATGCATTTACCTCAGTCAGCATTTAAGTATTCATTCATATTGATTATGAAAAGGAAAATACTCTCTCCTATGAAGTGCTGATACATTTTTAACACCTAGGGCAGGAGAAAAATTTTTGTGTCAGTCTTCTAGCATGTCTCTGCAGAAAAATGCTGGTACATGAAAAGTTAATCTGTCTGCTCCTACTTCTTTGAAGAGCGACTAATTTCTGTAATGCATAAAGATGGCTGCTCAGTTCTTTCTCCTCATAATCAGAATGAAAGCAATTAAATTCCTCCAGAATGCCCCAATAACAACTTATTTTTCTCAGACTGAGCTGTTGACTGGTCTGGTTTCCCATCTTCTCTGTTGTTCATTCATAGCTCAAATACAAACTAACTTCAGGGGATGTTACAAATTGGAGGCAGTAATTTGTCATGTATCTTATTTATTTAATAGGTCTTTTGAATAGATCTTTAATTAAATAATCCTATAAGAACTGTATTTAACTATTTAATCTTGTATTTGAAAAAACAGCAAAAATTAGTGTCACTTGTAATTTAACATAGTCACAGTTTAACATAACCCTTCTTGCAAAAATAAAGGATTCAGCTTTTTTACCTTATAAAATTGTCCATTTAAGACATTTTTTCAAGTGGTGTTTTCCAATATGTTATATGTACCAAGTTATGATTACAGTAAATATCTAGTCCTGGTTACAGCTTGCATTTTTAATTGCAGCAGACATTTTGGCATTTGGAAACTACCCTCATCTGGTAATCTGCATTCAGAGCAAAATTGAATTTCAATGGATGGATACATCAATTAAGGATTAAGTAGCATGTTTAGGCTCTGGATCTGTGCTTTGTATCTCCTACTATAACAAAGATGCAATTTTCTCTAGATTTTCTATTGTTCCCTCTCCAAGGCTGCTGAGCAATATTTTTTGTTTAATGTAATGTTTTTTAATAGATTTTAATTTCCCTTTAAACTGATGTTGGACTCAATCTTACTGTCAGAGAAATATATGTATAGTTCGATGAAAATCTATACAGCTATTTTTGATTCTTCAAAGAGAAAAAATGTGACTAATGAGTAAAGATGTGTTAGAGATGTCCAGTTACAGTATAACCCTGTAAGATGTTCCTGAGTGCAGTTGTGAAATGCTAATTATGCTAGTCAGGTCCATTTAGAGAGGTGTTTGCTCAGTGTTTGCTCCTAGAAATGGTTTGTAAAATCCAGAATATTGATGCTGTTGTTCAGTAAATGCACTGTTTTTCTTTTCCTCTAATATGTAATATGTCTCTTTGAGGTAAAGCCCCACAGTAGAGGATTTTCTCAAGTTAAATATCAGTGCCCTGCTTGGGGTTGTGTGCACCAAAGACAAAACAATCTGCAGTTCTGGTAAAAGGTAGTTAATGTGGCAGGATCAGAAGGTTCCCCAGAGTACGTGTACAGCCCATGCTGTTGTCAGTGCTTGAAGTCATGCAGTAGAAGATGTGCAGGAGCGTCTGCTCACAGATGGTGCTGCGTGTGCAGCAGTTATGTCAACCCTTGCTGTCTGTGACTAAACAATGGTAGACAAAATAGCTCAAAATTCATCATATTAAGGTTTGTTTCCTCCCTAAGGCTATGTTTGCAGCTGATCTCCTTATGATTTTTGGTGAAAAAGCCAATATAAAACCATAGTCCAAATTAGCATTTAAAAGTGCATAATTTTCTCTTAATACAGTGTTTTCAGTTTCTCTTCAGTTTGTCATGCTTTTATCATCTAATGTGATTTTAATTGTAATAATTTATTGCTAAAGGATTACAGAGGGAAATAAAATCCAAGACAGCAGTAGCACGGATTACAAAATCTGTCTTTAAAACTCCATGACTGCTCTCAATTATAGAAAAAATGATGTGCTAATTAGAACAGAAGATAGAGCATTGTGATTTCATACTGATGGTTCATTTTACTTGTTTCTCTTTAGCTGGTCATTTTGATGCACATGGCTTATGAAATGCTTTTCAAAGTAAGAGTTTGTATACCAGTATCAATTTTCAAAGAATTAAGAAAGAGTTTATTATAGGCAACAAAAGAGAGGTGCCGAAATTAGACCTGTTTCTGGTTAAGCATGAGAAGATCTGGCAACAGTAGTCAGAAAAACAGTAAGGCTTTTTGCTTCTCTATAACAATCCCTACCAAGAGCAAAAATAAAGCTTCAATATTTGATAAAATGGAGAAAATCTTAGAATTTGTAGGAAGGAAGTGGGAAAGTTAGCAACCTGCCTAAGGAAAAATATATTCTAGAAAATAAAAATAACATTTTTTTAAAAGTCTGGGCCGTTTTCAAGCAAGAGTTTGTTTTGACCCAATAAAAAGAAAGTCCCTGATATTCTTAATAGAAAAGACATTCAGACGTGGTGATGTGAGTGGGTGGCTAAGATTGTTTAAAAAATTAGTTCCTATATCTCAATCTCACATACTTTTAAACATATTTTCGTGGCAGTTTGTCATCACTGGGTGTTAGTGAAGATAATCAATGCAATATGTTCTTCAAGATTATGATGACAGTTAATTCATGACTAAATAAATTATCTGATGTGTAAGAAAGAAAGAGCAGTTCTGGAGCTAGCACCCAATAAAATATTTTATCTATGTTGTCATCTGTTTTTTGTGATTGCTTCTTTCTTTTCCTCTACTAAACAAGAGTCTTTGTTTGATTTTTACAGGCACTTGGACTGATTAGTGAAGTTACTAAGGTCATAATTCATTTTATTTGGAACACCTTATTTTAACCCTTGTTTATAACGTCTCCAGTGATTTTATAGTCACTCTTTAGGAGGAACCTAAGAAAGAAATAATTAATTAGAAGTACACTAAGTAGTTACAGTCTCTTCATGTTTTATTACAGGAAAACACAGTTCAGCCTCTGGAAGGGCTGAACATCTTGAAATTTTAAATAGTAATAGTGTGAGTTTGAATAAGGACATTCAAAATTCTGATGATCATCACACTGATCAAGAAACCTCACCATTATGTCGACAAATGCCCACATAGTCACCAATTAAATTTAGACTTTGTATGTCCTTGATTTCTCTAATTATTAGAGCTACATTGTATATTTTATTGAGTTAATTAAGTTGATTTTTACACAAGTCAGTTTAAATTACTTTATATTGCTTTGGGGAGGCTTTTAAATGGGCAGCTTTACTTGAATTATGTTGGATTCATTTCTCAGCAAGTGACCGAGCTAAGCCAATATTTTATTTTAAAAGGAAGAAATTTATATTTGCACACACAAGTTTGTACTAGCTGAAGACTGATCCTGAGAATATTTGTGGGGGTTTTGTGCACACTTAATTTCTCTAGCTGCAGGTCACTTAATTTATTATTAAACAGATCTTTTTGTAGCCCGCCCACGCTCTCAGTAACTCCAACAGAAAAACATGGGCTCAGAGAAAATCTGTGTTTGAGCAGCTGTCTTTATTCTTCAAGTGGAAAAATAAGACCAGTAATATTGATGGATTTCATAAAAACATTTCCACATTGCAATGAGGGTGGAAAATAAAAATACTGTTTGAATGTTAGTGATAACAGGTTTGTAGCTGTCATAGGATATACCCACAGAATGATAAATATGTCCAGGAATTGCATGGACTGTCTTTTGTAATCAAAAATTGTTCCTGAAAAGCAAGAGGAATTATATAATCTCTTTAACTCATTCTGTCTCGCTAATTTTCACAAAGGCTAAACAGGTAGACAGAATTTACTTAGCAGAAGGTTGTGACTGCCCAGTTGAACCTCTGTGAAAGACGTGACATTCAAAGTCAAGGAATTTTAAGTGCTTTAAGTAATTTTAAACATTTTTAATGCTTTGTTTTATAGCCACACATTTCTTGTTTTCTTGCTTCTTATGAATGAGTTTCCACACTTTCTGCTGTTTACTTCGTAATTCCATATGCCAAAGCACTGATTTAAAGCCTAATGCTCAAATATATCATTTACTTCCAGGCTTGTCTTAACCTTTCCAATACTTTAAGTTTACATATCCATGTGATGAGTTTGTCTTTGTTTGTGTAAAAAAGTAAAATGTTTGAGTAACTGAACACAGAGGAAAACAAATATTTTTATTTGCATGTCTATTCTTTAATAGACAAACAATTTTTGTTGTTCTGGATTGTAGGTAGAATGTGTTGCCTTAAATATCAGGAATTCTTTTTACTATAGTTATTTCCAGAAAATATTTTTGTCATAGAATTTTGAGAAATTAAATGTCTTTTTTTTTTTTTGCCTTAAAATGAGATTTAATTCTTAAAATTATTCTTGATATACCATAAAAATAGTTTCAGCAACTTCATTATCCATAAAAGCCTTATCATTTTGAAAAAAACCTAAAACCAACAAACAAAACCAAATTAGTTTTACTATCTTTATTGTTTAGGTAAAACTAAAAAACTTTTTTTTTTTTTAACACTACAGAAACACTTATTTTATATAGACTATATTAGATGGATGGACATCTGGACATTAAATTGAAGTGTTTAGGTTTAATAAAAGTCTTGCCAAGTTAATTTTTTCAATGTGTAAGACAAAATAAGATTTAAATTAATGTCTATATATACACACCTACATTCATGTACTTCTGCATGTACATGTCTTAATTCTTCTACCTTGCTCAGACCAAGGGAGCTGGGATTGTTGCGACCCTACATGATGGCATATGTCTCAGAAACAAAACTGGACCTAAAGGCTATTGAATTAGGAAAACCAAATGGCTAAGTAATGGTGGAGGGTGAAAGAGCCACGGATTTTATCTTCATGAGAAGGGGCAGGCAGAGGAATGGGATGAATACTGCAATGCCTGTAGGAGAGAGAGCCTGATGCCAAAAATCTCTTGTGGACTGTGGATTTCCTTAATTTATTCTCAATGATTTTAAACTATTCTATAAATACCAAGCTGTAAAAAATGGCACATGAGGCACATTTATTGTGACACTACATTATAAATCTGATTGATATCTCCAAATTTTATGCTTTCTTTGTGGAAGGGAAAAAAGCAGATCTAGTAAACAGTGAGGCAACAAATAATGCAATAACTTTCTAGTATATTACATGCAAATAGTCAAGGGCAAAGATTGGCCTATAGAGGCCAACAAGCAAGGACAGCTGGGGGTAAGACAGGCTACAGAAGAGTATATAGGAATAGGAGACACAGCAGATTTATTTTTGGATTTGAAGCTGTCTTGTAATATTTAATCTGCTTGTTCTATGAAAACAGAAAATACTTGGGGGCAGAATGTCATGATCTGACTTTAATCCTTCATCTCAGTCACTGATGGTCACATAAAATTTACATCGTAAGAGAACAGCTGAGGAGACTGGTAAATTAAAATAAAAAAGAATGAAATTAAGGCAGCAAATTCAAACCTGTAGCTTATGAGTAAAAAAAGGTACATTGTCTCTTCTCTTGTCCTTAGATTGCTTTTCCTTTATAATGTCCCCCTTCACCAAATTGAGATCATGGATTTGTTTTGTTGCCCTTATTCCCCACTTCCTCTGCAACTCTGAAAATGATCTTCCTTAAAACTGTGGCACTTCTGATGTGTTTAGCAAATCCTCAAATCACTAAGAGAAGGGTGAGATTCCTTCTCTCTGTCCCCCATATAACATAATAATCAGACTACATTTCTAGACATAAAGTGGACGGATGTGAAGGAACATCCATCCTCTGCCTTCTCAAGGGGAAATCAGTCTCGAAGTTTCTCATCAGCTGCCATGTCTTGCTTATCCAACATCCCCGTGCACCCTAATTTGTTTGGGAACAAGGAATTTAGTTAGGAAATAAGTAATTTTATTAAGTGGATTAATTGTATAATTATGTATTTTCCCACAGTATCGGTACATCCTTTTCTGAAGGTCTTGAGTTTTCTATGATTCAGGAAATAATTTCCAGCCTGTATCTTTTGAAAATAAAATCAAAACAGATGATAATATCCACTTGCAACTGTAATATTTGTACTAAATAATTTTCTCTTTTTATCTCTCCATAAACATTATAAGCCCTTGGAATGACTGTAGCATAGTCTAGTTTCGTAATGACTTTCTGCTTAGCGAATAAATTGTCAGAAGATATACACTCACATAATCACAAAGTTGAAACCAAAATTATTTTTAGTTTTTCTTCCACAAGTTAATTTTTCTGAACTACTAACAAGGTGTAAAACTAGTAGGTGCGGTAAAACTAGTGCCAATATTTTCAAATTAGAAATTTTTCTGCTGGATGCATTATAAGTCTTCTTTACTAGAAATTTAAAATAGTGATATAAGTAAGATGTTTCCCACACTTTGGTTAGTACTCAATCCTGTGGCTTTAGTTTTGGATTTTCTTTAGGTGGGATATTATAATTTATTATATATTTTCAGTGCTGAAGTGAAGAATCTACAATTAGAGACTTTGTCTTTTAGTCTACTGGAATTAGGCCAAGCTAACACATGACTGCTTTCCTGTATAATTACCTATGAAGGATAATCAAATTTCTAAAGTCCCTTTGTCCTTGATTAAGTCTGGTTAAATTTTTTAAATTAGTTTAGCTTAAAATCTGATTAATTAATTTAATAATTATATTTAATGAATTAATTTATTGATTGTTGTAATTAATACAAAGTTTTATCCTATAGCAGGTTACTGTATGGGGCTAAGGAGTCACATAAATATAAATACAAAAACTACAAAAAATACACAACTTACACTTAAAAACAATATTCGAAACACAAGCAATACCTGCCTCTCCATTTTCAGTGGTAATCTACATAGTCATACTTAATGACGTCCTCATTCTTTTATTTTGAATAATTTTAAAATATTCTGACATAATTTAGATAGTGGAAAGAAAAGAAGTGAACATGCTGGGGGTTATTTTCTTTTTCCAATTGCTCAGACTTTTTTTTTTTTTTTAAAGGGACCTGTCACAGTACTAAGTTGCACAGATAAATCATGTTAATTTTATGGATTAAGTATTATAATTAGAGTCTAAGGGAACACTCAAGGTAAGAAGAATAGAAAGTATAACATCACATTCAACAAAAGGCATTATCAGACTAATTTTGAGAGTGTTTTTTACTAAGCCTGTCTCCTTTTGTAATCTTTTTATTTGCTGCTGTACATAAAACCTGTAGGGAAGAGCAGGAAGGTGACAGGGTATCCTGAGAAAACATTAATTTTCAGATATAAGTGGAAATCTATCTATTAGCCATCCCGCTATTCTTTTTTGGCAGCAGAGGTTAGAAGTTGAATTGTAAAACACTTCTGATTCCAACTAATTATCAGGGAGGGAAGAGAAGCACACATACAATTCCTATCTCAAATCCACCTTGGTTCCCTTATAAACACTAATCAGGACTGTGCCAAGGAGTTCCTGTCTCTTGGAAGGGGATGGCTGAACTTTTAATAAAGGCAGGCATCATTCCACATATCCTCCAGAAGCACAAAAATAATCATCTTAAGTAGGTGCAGTGATGGGCCTGACACTTCACTCCCTGTCAAACAAGTGAGTGAAAATTCTGTCCCGACAGAGCCTTCTCTGGGTAATTATTAGGATTTGTCAGCACTTGTCCAGCATGTACCACTAGCCTCAGGCTTGTATTTTTGCATGATGCACTGGCAGAATTTCAGCACACTAACAGCACAAGGTACTATTGTTTCTTCACTATATTTCACTGCATTTTGCTGAATTGATGTTCTTAGATTGTGTTTCGTAGACAATATGAATTTACCAAAGTGACGCATCTTCCACAGCAAGGAAAGTGCCACACTGTAAACTTTAAGATGTGCATAGCTTGTGTACTTGCTTGTAAATTCTAAATTCTCTTCCTTCATAAGTGGGAATAAAGAAGAAATTTAAAAAGAAATTTTTGTCTGTCAGTGAACAAAACCTACACCCTACAATTGCTGTTCCAGCAATTGGAGCTCACTAGGTAAAAAATAAAGGACAAGTTTTTTGCAAGACATGTTCTTATAGAATAAAAAAGACCTGAGGTCAATGGAAGTAAGTGCTGTCAACACAATGACGATGCTCTCTGGAAACCAGTAAGAGCCTCATGACTTCTTTGAATGAAGGAGAGTGTTCTCTCCCCAGAGAAACTTTTAAGAAATCATTTCAGAAATAAACCCCAAAAAATTAAAAACTCGGGACATAAACAACCACATCTCCTGACAGAACTCTGATAATTTCTTGAAATAATTGGGGAAATTTTGGTACTGTAAGGAGTGCTAAAGCAGTTTATCTTCATGACAGTAAATTCCACTTTAGCATACCAACAATAAAAATTGTACTAAAACATTTCATCCAATTGACACAGAATGTAGAAGTGGTA
The DNA here is from genome assembly GCA_013399915.1 of Illadopsis cleaveri. Classification (NCBI taxonomy): domain Eukaryota; kingdom Metazoa; phylum Chordata; class Aves; order Passeriformes; family Timaliidae; genus Illadopsis; species Illadopsis cleaveri. The sequence continues at coordinate 632,608 of VXBB01005113.1, read as the reverse complement.
GAAATGGTAGGAGAAGAAGTGGGAAATAATTGGATCATTGCTGACTTTAATGCAGATCAGATAGTGCCAGTTTATGTAAAACTAACATTATGCTAAATGTGTTATGTGGGCATGAGAATTAACCAGAAATGTGATCCCATTTGGGCTGGATTATAATTGTGTACAAATATTGAAGAGAACAAATATTGAAGAGATCTGCTATTTGTTACATAGTACTTTATGGCTGGAGACTCTGGGCCTGATTCTGAACTGGTATATATTTCACAGCTTAATTCATGGCTGTTGCAATATGAAAGCTTAGAGGGAAAATGAACTTTCCTAAGGGGTTTTGTTTTGCTTTGGGGTTTGTTTGTTTGTTTGTTTTTGAAGTGGGATGTATTTGTTTTTGTTGCAATTGTTCTTTGGGGTTTTTGAGGTTTTTTTAATATGTAATGGTAACCTCCAAGGTAATGGTTAACTCAGAAATCCTGACTAAATTCCATTTGCATATACACCAAACCAGCCTTTGGACTTTTAGGTTATGACATTCTTAATTTTTGATCCTAAAACTGTCTGTTCTGCCAAGGAAGGAAAAATTCTGGCTGCTTCCTGAAAATATTGCATATCAATACTCTAAAATGTATTAAAGGAAGGGCTGCCAACTTACACAGGAAAACTCTGCAAGAAATTAATCTTCCACCAATAAAGGGCTTGAAACCACTATTAGCAGACTTTCTTACAATGTTAAATTAAATATCTTCTGAAGAATAAACAAATGAAAAAGTTTTGGCACCACCAGCTACTAAGAGCTATGCTAAGGTTTCCTCTAATTGTTTCTAAACTCAGAAATTACAAGGTATCTGAACAGTATGTATGGGTAGATGTTATATTAGATCAGTCCTTTGAATCTACGAAGAAACCTGGAATGCTCTAGTTGTGAGCTACTGTGATTCTAAATATTTACTAGGATTTTCCTTTAAACATCAGGAAAATAATCTCCACGGAAAATAATGAAGGCAATAGTTACATGGAGAGGACTATTTAAAAGAGCCAGACAGGATGTATGCCCTCATGCTTTATCACTAATACTGCAGAAGGTTTTACATTATGGTGTCTTGGGCTTCAAATTAAATGTCAAATTCAATTTGCCACTGAAAACATGAAGTGTGTGACTGCCCTTGGAGGGATAACCTGACAGCACAATTTCATAATTGGTGTCTGCCCTAATGCTGAGTTAAAATACAAGAAGAAATGTTACTTGACTGCAGTCATATCTTAATATTTAAAAATAAACAATCCACCTCTAGATAGGCTAAAATATATTTGGTTAAAATCTGAGCTCTTAGTAAATTTTGCTGGCTTTACTTAAAATCTGTGAAAAAATAATGTTGAATACCATATGATAACAGATAGAAACCTCCCTGATGAGATCATGTCAGCAGTTATGTCTTTATGTCTCTGACATTTAGTTCATAATAAAATGAGATTTGTGAAAGAAAATGAAGAGGTGCTTATTCCACTTAGAGTACTTTTTTTTTTCTTTCTATTCAGAGAAGCTTGTATTCTAATAATGAGATTTCTAATCCACTTTAATATCCTATCATTATATCCTAGTGAACTATCAGCCATATAAGTAATAATAATGAAGTATGTTTAAATATAAAAATGCATCCTTAAGCATCTAGACACTTTTAGTACTGGTTGTAATTAGAAACTTAAGAATTGTGCAATTAAATATGCTAGTAAAAAAAAAATACATCTCTGTAGTACCAATCAATTTGTTGCATCATTAATATTCTTTGGTAGGCCAGTATGCCAAAAAATGCATTGCACTGTTCTAAGTAGAAAACAGCTAAGAACAAAATTACTAACATTTAAATCACCACTATCATTACAGAGCAACAACTGAGTATTTTAGGTGTCTTCTCCTAATTAATTTTGTTTTTACATATGCATTTTCAAATTCTGCCTCTTTATCTGTTCCTCTAATGTCTAAGTTTCAAAGATAATGTCTTTTTATTGTATATTAAACCCTTTGTTGTCATGAGATGTGGCAACCATTAATTGTAATGAGACAGCTTACTGCAACAATTTAGGTGAAACAAACAGTATTTTTGTTCATTTTTATTTATCTGAATAGATTGAATCAAATTAGACATATAATTTAAAAAACACACTCAGTGTTTTTAAAATACACTTAGTGTTAAGAATTGTTTCCAAAAGTGTCTAAAGTGACTTCTGTCTCCTAAGCTTAGGAAATGTCTAGCCTGCCTTGAATTGAAGATGTAGTGACAGTGTTATGTTTATGGTTGAATTCAATGGACTTGAAGGCCTTTTCATGGAATCATAGAGTTGTAGAAAGGTTTGGGTTAAAAGGGACCTTAAAGATTTCCAATCCTCCTACCATGAACCTTTCACTTGACCAGGTTGCTCACAGCCCCATCTAACCTGGCCTTGAACATTTCCAGGGATGGGGCATCCACAACTTCTCTGGGAACCAAAATGATTTCCAACCTAAATGATGATGTGATTCCATGATTCCGTGATTAGATGGAACTTTTCAGCTGTATCATTATATATCACAATAAAATAAAAGAATTGACTTAAAATGGTCTTGTTACCTAAACCTAGGGGCTGACCTAGTGTGAAATCTGCAACAGTGACTACTCAGGTAATAACTCAGAACTCACAAATAACATGTCAAGATAAGATTTTTTTTTTCTAAAGAACTGTCATTTTTTTAATTTGTGGATTGTCATTGAGGCAGGCTTGTACCACACATGCACTGACAAATTGTTCACACACACTCATTTTGCACACAAACCTCTCTGTGTCTCCCGTCCATGCCACACATGAAACAGCCCTTTGCACTCAGTGCATGTAGGCTACATCCTTTTGAGACAAGCGTCTTCTGACAGCCTGACAGCATCACATAAAGCCCAAAGGTAGGAGGCAAGCAGAGCATTGGAGGATCCTAATTTTCCTAAACACATCTATGGGACCCTGCCTGTCACCTTCCTTATAAAGCACATAGGATCTCACATCCTAGGTACAGAAAATTTACTGATCCTTTGCATGCATAGTATTAAGCACCCTGGTGCACACAGTATACTTTTATGCCACAGCTGATTTGTCTGGAAGAGTGCACAGAGATGAGTTGAACTTACAGGTTCATGGAGAGACTGTGGCCACTATTTCAGAGCAGTGTACACAATCTTCAGGGGTTTATCCTTGTAGAGAAATGAGTAATGACCCTGGTATGTGCTATTAAAAGGCATAATATCTGGCAGTTTCATTAAGTGGAAGGTTTAAGCTAGGCCTATTTATGCTGGCTGCTGTACCAGATGCAGTGGCAGTTAAGGATATTTGTTTAACTACAGTCATCTTCCCTCTTGGCAGTAGTTGGCTGCTGCAGAAGAGAGGCCAAGATGAGCTGCCTTTTATATAGCAGAGGTGGTTCTACCAAGTGCAACTGAGAGACAAAGTAACAGCAGTGTCTTGCTGATCCTCTCATTGTCCTTAATCCCTAGCTTGGAAGAGAAAAGATAATTTCCACATGTGATTACTCTGGCATATATTATGATCTCCCAGAGGAATTTGAAAATTAACAAGTGGGCCTCAAAAAAGTAGCATAATATTATGCCTTTTTCCTTGCAACTTTTCATTGCAAATAAATCAAGTCTAATACAAAGAGTGCAGATTAAGAGAAGGTTACTAACATGACCTACAATTCTGTAGTTTCTCCCTGAACTTCTCAATTTCTCTTAGGCATCTGTTATACCTAAGTGCTTAAATATATTTCCTGAATAATTAAAGCAAAATAGCAAGAAAGGACTATCACAGATAAAGGGTGATTTTATTGTAATTCAACTGAGATTGGGAGTTAAATGACCAGAGTTTTTCACATGCAGTTGAAACTTCCATATGGACTGGAAAAAAACCAAGTGAAGACTGCTGTCACTCAGCTTTACCCATCTGAAAGTTAATTGAATAATTTAGGATAGCTGTCTAGGTTTCTGCTGCAATCAGGTTTCTATCACAGTTAGCAAAAAGAATGAGGTTGCTCATCTCACTTCAAAATAACTGTCAAAAATCTTTGAATTAAATTTCCTCCAGGTTTTCTATTCTTCTTCATTTACTAATAAGAGAGCTTATATACTTCATTTCCAAAGCGTCAAATTGTGTATAGTTTTCTTCTTTACTCTTTCTTCCTATTAGATATGAGTAATATTGGCAAAACTAAAAAAAAACTAAAAAAAAAAAAAAAACCACAAAAAACAACAAAAAAAAACCACCAAAAAACACACAACAACAACAAAATAAAACAACTGAAAAGTGTGTAACAACAGCTTTTGAAACTTTGAGAAATGACTGTTCATAAAGTTCATAAAAGAAACCAAACAGCTCAACTATGGTACTTGTGACAAAATCTTTGTTATTTCCAGCCCACGCTTTAAGAAATTTCAAAATCATGCTGCTGAGTGAATCCATGTTGCATTCACAGTCTTAAGTGACAGAGCAAGGCTTTTTAAACTGCTTCATCCCCAGCAGCTGCTTGTTCTCTGAAATGTGAGCTGAATTTTAGAAGCTGTCAGTCTGATTGGCAAAGAGCTGGAAAAATCCCCAACAGAACTAATTCCACTCCTTTCCTTCTGAGAAGGCCTCTTCCAGCTGGTATTTTATTCACCTGAGAGCAAGACCATGCCTTGTAGTGGGAGCAGCATGTTGAAGTTGCCTCAAAGCCTGCAAGTAGACAGGAGTTCATGGTTTTAACACTTCCCAGCACCAGTACCTCTAAGTATATCCTGAGTCATTTGGCTGCCTGAGCAGTACTCTGGCTTTTTCCAGTTTTCTTCAAATGTATGATGTTAAACAGAGAACCTCAGTATTGCTGGTCTAGAGAAGCTGAGGACTCTTTCTGCCACCTTTGCCTGAGCACACAAAGACTTTATGTCTGATTTGCAGCAAGAATGTTAAAGACAATCTAGTTCCTATAGCAAATAACATTATCCCTCAAATAATTCAGCATAAACCAGTCTTCTTGATCAAGTGATTTTGTAAATCTCCTCTAGACATGTTAATGGTTGATTTGGTTAAAAAAGTAATATTAAACACAATGCAAATGCAGTCAACTGGTTGAAATGTTGGAAAGGGAGACATTCTGCACCTTATATACAAACCCTCTATTTTAAATATGTATGTGCAAATATATTCAAATACTATAAAATAATCAATATTTAATACAATATTAATACCATATTAACTTTTTATTGTATGGGTATTGTGCAGAGCTTTCAAAACAGGTTTGATTCATCTGAATAATTCAGAATCACTTGGACTAATAAGTATTTTGAGATAGTCATTCAGCATTAGCAATCAAATATTTTGGATTGGTTTTTTTTGTAGAGCTGCAGTTCAGATGTTTGTTGACCAGTATAGAAATTGTGATTGATCATTACTTCAGAAATAGTAAATTTGATTCTTTTGTAGAGTAGCATTCTCTGCTTCTTCCTAGACCTGGACCTGGTGTCTTTGAAAACATTATTAGTATCATGAATAAAACAACAACAACAAACCACCAAAAAAACCCACAAAAAAAAGCTCATAAAAAATTAATTTAGACTTTGAAAGTCCTGGTTGCTCAACAAGAGGAACCTGACAAGGAAAGGTTCCACTGCAGAATAAACTTTTAATATTATTAGCAGTAAATTGAGTGTTCATAAACAACACTGAAATTGTTTTATTTAACTGCTAAATCTTGATTTTTATTAAATATTATTTTCAATAGTTTGAACAATAACTAAAACTTGAAAATAAATTATCAATCCTACAAGATGCCTTGCTATTTACCTTAGCTTAATGTCATTTCTCTTGCATTTGTCCTGTAACGAATTTTATTGACATTTCATTGTAGAAGTGGCTATGGTATGACTTTTATCAAATATTAACTTAATATGGTTTTAGTAAATTTAAACCAATTTAAAAATAATATTGTCAAAAAGACTTTGGACTGAACAAATAAAAACTTTATTGAAAGCAAGCAGGGCTATGAGCACAGTTGAGGTTATTTATATTCTGTATAACCACTGTCTGTAATAATTGTGGCCTAACAGTTAACTTTATATGTAAGTATTCATTCGGGAGACCTTTACAGACAAGCTCTTTTCAAAAATTTCCAGCCAAGCTACTTCCTCGGTTCATTATGAGCTCTGTTAATATCTGAGCCTTTGGTTTTCCAAAGCCTCTAACTCTCTGTGGACTGAGCTTTAGAGGCCTGATACTCATGGGAGCAAGGAAGATGGGATGAATTGCTGCCTGCAACAATTCCATTCATATCTTCCAAGCCCAAATTGCAGTGGAGGTTGTGCAGGGAAGCAGAGAGAGTTTGGTGTAGTTCAGAAGGCTTTAAAGTACAGACATACTTTAAACTGTATCTTCAGCTAGACCTCTGTCTTCTTCCAAGATTCCAACAAGCCTTTTATAGAAAGCCCAGTCAGTGATACTTAGCTTGTTGCATTTATTGGTTTCAGTTTGCCTCCTTAAGCAAGGAATATTGTTAGCAGTTTCATTGCACCTTACGCCCACATCCTCCACTTACTAAATGTGAGGGAAAGTATTTCTTAGTAATACTGCCTAAAAAAATCCAAGTATATTTGTCACAATATATGCTATTGTTTTTCTATTTGGATGTATGGGTGGGAATGGCTCAATTTCTAATTCTTTTCAGTTCCTGCTCTTCTAATTCTATCCAGAACATCAGAATTTCTTATCATTGGTATTTCTTCATTACCTGTGAGCATGTTCATTTTTTGAAAGGAAAAGTAAAATGAAATAATTTGTTTTTCTCTAAGATACATTGATATAGGAAAAAATAATACAGAGAAAACTTTTATTTTTTGTGACAAGTCACAACCTTTCCTCTGAGCAGTATAGTCACTGTAGACACAAAAATTTGCTCCACTTCTTTGAGAGAGGATTTGGATTTAAGCAATCATCTCTTTCATGTTGCTACACATAAATAGATAAATATGCATATGATGGAAAAAGGGAAATTAGGTAGTGATAATGGAAGAAAGCACTTTGATATCAGTGTCACAGTATCTATGCTAAAGGCTTTGTTTTATAAGTATTTTAATTAAAAAAACAACAGATTCTTGCAGTTGCATTTAAATTTACTCTAAGTGCCAGCAAACATGCATTAATGATAGTAGATTATATTGTTACCTTCAGAAATAGCACAATTTTACTGGATCTGGTTCAAGCCCCTTGCACATTAGGGTTGAAAACACTGAATTAGTACTCATGCTTTCAGTATTCACAAATTCTACTAGGAATCACAACCATGAGAAAATATCCACCCTGTCACTACCAGCCAAAGCAATTCATTAAAATATACTGAATGGTGAGGGCTTTAATAAGTTTCTACAATTAGCACACAGAATTAAAAGAAATTGCAAAAGTAATTTGGCCGAAATCCTGGGGAAAACAAAGGACCAGGGCTAGGACCATGTGGAAATTGAAAACTGCATTTTCTAATTTTTGTTTTCTAATTTCTGGGAAAGAAGTTAGATAAATTACTTGTTGCACATTATATATATCTGTATCTTAGATCACCGTTTTATACAAATTTCCTTCAGGGGAAATTCATGTTCTTTGTATTAAGAAAAAAATAACTTCCTAAAACTGCATTTATTGTAAAGAAACCAGAATAAGGACAGGACAGAATAAAAAAAAAATCAAGAAATTGAATTGATTTAAAGACCATTCATCTTTATATTAAAAACATGATTGTAGAGTTTTGTCAACTCATGCTATCATGCAAAAGACATCTGTAAAAAGTAGTATATTCTGGACTTGATTTTCTTTTCTTGAAGAATGAAGCCAATAAACTATTCTAAACAAGCCAGTTGTATTTTTGTGAGGTCCTAATTCATAACTGAGGGAAAGAAACAGATACTGTTCAGCTGAAATGACTTTAAAGTCCTTTTAAGCAGCAGCTTCAGCTGTGTTCTTTTCCATAACTTACTGTATATTCTGGTTTACAGTCATAAACTTAAAATGCAAATGCTTTGGGGATTTTTTTTTTTTTTCTTCTTTTTTCTTTTCTTAAAAGTATTCCTCATTCTGGGATAGTCACGGGTGGGAAAAAACCAAAACAAAAGAGAAAATTAGCAAAATTTTCAAACCAAGAACAACTGAACACTGTTTATATGGCCTTAAACTACTTTTAGAATATGACAGTTTTAAGGGGAAATTTTTTCTTGCAAGTTTTGAGAGAATATTCATTAGGGTTTTTTCAGCAATAACGCCCTTTCTTTTATTTTTTTTTCCCTTTAGTAAGAAAGAGGATGCTCCTCTTAATGGATTTAGTGCAGCTTTGATCTTTTTGCTATAAGCATAAAGGAATTCTTCAATCATGCATGTGTCTAAAAGTGAGAGCTTAGTCATTGGAAAAATAGATGACATCCCTTCATTAAATCTAGAACAGAAATTAGGCTATCTGCCTGCATTTATTAAATACAGCATTTTCATCCTCTTGCCCATATTATTTCCTACAAAGCACCTTTGTCATTATCCCACATGCCCTGTGGAAGCTCTGCACATGCAGTATCAATGTCTTTGTCAGTCTGCATGAACGATACTCCCCAGCCCTTAGATGCTCAATAACCCTACTATGTTGCTATGCATTTCATTTATCCATATGCCCAGTAAATTTTTGGCCAATTATCTTTGAAGACACAATATAGAAAAATATAAGTAGACATTCAAAATCCTTTCATTATGACAATAATCAAGATTTCTAAGCGGATTTTTTAAGAGTTATGCAGTGGCATATTTTGCCCTTGCTTGTTTTGCTGGCAATTCTTCTGCTGAGATCAGCCAACATATTTATACCGCAAATATCCAAATAAGAAGGCCAGTGTCCAACATCCATGACTTAAACTAGGTTGTCTCCCTGTGACAGTGATCTGGTTTTACATTTTCTTCTTCCTGTGTAAGCTGTCTGAAGTAGGTTTTACATTGATAGGTACAGGTTACATAGGGTTGTCACTTAAAAGTTATTACAGCTATTCAGCTATGGGCTCCTTACCTGACAAAACTTATGATAACTCTGTTTTCTTCAATGACACATTCATAAAAAAGAAAAAATCTTTTTCACAGAAAGTTTAAAATCATCATGTTTCAAGATTTCTGAGAGAGTTTAAAATCATAACGTTTCAAGAATGCAAAGAGAAATGTTTATAAGTCCATCTTTTATTTTTATGTTCCCACTGTTTGGCTCCAGTTATTCTTCATCCTGTTCCTGTTCTACCAATCACAACCTTTATTATTATTATTTTAAAAGTCTAATCCAATAGACACAGTAATACCTAGTAATAAAAACAACAACCATCTCACACTACAATGCTGGAAAATTTGGTATCTTTTTTCCTGTTCATGCAAGAGAAAAATCACCAAGTTAAAATAATTTCTGTGTTGCACTGGTATAAAAGTAGCTGAAAAGAAGTGAGCAAAAGAGGTAAAAAGGAAAGTAATAACGTTGGGGGCAGGGGGAGAAATCTCTGCTCTACTCTCTTTAAGAGATATGACCATAAGGGAAAAATTTAAATTTTAATGAAAATACTTATTTCCCAAAGGCCTGGCCAGCAAAGAATGCTGAATGAGATAATTCACTAACCAAAGGAACACAAACTGAAAAGCAGATTATCAGTGATGTGAAAAACAAAGGCAGAAGACATTAATAATTAATTGAGGAGGTTTCCTGTAGAGGTTTAGATGAGTTACAAAACTCTATGTGGAAAATCACTTGTCTACCAAATTGTTGTGTTCTCTTTCAGGGTTTCTTATACCTATGTGTACATCCAATATTAAGTTTCCCTGGTCTGAGTTACCTGAAAGGAAGTACAAATCCTAAATGGGATTTTTTATCTGTGTTGAAAAGCATATCTGTTGTGCTGCTTGAATGAAAGCTGACAAGCTACACCTTTATATTGTTGCAGGAATAAATACCATCAACATAAAGAGATGTCATCTTGTGCTCACACAGTGTGTCTCTCTATACATGATGGAAAGGCTGTCAAAACTGGTTACAACTAGAGATGCTCAGAGAGCAGTTGAAATAGAAATATCCAGCAGCAACTACTCTTACATTATGATTTATATTTTTACTTTTGGCAAGTGTGTAGAGCTTTGCCTCTGTTCTCTTACTGTGAGGGTTCTACCATAGAAAATAGGACCCCCAAAGCAGCAAATATGGCATGTAACTAAGATGGATATAATCTGAAGGGGTCATATTATCCCCAAAAGGGGTTTAATAGAGAAACAAAGGAAATTCTCCTTTGTCTCATAATTATGTCACGTCAGTGCTCTTGCAGTTGTAAATCACAGCATCTACTGATTGAAGATTCACTGGGCTCCGATAAGAGGATCTCAAAATCCTCCTGGATAGATATGACTAATTTAATGTAGGAAATTAAGTTTATGTTTGCAACTTGATGCTTTTCAAGTCAAAGACCGGAAGTACACATATGTCAATACAAAACCAACTGAATCTTGTCATATTTTGGACTGAATTTTCAGACATTTGAATGCCAAGTCTCTTGAGTTCCAATAGTAAAGTTGCTGACATTGTTAAAGTGATAGCTAAAAAGATAGTGATCAAAGATGAAGTGTGCCAAAATTTACGTTCATGTCATGGGACAGATAGGAAGCACAAATCTGGAGAATAGTAGGAGATGAGTACGAATAATATATTCTGTAAAAGTGTTGATTGCTTTGAATGTATTGGTAGATTCTTCACACACTAAAGGAAAGTTGAAGAAACTGGAATCCATTTCAATCCAGTTTGCAAGTAGTAAAAACACCTGGATTTTCCTAAAAACATTTTAAAAATTGTTTATACTAAATATACCCACATATTACTTTCAGGACAAGAATCACATAATGGCTGGAGTTGAAAGGGAAGTATGCAGATATCTATTTCAAATCTTCTTACACAGCACAGGTTGCACAGGATTGTGTCCAGAAGGGTCTTGAATATCTCCAGAGGAGACTCTACAACCTCTCTGAGCAAGCTGTTCCAGTGCTCTGCCACCTCTCTCAACCTTCTCTCACAAGAGAGATGCTTCAGTCTTCTCATCATCTTCACTGCTTTCAGCTGAACTCTCTTCAGTACTTGCTTGTCTTTCTTGTACTAAGGATCAAGAACTGGACACAGCATTCCAGATGTGTCTTGCCAGGGCTGAGCAGAGGGGCAGGATCACTTCCACTGACCTGCTGGCTCTGCTCTTCCTAACACACCCTAGGATCCCTCTGGCCTTCTTGGCCACAAGGGCACTGCTGGCTCATGGACAGCTTGTTGTCCACCAGGACCCCCAGGTCCTTCTCTGCAGAAAGAGCTGCTTTCCAGCAGGTCAGATCCCAGCCTGTGCTGGGGTTATTCGTCCCCAGGTGTAAGACCCTACATTTGTCCTTGTTAACTTTCAGACAGCTCCTTTATACCCATCTCTCCAGAAGGTTGAGGCCCTTCTGGAGGGCTGGGCAGACCTTTGGGGTATCAGCCACCCCTCCCAGTTCTGTATCATCAGCAAACTTCCTGAGGGTTACATTCAGCCAGGGTCCTGATTAATGAGTTGAACACAACTGGACTCAGTGTCAATCCCTGGGGAACACTGCGAGCTGCAGGCTCTAAATAGACTCTGCACCGCTGGTCACAACACTCTGATCTCTGCCCTCCAGCCAAATCTCAATCCACCTCACTGTCCACTCATCTAACCTACACTTCCACATGAGCTTTTTGAAACACTTTATGCCAAATTCAACATACTTCTCTCAGGAAAGTAAGAACACGTCAGGCTTTGAATTTGTTTGCTGTGAAAGATATGTGTACTATCTTCTAATCTTGGCTTTTTGGAAATTGAAAGCTTGCAGACACATGCAGTTTTAAGGTGATATCCATATAAATATATATACATATATGCAGAGGATTGCCACAGACATTTGAGCCATTAACAGTGTTAACTGCTGGAGCAGGATGCCTCTGATACCTGTTCCTGTGTATACAGAGACTTTTGGAACTAGACTTTTAATTGCATTAGGAGCAGCTTTGTCTCTTGAATTGTTTGTCATATTATTGAGAGATATTTTTAATTTTCCTAACAGAGATCTGTCTTTGTCCCACTAGGCTAAGATTTAATTAAGAAACCTCAACGTTGCTAACAACTGCACAAAGAGGGACGGAAGGACCTTTGTGACCAAGGATGTGGTTGTCATGGAAACTCTTGCTGTTTCTGTCACTCACTGGCTGTCTTTCAGGTAAATCAAAACAAAAAACAAGAAAACTTTGCTTATCGTTTTAAGGCTCTTAACTGCAAACAAAAATAGGAAGATGTAAAAGCATCCTGGAGAAGATCAATGTCATTATGAAAATTTTTGCCTGAGTGTGATGACCCACCCTTAAGGGAAGGAAGCACTTAATATTCAAAAATGCTCCTTGGTTGAAAAAAATTACAAAAGTCAGAGTCTGCAAAGAAGCATAGAGTATTATTGGTAAATTATGTATTTGGCATGAAAATTGGTATGTTTTTGCCTGACCTGCTGTGTACGCACATAGCGGTGGGGTTCAGATAAAGTACAGGGTTAAGGGAAAGGAGAGATTAAGCATATGGCAGTGATTCTTGGGTCAAGGGGAAGGATGGAAAGGAAAACAGAAATTAAAGAGATTCATTAAAAAGGGAGAGATTAATTAAAGAAAGGAAAAGAGAAAAAGGAAGGATGAGAAAGACGAAAAAGAAAAGGAAAAATGGATACACCACCTCTCCCTTCACCGTCAACCCAGACGATGGGGATGCCAATCCTGGTCTCAACGACAGCCCGGTTGAGGGGAGGCCCATCCTGATTGCAGTGTCAGCCCAGGTGATAAGCCACAATCCAGCTGTGTCAGTGTGGCTGATGAGATGTCCAAGCTCCAAGAGACAATGCCTGGGCTTGGGGCTGTGTACCTTTTTGTGGAGAGTCTTCTTTACTCTGAAGACAAGTTTCTCACTTTCTCTGCTAGTTACTTATCATGCACAGTCCATTCTTTTAGGCCTTTGTAGAAACGGGTCTGAGGACTTCCAAAGTTTTGGTGGTCTCAATCTCACCTTATAGTCCATGTCCACTTTCTGCCATTCATTCCTGTGCTCAGCTGTACTGAATTGTGGTTCTTTCTCACAGAAAAGTGCTGCCCAGTCTCCATTTGGCCCCTCTTATCCTGTCAAAACTTGTTCTTTCTCAGAGCCTGCCAGTACCAATAGTCCTTGGTTATTACCAAAGCGTCATGCCTGTTATTACTAAAAGTTCTTGGTTGGCTTCACAGCCATATTGGTGTTTGAGACACATTAGCCACTTATGTTCTGGTAATTGAGAGCTCAAAAAAATCTCACTTTGGACCACAGTTTATAAGATGATTAGGTAGTGGGCTTTAGTACTCATAACCCCCTCATAATTGAGAGCTCAAAAGGGTTTTACTTTACATCTTTGTTTATAAGATCACAAGAGAGTGAATTTTAGTCATTGTAATATCCTATCCTGGATGCGATTCAAGTTGGTAACTTTCTTTTAAGCTTCAGTAACAGAAATATTATTTCATTTGGGTTTTTCAGGCAAGAAAAAATAAATTTCAAAGGCTGCTCTTTAAAAAACTGGTGGTCGTCTGCTTTCTGGGAATAGAGAGTGTTTCTGATAAGCTGGAGAGAGGCTTAGTCCAGGTGCAATTCCTCAAGGCCAAAGCCTGAGGAGCATTTCACAGACCATAGTGAGGCCCAAGGATGGGTGGGAATGTGACTAAAGTCACCTTCCCCGGGCCTCTTCACTGAGTGGTGAAACTGTAAAGTTTTAGAACAAGATGATAATAAGTGCTGTCCTTGTATTAAGATATGCTTCTTGTATCTCAACAGTTACTAAGCTATTCTTATCCCAAATTCTTGCAAAATTTATTGGGCTTGTGTCATCGCAAGATGAAATTCAAAAATCAGTGAAATAAAACACCTGATTAGTAACAATAAAATTATATTTGGTACAGAATTTAACCATGGAAAGAGCCCATGGATGTCAATGTACATGCTTTGGATGCATACATGAGAGTCTAATCTAATCTGGTTTCCCTCATGTAGCTTCATTATCTTGTGTTTTCTAAGTCTATTGATTTTGGACAGGGAGAATTTTGTTTTCTTTGTGCTGGATTGTCAGCCACATTGTAAATTTTGATTTGTATTGTAGACATTTGTATTTTGGTGAGTCTAGTTGTAGTAGTACCTTACAATCATCACCTATTAACGTAATTTAATTGCTTTAGTGTGGGGGCTTTTTTTAATTTCTACAAATTGCAAGAAATTTGATGCAAAATTCAGAAAGATGTCAGAAATTAAAATTTAGGATTTTTTTCTTAAGTTATTTCTTTTGTGTTGAAATATTTGAGCTAAATGTCAACATTTGGCAGAAGGTATTTGTCTGTGAAACTAATGTACCTGAGCCTGTAGTTCATTTCACATAACTAATACCTCCTTACTCTCAACTGCTGTTAGAGAAAATACCTGTACAGTTTGCTCCAAATATGTTTGTCTAACTCTGTACAACACATTAATACCCTTCAAAATTTGTGAGACGCATTTCATATGCTGACAGTTCTGTATCCTAAAATTGGATATACAGGAATGAGCTTCAGCTGTTTGCCACAGGCATTGTTTAGGCAGGGACATTCAAACAACATCTTGCAAAGACTTAATAGCATTAGCAGTGACTAATTCTAATATAGCATTAAAATGTGAAACTACTTAGGAAGTTAAACTGAAAGTCAATATTTACAGAAGAATTTTATGTGAATAACATTATACCTTGAAAACTCTTGCCAGTCATTCAGCACCATATTTAAAATTGACTATTGCTCTCATCTATTGTTACTCGTATCTGATGGTTTCTAAAGCATTCCTTTTTTAAATTTTGCTGTGATTTGTGATTCCTTAGGGTTTTTAAAGGTTTATTCCATATTAATGCAGGAGATTTAACTTCTGTAAGAAATAATTTTTAACTGCAGTGGTTGTTTTCACATGTTGTTGAATACAATGTGATAACACATACATTTCTCACATGCACAGGCATAGTTTTTTAATTACTTCATGTGCAGTAATAATTATTCATTGTTAAATTTAATGCTATAAGAGCTGAAATTAACCAAATATAACAAAATTGGAGTTGAAGTTATTTTAATAAGATCATCAGTATAACTAGCAATTTACTGTCTCTATAATATTTGATTACATCATCCTGCATTTGGAGATGTTTTTGTATTACAGCACTCATTAAAACATGTTTACAGCTGCAAATGGTTCATTCCTATGGCTGATGCAATTCAAGTTAGCCTAGTAAGTTTGATGCCTGAATGCACTGTTAACAACAAAGCAATAGATATTCATAGTGCCCCACGAAGATAGTTCATTCAGTTTCTGTTCTTCTAGGCTGTGTTAAAATTCAGTACTTACTTATCCATTAAATCATCATATCATGGGATCAGTCCTAGCAGCAGGCAGTGTTTGGAAGAGAGTATTACACTGTTGCATTGATTTTGCAGTGGTGAGGGAAAGAATCTAAGAGAGGGGATGACCTCTCTAATTTTTGTTGATCCCATTTTTATACCATTTTTATCTTAAAACTGACCCTGTTACTTTGGTTGTGCTTTGGTTATGCTAAAGTGTGAATGTGTGGAAGTGTGCTTAAGCTATATGGAAAATTATATTTGAATGGAGAAAAAATATATCATTTTCTGAACATAAGAATGAGACTAAATTATGTCTCTTATTCTGATTTAGGGCAAAGGTAGTCAGGGAGTACAGCTCACAGTTATCCACTTAAATTGTCAAAAAGTTCACATTTATGAAATATTGATAATTAACAGATGAAAAGAAGATCTCAAACTTGATATGTTCCTTCTTATGTGTAGTACTTCTCTTCAAGCCAAACTGGAGTTGAAGAAGAATTAAGCTGTCATTTCTCACCTTGGGACAGCCTCACTAATGAACTGATGGTTGGAAAAAAATGTCGATATTTGGAGGGTTTTGGGGGATTTATTTTTTTCTTTTCTGTTTCTTCCTCCTGTGTCTTTCCTATACAGAAAGACACCAGGCTGCTAGACAGCAGATTACCATGGGGGAAACTGTAAATATGAAATTCAGAGTAGCTTTTAAAATCTGATTTGATTACAGTAACACACAAAGTACAGAGATGCTCAGTTTAAATTTAATCCAAGTTCGTCAGAATTAGTCTGTGTGTATATTCCCAGGGTCTTACTGTCCTGATTCCCATAATCACTTTACAGCCTGGTTTTATGTGTATAGTAAAGGCTGTGTATTTCTGGTTCACACCAGGAGCAGCTAAGCAGAGGACCTTTTCTTTGTCTAGACTTGTTAAAGCTTTCTTGCAGTAGTTTCTCAGAGAAGTTGGAACTGCATATTACCAAAAGTTTTTTGTTTAAAACAGCACCCCCTGACCTTGTCATGAGACAAATAAGTATGTCTCCTCATGTTTCAGAAAGGGAAGTATTTTTATAGCAGAAAAAAATTATATCAGATTATCATCTCATGATTTATATAAAAATTAAGATAGTGGGTTTTATTTGCAGATGTAAGACACTTGAAAAAGCTAGCTTGAGAATAGGACTCCTGTCATTCCTTTTAATAATTATTGCTGCCTGTTACAAGATGTTTCAAGTTTAAATATATGCTAAAGGTTGCATAATAGAGTGAATAGTATTCATAGAGTTCTAATTCTATTTTAATCTAACACATATTCTGTATGCCTTTTTGTTCCCCTGCCCATTTATCTACTTCTGTAGTATTACCTTCTGCATATTAATCGGGTCAAAGTGAGACTCATTTTCTCTGTAAGACTGCATAATTCATGGCATCGATAAAATTATGGGTATAATGAAAATAGCAGGAGTTCACAGGATAGAGGCAGTACCTTTGAGACCCAGTGGTCACTGTTCATAGCATTGAGTGGGTAAACATTTGTCCTTAAAACTCATCTCTATTCATTCCTTTTCACATAAAACAGTCTTACTACCAAGCAATGACTGCCTAAATACTGGGGGTTTTTTTCTGTATCCCTCAATATGGTGTTCAAAGCTAGAACCAGCACAACTTTTTCTGAACAGGTGTTTGCTAGAATATAATGTGAATGGACACTTACCAAAAAATGCTCTTAAGTAAGAGAGCACGAAGAAACACAAGTGTGCTGTATAGTTTTGACCTATAGCTGGCATGGATCTGAGGTGCTTCCTGTCTTTTACCGTGCCCATCCCTCTCCATCTGGCTACTTGGAGGCTTCTAGGAATTATCTCTATGATTTGCACTTATCAGCTTTCAAAACACATCTCAAACCTGCTCAATATGGAACTTTCAGAATTATCGCAGCCATGGCCAGGATTAAAATTCATAGCCTAAGGTTCACAAATTCATTAACCAAATCGTATAAATATGCATACCACTCTGAGTGCCAGGACTATTTCTCTATTTTGTTCTTCCATTTTTTAGACAATCTTTCCCAACTCAGTGGACAACTTCACAAATGTGAAATGTTATTTCTCTGCCAAATGAATGATGAACACATGAATGATCAGTGTTTATCACTGATAAATCTACAGTTACCCACAGTACCCTGCTCCCAACTCCTGGCCCTGCACTGACAACAGTAAAAGAAATACCATGCAACTTTTTCACCTTTGATAGCTGAGCAAAAAATCTGGAGACAGAGCTCTAGTCAAGTACTAGTGCCTGGGGACTTTCCTGTTCACAGACTTGTGAGTAAAAATGGAAAATGAGATAACACACAAACCTTCTACTGCTCATCCTGAAGTACTGCATTTGCAAAGGGTGCAAGGCAAGAAAACAGCCACAGCACTAAAAATTGAGGCAGATTGCTGTCCACATCCTCTCCCCTGGATCCAGTGCTGAGTTGAATCAGGAAGTAAAGTGCTTATCTTTTAAATATTGTAATTTCTATAACTTTAATTCAAAAGAAGAATGGAAAAGTAATAAATATTTACTACTCCCAGAATCCTGTTGTTTAATGTTAAGAAATCAGGAATATTAAGGATGGGAAAAGTTGTAGGCATGAAAAAGGCACTGGGTATGGATTTAAGAAAATATTTTTAGAATAAATCCTTCTGCTTATATGCATATCTGGGTTGTTGTTTATTTTTACATTTTTCTATGTTTAATTAAAAAGGCCGGTTTCCTACTGCTGGACAACAAGTTGTTGAAAATAGTTCTTACAACTTTTCCCAGCTGTTCCAAGTCATACTTTTCCAAAAACTGCAGTGTGTGACACTTCACCAGAAGTCCTCATCCCCAGGAATTTCTGCTACTTTCATCCATACTATGGGGAATTCAGCTGTTATACTACATATTGCAACAGTGATGAGGGTTTTGTAGGAATATTTGTAATTGGTGTGCTGGCAAAAGTAATTCATTCTATGAAGTGATTATCATTTTCATTAAGTGTGCTTCTAGATGACCACTTCTAATGATCAGAAGTAATAAAAAGAGTAATACTTAGTCTTAACAAGCAACTGAGCCTGTTTTCCCTTGCTTCCAGTGCCGGACATGTACAAGGAGTAGTTAACTCATAATAGAGGATAATTTAGAGTTTCCAAGCAGCAGTAATAATATCACAAATACATAATAAGTTATTAACTTCATTTCAAAAAGTCATTAGCAGTTAGCACAATGTTTCTTAAGCATTGACCTGGCCTTTTCTAATAGGAATGCAATAAAAAGACAGTGAAACCTTGGAAATTATGATAAATTCAGCTTTGAAATGAGATGCTAGCTTTCCAGTAATGAGGTTAAACCAATATTGGAAGAGGTCTACTAGAAAAGCTGGCAGATATGACTATGCTTCAAGTTGGAAAGCAAAATCAAATAACTTTAAAATTAAATGTTTTATCAAGTTTCTAATAGAAATTCTGTGGTGGATACAAGGGAATACGTGAGTTTGTGTGTGTGTGTGTGTGTGCATGTACCTTTGCTGAAAGAGAGTAAGACGGGGTTGCCTTCTAAATAATTTTAAGTTGTATTAATCCCTGTTTTCCTGCCATATACCTTCTACATTTCCCAGGGTGTTCATTGATAGCATAGTAAGCTGTCTATTGCTCCCTTTCATAGAGCTGCTCAGAAGTTTCTCAATGTGCTATCAAACTATCAGGCTAGATGTGTTCCGGAATTTTTCTTGCTTTACTGTCTTACAACCACATGAGCAAGATTGAATAAAAACCAAATGGTTGGTTCATCTCCAGCTTTATTCCAAGAAATAGTACCTAGTGCTTTTAACCCTAAGTAATGCCAAGCTCAAACCTTCTGACAGAATCTAATTTGCAGATTGCCTCGTATCTACAGAAAAATAAAAGTAGTAAGAAAAATCTTAAATATTTTTTGAAGCAAATAACCAAGAAAAATAGCACATTGTATGTCAAGATGTTAGGGGAAAGAAACCCCAACAACAACCAAAAACACCTGCAAGGAGGTTTTCTGCATTTATTTCTCATTGCTCAATTCCAGCATTTGGTAGCAAACATATTATTGCAAAAGTTCTCTCTGTCCTCGAGAGTTCCAGAGTTTACTTTTCTTTGATTTAAAGTTCCAGTCAGGACTCTTCAAGTGGTATGTTGTCAAATGTGTATTGTGGTTTCTTCTGGTTTTACCTAGCATGGTCAAATATACTTAATGACAACAAAATATTGAACTGATAAAGCAGTGATCACATTTTTGGGGTAAAATGAAACCTCCTTGCTCTTTCAAATGCAAAAGATTTTTGTAGCAAATAACATCAGAGAGACTAATTGCCACCATGGATTGTATAAATTTAGAGAATAAAAGCAGGAATGTGTATAAAACACCTTCAGAAATGATCCAGGGAGATACACTCATTGCTGTGTTTGAATGAAAAGTCATGTACTTATTAAGGTTATAAACTTTCAGCAATGATATGGTTTTCGTCCCACAGCTAAAGTCCATAGCTACTCTATATATGATAACTATCTGTGTCAGAAGGCAACACATAAAATAACCTGCCTCCTTGCATATATTCTCCTTTGCTCTCTAGGTGTAGGTGCTCTCTTTTTCTTTCAGATATTTCCCTTGGAGTAATGGCAATAGGTTAAACTCACATGAATTTTAGCCTATATGAAGTTAATATTTATTGTCTGTATCATACCTGGAGTCTTCATATGCAAAAAAAACCCCCAACTTATGTGGTTTTGTTTCTATTTTTTTTTTTTTGATCAGTTGGTTATGTAAAAAGTTTTACTTACCACTTGAAAACACAGCTACATTTTGGAGTCACCCTGAAAAAGTAATCATCAACCCGTGTTGATGATTGTGAAATAACCCATTGTTATTTGGAAAAATTACTAAATTATGCAAAAGTAAAATCTGTCAGTTTCTATACCTAGGAGACAAGCTGGCTGATGTGGAGAGGTCACGTATATAATAATGAATAAACACTCTTCGTAGCTACGTGAGCTGATGAACGTGGGTAGCTATGGGGAACTTCTCACTGTTCAAGACTTAAAGATGCACTTGTCAACTCTATATTGCGTTTGTTTAAATTGGTGCTAGCAGTTCAGTGGCAGCAGTTTCTTAACTGTACTTTAACTAAATCTCTTCCCCACACTGAATGAAAATAAACTGTGAAAAATAAATCTCTCTCCTGTCAGAAAGTAGGATGAATGCATACACTGCTTCGTGATGAGACGGTGGGAGGCAGTTCATTGAGCTGTGTATAGCTCCGAGACTGGTAACTGCTTTGCTCAGTGGGCTGCTTTGATGGAGAGGTTTTTCCCTATTAAGTGTAGTAGTGTGAAAATGTTATAATAGTGAAGAACATATCCTGCAATTTTGGCTTTATTCAACATGGCTAAGTGTGCTACGTACTATGAGAGCATTCAGCAGTGGTTTTAGTTTACTTCTTTGGATTTATCTGCCTTAATGTTGGGTATTCAAGTAGAAAGGCTTTTTCTAGTGTTCTGTTAAATACTCCGTCAGAGCCGGTTTTGACTGAAATTTTTCTGTGGTTGTGTGTTGGGGGAGTGAGAAGGTTGTGTGGCATTTTTATGTTTTAATCTTAGCATCCCTACAGCTAATACAGTGAGCTCAGTGGTTAAACTGTTCCTGTACCATTGATGTCCACTGGGGTGTGACCCTGTGGTGAGTGCACCATGGCCTGTGTTTGCCCTTAATATGGTCTGCAACTGTGAAAAGGGAGTGTTGCAGCCATGGCACTATAAGTAGTGTCAATTTAGCTCAGTGTAAAGCTGTAGGTGGTTTGCTATGGCTCACCACACAGCCATTAAGAGTATCATCTCTGCTCAGCACAGAATTGCAAGTGATAGTACTTAAACTCCCTATAACACTGTGAATGATAGTGCTCTCATTTTGTCCAGGAAGAAATGTGAAGACAGGCATTCTGACTAAGCGTGTGATTAAGGGAGTTAGGTAAAAAAAGAAAGTAATTCCATCATCTGCAAGAGGATGTGGCATCATTGAAATTTACTATTGATTTTAAAGTGATTAAAAAAGAACAATGGATCACAGAGTCAGCCATTTTAGAAGAAAAAGATGAGCATGTTCATAAATATTTCCTGACATTATCACAGTGTAACTTAGCAGTTCTGAATCCTTCTCTAGAGATGTTGCTTTTCTCTAAGCCCTGTGGAAACTATTCTTAAAAGAGTTGCTTGGTCTAGATGATTCTCCAACTGTTTTTAACTTGTCATTGAAGCCCTACCCTGTTCAGAAAGTTAAAAATGAAAAACCTCTCAAAAATTATTTTAGAATGTGAAATACACAACAGAAAAAGTAGAAGAAAATGTGCTGAAAACGTAGAATACAGAAATGAATGCTTTTTCTCATAGCTATTTTTCTGCTAAGATATTGTAAAGTCAGGTTTGTAATGAACTATTCTAAATCTACATATGTCAGAGATGGGCAGAAGGTGAGGAGTGAAATGATTACATCAGCAGGAAAATAAATGCACTCTGATTTGGTGACCTTACCCACTAGGAGTTACGTGAAGCATTACAATTCTGTAGAGTTTACACTTGAACCTATCGTTTACTTGCAACTCAAAGTAGCATATTTTTCTGTTTGTAATATACTTTTTCTTTGCTTAATTCATATTGTTTGATGACCACTTTAGATAGAATTTTTAAAATAATAGAAAAGATCATAAATAATGTACAACTTGGGCAACTGAAACAGGAATGGACATAGTGAAATGAACAAGAAACCATTGCAGAGCTCTCCTTACATTAATTGCACCATTGATTTGACTCATTGGGTGAAATAGAGCTTAGTCACCTTAACACAATTTAGTTTGTATAATTGCTAGCATAGATTGTTTACAATTGGATTACCTTATCTAACAGGAGACAGGGCAAGGCAAAAAAAAAAATCTAAATGTTGACCAGTTTGTACTTCTAGACTTCTAGTGTGCTCTTTAGTTTGATGTTTGCATCACAATTTCTTAATATTTAAGAACTTTTAAACTGCACCTTTAAGGATGTCAAAACAAATGTCAAATACTGGGTTTAGCAAGATTCCCTATGTGTGCTGCTTTGCATTTCAGAATTTCCCATTAGATTAGATTTAGGAATGAAAAAAGTAAGTTTGTTAAAAATGGAAAGAAGAGAAAAGGTAATCTCTCGGTCTTCTCTGTTCTGTTAGTATGATCTTAAACAATGTCTATAATTTATATTCTATTCTATATAGTTAAGGCTATAAGTTTACATGTCTCCCAGCTTGCACAGGAAAATGAGTACTGTAGTACAGTCTGACAGTATAGAAGACATGCCAAACTATTATAAGAAAAATGAAGTAGATCTAAAGCAAACAATTAGCTTTTTGGTTGCATGATGTATTAGAAAAAAAAAAGTCATTGAATTCAATACCATTCCCAAGGAACTCACAAACTTTTTTTTACTTTTTGTGTTTATTTTGGTCAGTTGCCCTTATATTTGTTGGTGAGGTTTTAAAATACCTGGCATAAGAATTTTTATGACAAGCAAAATACTTTTAAAAATATTTAATGAATTATTTTTTATGTAGGAATTGAGAAAATTATGATTTAAAATATTTCTAATTCTTGGCAATGCTTAAAAAGGAGAAATTATTGAGTTTTCACTTTGATAAGGTATATTTTGTCATAAATTATAGAGTTCTGGAATGAACTTTTCTTAATTAACCTCATTTTCACATTATTCATGTCAGTGAAAAAGTTCATTTTAAAATACCAGTTAATCTCCCAAATAGAACAAAAGCACATGCCTCTCTATAAAGTTTTCCAATTTACAACTTGAGTCTTCCTGGAACATTTTATCATATCTGTTCTTCTGAACACTTAAATGAATTTCTTCTTTCCCTCTTATACTCACACATTTCCACAAATTTTCCTTCTAGAAAAGCTGGTATGGGGAAGTCTTATATTATTTCATTCCACTGTGTAAGCAGGGCTGAATAATATTCTGTGAAGCTTAAAATTCCTAAAATATTTGGAGGTATCAAATAGACATATTATTTATCTGTATAAAGAATATAAAGATTTCAGTTATTTATCAGACTGGCTTAAGGAGGAAGAGTCTTACTAAAGATAGAATTAATCACAGTGGTTATGGTATTTTCTTGATGTTTAAGAAATGAAAAATTGTAAAATAAAAAAATAAAAACTAGCACTCTAGTCCCAGCATGCTTTAATGAAGATTTTTTGGCATGAAATAAAAGTAAAGGATTAAAAATAGATCTATGTCCTGTTTCTAAATCCACAAAGAATATTAATGTAGCTACAGAGAAATTCATCAAAACTGCTTTCCAGGGCTCTGATCACAATATTCTCATAATTAATTTCAAAGTAAATTTGTCTAGCATTTGCTTAATTTGTCAAGGCAGAACCAGTACAAAAAAATTAGTAATTGATGAGTTCACTTCTGGTTGGGAGCCTTGAAACTTGCCTTTGCTCTAGTTTCAAAGGCATATCTGCAGCACATTTTGTTGTCCACCCAAGTTACTGCAACACTGTAAAAGGATTGGCAGGTCTTTAAGAGTCTTCTGTTCTGGGAACTTCTTGGACATGATTTGAGGAGTTCATTCAGTTGAACCCAGAGAATGCATTTAATCCTCGCAGAAATATTTTCGTTAGTGTGGTAGTTTTTTTGTTCTTGTGTTCAGTGAGACGTGATCATAGCTGGCAGTGATATTAGTAGTTTTCCTCTTTCCTAAATTTAAATTGCAAATAGATAAACACTTAAATTTGCTGTTAAGCATTTATTATGAATTCCAGGAATCACACACTTAGAGATGATTAATCCTAAAGGCCATACGCTAAGTAAACAAGCCCCTATGCTCTTGATGTAATAATATAGCAAAATTATAAATCAGATTTTGCATTACATAATATACCAGAAGGAAAAGTTTGCTATTAATTAGGTCACAATTATTCCCTCTTATTTATAATCTCAGCGTATTAAATATTGACGGAATTAATAGGTTACCAGCTTCATTGTAATGGTGTCAAACAGGTCAAAATGCAAATAGGGATTGCTTTAATTGGATTTATTGATTTATGTACCTATGCTTTTTAATAATTTTTGTGCTTGGCCTACACAATTCCTTTATATTTTAGTTCATAAAGAAAATGCAGGGACCCCCTGGTCATATCTGGTATTAGTTCCTTAAAAAATGTCTCCACCATGCAATTTTTTGAATCTGCAAGTAGACTTATTTCTGTATGTCCCTTGCATGCTGAACCACATTCTTCTAACAGCAAGCCAATATTCCTTTAATTCTGGCTTCAAACTGAAAAAGTAAATTTCAGGGACTGTGTTGAAATAGTAAGCACTAAGACTCAGAAAATGAGACATTGTGCTGCTTACACTACTTAGAGATGTTGGTATAACCTATTTCAAGATATCTTCATGTGCTTCCTAGCACAACATTAAAATGTCACAGATTAATAAATGTCACAAAGGGTTTTATTTGGACTTCTAAAACAGGTTCGAGAATTTTGACCTGTAGCTCCTGCAATTGATGTGCTAATCAAATAATCTGAGATAAGGCAATAACTGTCCTGATCTCCCTATTCCCACAACCAGGCCCAAAAAACATTTCTGTAATTAAGAAATAGAGCCAGCCAGGGATATTTTCCTCTGAGATGATGTAGAGACAAGAGCATTCTTGTAGCAGCGTGTATGGTAGCATGGCTTTGATCTTCAATTTGCAGGAGTATGAATTTCAGGTAATCCTCTTGCCTTTAAAAAAGAAAGAAAAGGTAAAAAATGTTAAAAGAAACTCAAATGTTAAATAGATGCTGGTCCTTCACTAGAGTCTTCATTACACCTTGGATGAGCTGATTAACTTTGTAAAAATTACTCACTCTCTTTCTGTTGGTGATAAAGTGAGTTTAGTCTCATTTGTGTGTGTAATTTAGTGTTCATTTTTTTGGCAAGATTAAATCAAATCCATCCATTTTATACAAATGCACTAGTGTGGATTTCTATTAGATAGAGTTGTTGCAAATCACTGCTCAAATCTAATTTCTACTGCCTTTTCCTGAGGTTTTTAAGATTCTGACTAAATTTACTCTCCTGCTGCCCCAACCCTCCGCCACCCCAATTGGTAAGGGAGATTAACCAAGTAAACCTTACAAATTCAAGGATGATTTTTTTTTCCCTGGTAATTTTGTTGGATCACACATTCCAAATGGTTAAAAATAAAATTTACAACACCTTGCTGTCTTAACAGTAAACTAGCTTTCCTTAATGAAACTAAATCCATACAGTATGACTGGAGAATAAGTCTTTTGGTACTTGCCTGAATTCATAATGGATAGAAGTGTAAAAACCTAAATAGATCATATGCAAATGTAGATTTTTCAGAACGATAAGGAAAGATTTAGAATAGTATATTCTCTGTTAATCAGCCAACTACAGAATTCTAATTATCTCATCTGTGGCTATAAGGATGAGATATATATATAGACATAGAGATTTCATTTCTTTAAGTTCTGCAGATACATTGCAAAACTGTACCTCTGCAATGTTTAACTGTAGACAACCAAACAAATCCATCAATCTTCCAAACAGAAGCCCTATGCAGAAATTATTTTGACATTGATAGGATTGGTTTGTGCTTGCTTTTAAATTAAGAAGAAGATCTGCTAAAATATGTGTTGCTTTGTAAACCTGATATATATATATATATTTGCTTTAAATATCATCCTTCCATTTAAGAGTTTTGGAAATAAGTGGACATAATTTTACTTCCTCTACTAGGTATTTCATTCAAGCACATTAAATTAGGAGTCTGTCCTCCTGGTATCATCAACAAAGACAAGAATAACACTTCAGAGAGAATATTTTAGGATAAAGGCTAAAAAGCCTTATTACTCATTCTCCCTAGTATCCTTACAATGAGGTGTAGTTCTCACAATGTATGCTTTTGTTCCATATCTCTTTTTCATGGGTCCCACCCGTGCAGGTTTTTTTACGCAAAATCTGACATATAGAAACAAATACTCAAAATCAGCCAATTTTTAGTAATGAAATACAAACTTTCTCATGTAATGAAAGTATTAAAACCCTGAGAGCAGTTTTCTAAGTTTTCCCACCTATTTCAATATGAGAGTGACATAATACTTAAATTAGTAAAAATTTTGATGTCTGGAAGTACATAACAATGAATATTTAGTGCACTGATACTTTCATTTTATTTCACTGTCAGGATTAGATAAATAATGTTCTCCTTGGATGTCATTTCTTTTCTAGATGAAACAATAGAAGTATTTCTTTTGCTTAATTTGAAATTAATAGGAAAAAAGGAATTAGAATAGAATTAGTTCAGCATAGCCCTGTCAGACAAGAATTAGATAATTGTTAAAAAACTAGAATTACTATTGACATGTTGAAAAGACATATGCTAAAGAATATTTCTCTATATTTCCTCTTGGTACTTTTTTATCAGCTATTGTATTCACCTTCCCTTATTCAAGAATAATGATGGCATTTACAGTGTTCTATGAGATAAGACAATAACATCATCTCAGAGTTCCGCAGCCAGTTTCACAAGGCTGTTTGGATAGATTAAGGATGGAAGTGACTATTCTTTGATAAGGCCGCAAATCAAATTATCTTACTAATGTTTTACAACACACTGCCACTCCCACTGTTATTTCACAGTTATTGAGAGTATTTAGGGAAAACAGAGTATGGGATGTTGACTGATAGATGTACTGGAGTTTCACCTTGTTTCTCAGGTTTATTACTTCTTGTCATTCAGATAATTTTCTTATTGCTTTTTGCATCGCTTTTTGCATCATCTCTGTGAAAATTCTCGAAGTGAGCAGCACAATTGTGTGACAACAGGATAAGCAAAATATGTTAAATGGTTACATTATAGGAATGGAGTCCTTCAAACAGGTTTTAGGAATTAATGGAACAGCTTAAAAGAAAAAGTGTACTCTTCCTTGACCCACACATTATGATAAAATCATAGAATCGTAGAACCATAGAATTATAGAATGGTTTGGTTTGGAATGGACCTTAAAGGTCATTTCATACCAACTCCCCTGCCATGGCCAGAGCCACCTCCCATTAGAACAGGATGCTCAGGGCCCCATCCAGCCCGGCCTTGAAATCTCCTGAGGATTGGGCATCCACAACTTCTCTGCCAGCCCTGTGGAGGTCATGCTTGGAGTGCTGTGTCTGGTTCTGGACTCCACAGCACAAGAGAGACATGGACACACTGAAGGCAGTCCAGTGAAGGGGCATGAAGTGAAGTATGTCTCCAATGCAAAAGGCTGAGAGACCTGGACCTGTTTAGCCTGGAGAAAAGAAGGCTCAGGCCAACGTGATCAATGTCACAAGAACCTGAAAGGAGTGTGCAAAGAGGATGGATGGAGGCAGGCTCTTTTATTTACTGGTGCCCACTGACAGAATTAGTACAAAGTGAAACATCAGGAAATACTTTTTGACTGTGAAGGTGACTGAGCACAGGTTGTGCAGAGACACTGTGGAGTCTCTCCTTTGATCTATTTAACAACTTCCTGCATATGATCCTGTGGAACCAGCTCTATGTGTCCTCTCTGTAGTATGGGGGTTGAAACTACATGATGTCTGGAAGTCCCCTCCAATCTTAGTTGATCTGTGAATTAGTTAATCAGTACTGAAAGACAGTCAAAGCTTAAAAAATCAGTGTAGGTACTAGGGAGGAATTGTTTGCCAGGAATTGTTTTCCTTAATAATAGTGTGCGTACCATAGACCTGTTGTCCTATGGTTTATTTGTCCTTATGTGTCAGGTCTTCTGCTCCTAGAGAAGTCAGCAGATGTTGGGCATTAAGTTTGCTAGTTAGAGAGGCACCAAGCAAAAAGCAAAAACATTTCTTCATTTTCTGGGTTGACTTTTACATGTGTGGTAGATTAAGTTAGTAACATTTTACCATTTCCTTCTCTCCCTCTCATTTCTCTTCTGTCTTCTTTTTTATAAATTTTCTTACCATCTCATTACTACACAAAACATGCTCTTCAAACTACCGTATTAACATTACGTCAGTCTACCCATTTGACTTGTTGGTGTTAATGCTTGTAAAATACCTTGTACTGACAGTCAAGTAGAATAGTAAAAAGCTTAGTAATTCTACATACTAGGGCTTTGTAGTTATGAATTTTCTAATATACACACTGGTTATTTTTCCCTGGCTTGCTTTGGGGTCTCTAGGTGCTTAGCTTGAGAAAGCAAAAAGGAACCATGTATGAATTTAGAAGTACTATTATGCAGAGCGCATTAACTGAGGTTTGCAACAGTTTGGTGTTTTGAAAAAAAAAATTCTTTGGAGATTTGTTGGCACTAAACACAACAGCAGAAATATCACCAGCAACATGTTCTCTACATTCCCAGTGGAACCCTGAGGAATTCTGGCTGCTTTCCTTCCTCATTTACATTTATTTTCTACTTGTTCAGCAGAGCTCAAAAAGAAGAAAAAAAATCCATTTACACATGGATCTACATTGTTCCTGGCTATTCCTGCAAAGGTGGCAACAATACGTGTTGATGGTTTGAACTTTCTTTTTTAGCAAAAGTCAAAAGAAGGGAAATAAATTCTGTATCCATAGATGGAAAACATTAATCACTGAATACAAATGTTTAAAATTCAGCCTTTTTTTCTGTAATCTTTTTTACAAGAAAAAAAAGCAATATGGCTCATTAATTATTTTTGGCTAGAATTTGAATGCGTATCTGTGTGTGTATTTGTGCCATATGATTTAGCTTTGGTTTTTTAAGGGTATTGTGATATATATTTTGTGCAGGTTTTCTAATTCTGGTAAGTTTCAAAAAAAAGCATATTTTTTCCTCCATTTTTTACAGACAGGAAAGAATTTCTAATAGTAGATTAAAATAAGAATTGAGCTGTCTCAATTGTAGTGGACCAATTGTACCCTCAGCAAAACATTTCTTGCAAAACAAATAGTGTCACAAATTTATCATGATTTACATAGATTTATGTGGATGATTTATGGTGATTTTGGGTTTCACATCCTTTGTAATGACATGATCACCCATCAAAAAGAGAGGACAGTATGAATATGGTGACATTACAATGTCACTATTCTGGTAGGTGTTATACAGTGTCATAATCCATGACACAGTAATTTCTTGCTGACAAATACAGATGGTTTGGCCTCTGATTAGTCCATTATTCCCAGTCGAAAGGACAGCTTGAATTTTTAGTTCAACCCCTCCCTACTTAATAATTCCTGGTTGTCCTTTAAAAAACCCACAGCAGGAGGTTTAAAAGCTTCTTCGACAATACTTGTAAAAAAAAGAAGACTTTAGTCTGTACTGCCCTCAGTAGTTTACAATGTACTTCTAAAATTAATGTGTGTCATAGTGCAAATAATATTTTCTTGGGCATCTAGATAGATAAACAGTGTTTGCTTTGAGTTCCACTTCTGATATGTGTCCTTTCTTCTTAGAGTACATGAAAAAACATAAATCAATATAACTGTTATGTCAGTGCTGTACTGATTCATAATAGATATTCAAAATTTTCCCAAGTTTTGACACAGTAGCAGAAGACCATGTGAAGTTTCACCTTGCAGACTT
Source organism: Illadopsis cleaveri (assembly GCA_013399915.1). Lineage (NCBI taxonomy): Eukaryota > Metazoa > Chordata > Aves > Passeriformes > Timaliidae > Illadopsis > Illadopsis cleaveri. Next base: position 602,446 of record VXBB01005113.1, on the reverse strand, counting down.
TGGCACTTTCTAGATCTATTGCCAAAGGAATTTTCCCAGGTTGAGCAGACACCTTTATTTAAATCTCTGTATAAATCCTCTGAATATAATCAGCTAATGCACAGAAGCTTATATTACCAAAAGCTGTTCAGTATTAAATGGCAATGACTGAAAAGTCTTTATTACCTCTTTGACCTTGTACAATTTCTTAGAAAAAGAGAGGGATTTGGGATCAAAATTCTGATCTGTTCTAACCATGTTTTTTCCTCTGTATTTCATCCTTTCCAAAGAACAGTTTTGGAGAAACAAGTTCCCCTCACAAAGTGATTACCATGGGTCACTGCTAAACACTTTCCATAGAGCTGTGACTACTTAGAGAGCTTACAGCATGAAGAAGACCAGTTTTCAAAGTACAAACCTTATGGGCTGTAAATTTTTCTATGGTTTAATTATTTGGGTATTGACATTGTTAGATCAACTAAGAGCACCAAGGGTGCCAAAGATGTTTGGTTATTTTGCCATTAAGTACTTTTTTTTTTTTTTTTTCCCCAGCTTATGT
>VXBB01005113.1:561369-601863 GCA_013399915.1 Illadopsis cleaveri | reverse complement strand
TTTTTTTTTTTTTTTTTTTTTTTTTTTTTTTTTTTTTTTATTCCCCCCAGCTTATGTTCTTCTCTGGTTGTTCTTTTACATTTCTTAAAAAGCTTGACAGTGAAAACATAGACACAGAAGAGAATAGTAAATCATAGAAAAACTGAGATTGGAAGGGACCTCTGGAGATCAATTAGTCCAGCCATCACCTCACAGCAGGGGTAATTATATCAAGACACCCAGTGCAGACTATGTCCATTAGAGTCCTGAAGAATTCCAATAATAGACATCCCTGGGAAATATATTGCAATATTTAACCACTCTTATGTTAGTTTTTTCCTTGGTATCCAACACAGATCTCTTATGTTTCAGCTTGTTTATTCCCCCTACTCCTATCAAGTTATGAGGTTAATGTAATGACTGTTAATTATTGGCTTTTTTTTTATAATTTACATTAAGCTGCTTGTGGGTGTAAAGAGTTGTAACGTGAGTGTAATAGTTAATGGAAAAAGAAAAAATTGAAAACAAACATTGGCTGGTGGAGTAATAAGGTTATTGATGTTTCACTTTGATATAGGTGAATCTAGTAGATCTGATTCTACTCTGTTTATTTGGTTTTAGGAATAACTCAAAATCTTATTTTGCATTTACAATGTAGGGTAAGCGACATTTTGAAAATCTGTTACTGTTCTTCCCTAATACGTTACCTTAATTTTAATGGCATAATTTTCTTTGAGTTGAGGGGTTTTATTCCCTTAAAATCTTGCTTACCCCCAATAAAAATAAGTAGAATTCAGGAAACAATATTGGAATTTTATATGAAGGACTTGGTTCTTGACTTTGCGTTTGCAGTTGGGAGAAAGACTTTATTTAACTAGGCTGGAGCAGCATAGGTTTTGAGTTATGAAAAACAGAGGTAGTGGTTTGGGAATCTAAATCATTCTTTCTCAGGAGTTGTAGTTCAGTGGAATAAAAATATTTCTGTATGTGCCTACTGTCTTTAAAATTTAATCAAATAAAGGGCAAATGCTTAGTATTTGTTAGAGAATGGCTTATAGAATCCTTAATTATGATATGTAATTTTATCTTTTATTACTTAATTGATCAATTTAACAAGTTATTTCCATATACATGACCTATTAATGTACTATTTTTTTTAGATTATTACACTGTTGGTTTTTCTATTTGAATTTATTGCTTGAACCACTAAGATGTGTAAGTCCCCATGATACAGGGCCAAATTAGATGAAGATGATGTAAAGTTCCTTTTTTTTTTGGTGCTTGCTGTTACTTAATATTTAATATTTAATGCTGTTGTGTTGGACCTGGAACTTGAGTCATTTCCTGTGTTACTCTACACTTCTTTTTCTGCAAGAGTACCCTTGAGATCTTGTAATTTGCAGGCAATGGGGAGTTTCTATCAAGATTTTGACCAGTCTTTAATTATTTACCATGTCAAAGATTCTCTAATGTTTTTATTGCCCCCTCATGAGCCATTTACTAAAAAGCAATTTGCTGTTTTGGAGATAAATTAGCTTTATTTTTGCTTGTTGTAATACACAGCAAAAGAGCTGTAAATGGGCTTTTTTTTTCAGGTCATCAGAGATCCTATTAAATTCGACTGCCCTCATTTTTCACATTCTTAAAAGATCTATTTTTGGCCTTGTTAATAACAACCAACATCTTGACATTTTAATACTGCAGCTGCCTTTTCCTAAAGCCAATAGATAAAGAGGAGGGTGAAATATTGTAATTTGTTACCTTGTTTAGCAGTCCTGCAGAGAACCAGGTGGCAGCTGGACAGCACTGACTCTTGGCTGCACATGGCCAACAAGTCCTTTATGTCCCCAGTTTGGTCTACCACATGGGACTTGCACTGTGCCACAAAGGAAAAGGGCTTTTAGCTATGCTAAATCCACAAGTGTGGAAGGAAAACAGCTGGGAAAACTTTGGACCTGTGTCATGGGTCTTGTCTTGACCTGTCCAATGCAGTTCTCTGCTAAAATGTGGTGGTGGGCTGCATCATCACACAACTGGCCATCTAATGAGGTATAACTCCCAATTTTCATCTCTCCCTGAAATCTGTAATACAAATCCTGTGACCCTAATGAAAATTTTGATATGAAAGATCAGGTTTGGCTGTCGTGGATTAAGCCTCAGTAAGTAATGCTGCTTTCTAGAGTGTCCTCTTCTTTCCCCTGATTTGATGTAGTTAGCACATTTCTAAAGTCCATCAAGTGGCTGAAATAAGGTGGAGTGGATCTGGAGGACAGGAATAGGCTTGAGATCAAAGGAAAGTTGGTTCCAAAATGTTTGTTTAAACAGTTTTCTCTATATTCACAAATCAAAAAAATAGTGTTTCTATGGGTTTGGCTTTCCTTTACAGCCACCAGAATTAACCGAAAACCAGCTGTAGACTTACAAAACAAGGCTAGGCTATTCCACAGTATTGTGCCTCTTCACCTTATTTAAATCAATAAGGCATTTCATGCATAAATGAATGGAGCTGGTAGATAGCTTGCTTCTTCAGTCATTTCCCATGTACATCTGTTTCCATGTCATGTGTAAATATGTGTCCATATTTATGTATACAAACCAACTCTTCCTTGAATGACACGAATTATGTAAAATAAACTGCTTGTATGCAAGGAGCTTTGTCTGTGATACACAGTGATTAATTTCTAACTGTACATCGCATGCCACTCTGCAGTTTATGGAATAACTTTGATACTGTCTAGATATTAGTGTAAATTTACATTTATAGAGGGTGTTTCATGATGGAGCACTCTGAGTGTGCTTAGGGACTCAGCATGCATGTATGAAAAGTACTTAGAGGAAATAATTCACTGCTGGAACTCAGCAGCTGTTCATGTATACTTGGAACTTCAAAATCCAAGTGTTTCCAATGCTCCCATCTTTGGATAATGGCATCCTCCACAAACATTATGAAAGCATATTATAAGAAGAGTGGAATTCTACCTACTTATTCTAGTTTTAGCTCATTTAAGAAGATAGTTAAACCTCAATGTTTCAAAATCTGTTTTCTGACCAAAAAGAAATGTTGCAAAAAGAGAAGGGTTTGGAATCAAACCCTGCCTGATAAATTTTCTCTTGTCATCCAGTCATCAGTTTCCATGGAGTTTAATTGATAACCACCCCAAAATTGAAAGGTTGGCCAAAATTCTATGGTGTACTTGTAAAAACCAATATGTACAAATAACAATTGCAACAGTAAAGCATTGGCTACCACCGCTTGGAAGTATTTTAGAGGGATTTAGGAAGAAAGTAAATACACACGGGCCATTTTATTTGCTTCAGGAAACTAATTGTATTTTCTATATTTATATAAAATATAGATACAATTCTCTCCTTAGACCAAGTCCTGAAAGTGATGTAGAGAGTGGAATTACATTTAAATTATTTATTTATTAGTTTATTAATTTAATTAATTTAAACTATTGGTAACATAAATTTATATATGCAATAGAATACTTAAAAGAAAGTCTCTATGTTTATTTTTGTCTCTTTAGGAACTAAGAATTTTCAGGAGTTTTGCTGATTTTCATGATGATATATGTAAAAGTCTGCAAAATATAACCCTGCAGCTAGTCCTGTTTACTCTAGGTGCCCAATTTCCCTTTAAAAATCCATTTATGTAATCAGTAGTTTAACTGTCATCTATATCATGATTATTATAGCTTTTCACCTCAAAAATCAAGAATTATTGTCTAATACAAAGAGACCTGAGGAATACATGGTTTTCAGCTGAATTTTTCACCATTGTTTTTTCTCAGATTTTGTTTATTTCCACCTAATTGCAACAGATGTACATCCTTCCGTATTGGCCATATGTCTAGATCTGTAGATTATTTCTTTTAGCTGTAAACCCCTCATTTCTCTTGCATTCATTTCCAAACACTAAGCTATTATTAAAATGCTGTTTGGAAGACTTTGGCCAATGAACAGAATGTCTAGGAAAAAACAGGGAAAAAATCGGGTATTCACTGAAGAACAGAATATTCTGAGTTGGAAGGGACCCACAAGGATCATCAAACTCCAGCTCCTGGCCCTGCACAGGACAGCCCCAAGAATTACACCATTAGCTTCTCAAAAATTTCTGGGAGGGATTTGTCCCTATGGAAACTGCAGTTTAAAACTAAGTTTCTGAGTAGTAAGAAACAACAACAAAAAAAAGATGTCAGACTTTGCAGAGCTTAAAATTGATGTAAGCAAGCAGACAGTAAGGTACTAATTGTAAGGCAAATACACCTTTTTGCCTCAGTTGGGATTTTGAATACATAATAGCCATGATAAGGGCATGATTACGCCTGATGGAGGTGTTGTTTAGAGGGTGTTTATAATTAGAGATTCTTCCAGTGTTTTGTCCTATCCAATTTGTTCATTTTGATGGAAGAATCAATAGTGCTAGCCAAAATAATTGGGAAAATTAGTAGCAACTAATATAACACAATATGCATGTCCTCCTTGTTATAACTGGCATTTAGGCACGGCCTTGGCAGAGTGGCAGCACATATGCAGAGGCTGGAGAATCTGCAAACGGACAGCTGCTTAGATCCTGATCATTCTTCAATTTCAAATACATTCTTTGTAGCAGTGAAAACAGATGAGGAGGCAGGGAAGCTTTACAAAAGACAGTGTCCCTGATAAGGATAAGTATCTCATTGCTAATTGAAGGAATATGTGCATTATTTCTGCAAATGCCAGTTTTGTTGTTACTCCCAAGCTGTTACTTACAGGCTAGAAGATTTTGCTTAACTGCATTCACTTGCACTGAGGCTTTAGAAGCATGAAACCTACAGACAAAAATGTGTCTCAAATGAAAACCAGAAAAGCCAAAACAATCTCTTTGTGTGTATGTGTGGTTTTTGTTTCCTTTTAGAGGAAAGAAGTTTTATTTTACTAGACAATATGTAAAGGGAGAAATATCCTTAAAAGATATAAAGAATTTAAAATTAAAATTATTTTTCCTCTTTCTACTTGCTTCTGATTTCATAAAATGAGCAAATATTGTGGCCATAGTGAAACAGGGAGGCATTTGTCTATGTCAGGAATCCAGATGTGTGAGAATAAAAACACAAAAACATACCTAATCCATTAATCATCCGACTGCACAAAGTGAGAGGAAGATCTGTGAAGATCTTGCCATGTTATTCTTGTAATATAAATTAGTTTTTCTGGAGTCATATACTTCGGTATCTATTAATTCATGTGACCACCGCTTTGTTCCCAGCCCATCTAATCAGTGAATGACTTTGTATTTTCCAGTGGCCGGTGTAAAAGGACTGAATGGCTTATCTTAAGTAAAACTTTTATTATGTTTCCAAAAGTATTAAGTTGTTTTTTGGGTTTTTTGTTTTGTTTGGTTTGGGGTTTTGTTTATTTGTTTGTTTGTTTGTGGGGGTGTTTTTTGTTATAAAGCTGTATCAAAGAACAGATGATTTATGGTTTCACAATTAGAGTTATTCTGGCATTTGGGGATATGGTGTGAGACAGCAAACAAGAAAGAGGGGACACATAGATTAAAAATACATTCTTGTAATTCTTGGCTTGATCTTTCAAAGAAAAGGAAGAGAAGAAGACACCAACACAGTAAATGGAATTAGATGGCATATTTTCATAGTGTATTTCTCTATAAAAATTCATGTCTGATATCACTACAAAGGTTATAAATCAACAACATGAATTACAAAAGTCCTGGAAGCTGCAATCTAGTTTGGTCTAGAAAAGTCCTCAGAATCAAAAGCAAATTCTTGGTAGGTAACCTCACTCTAAGCTGCATTTCTGGACATTAATTGGGAATTAAATGGTGTATGGACTCCTTCTAGAAGGGATTGGTTGAATTCCATCATAGAAATAATAACAGGTTCATAGAATCATGAAATCATGCAATGGTTTTTGTTGAAAGGTATCTTAAAGATCATCTAGTTCCAGCACCCCTGCCATAGGCAGGGACAATTTCCACTAGACCAGGTTGCTCAGAGGTCCATCCAGTATGGCCTTGAACATTTCCAGGCATGGGGCATCCACAGCTTGTCGGAGCAACTTGTTCCAGTGGCTCACTGCCCTCACAGTAAAAGATTTCTTTCTAGTATGTAACCTAAATCTATGGTCTTTCAGTTTAAACCCATTATCCTTTGTTCTACCACTACATACTCTTGTAAAAAGTCCTACTCCAACTCCTTGTTCCCCCCTTTAGGGACTGGAGGGTGTTATAAGGTCTCCCTAGAACTTTTTCTACTCAGGGCGTAACAAGTCCAATTCTCTCAGCCTGTCTTCACAGGGGAAGTGCTCCAGCCTCTGATCATATTTGTGGCCCTCCCTTGGAGGCACTCCAACAGTGTCATGTTTTTCTTATGCTGTAGCTCCAGAGCTGCACAAAGCACTGCAGGTGAGGTCTCAGCAGAGCAGAGGGGCAGGATATGTTTGGCTTTTTATGCTGTGAGTGCACATGGCTCGGTTGTGTCGAGCTTCTTGTCCACCAACATCCCCAAGTCCTTCTTGGCACAGCTGCTCTCAATCCAGTCAGTCTGCATTTCTGCTTGTGATTTTCCCGTCCCAAGTGCCAGACCATGCACTTGGCCCTGTTGAGCTTCATGAGGTTTCCATGGGCCCACCTCTCAAGCCTGTCAAGATCCCTTCCCTCCAACATATCAATGAATCATGTGATGTAGCTCTCCTGAGGAGATTTTGGAAAGGAAATAAATTGTATTTTTGTAACGTTAATATGAATAAATATTAAAATAAATAGATATAAATATATCTTGATGTAATAGAGGACACTTAATGACACCTAGTTAATGGTATTATCTATTTATCTTAAGTTTTTTATGTTGAAACTAGTACTGTTATTTTTATCCTCAATTGTCATATTCTGCTGTTTACTTTCTACAAAGGATAAAATTCTCCCGTCCATAATGAATGAAGGAGGGAAGGAAAGAGGTGTCCTTGAAAGTAAAGTGAATTTTCAGTCCCTTCTATCCCACAACAGCATTTAGACTTGCAACTAATATTAATAAAAATTACATCTACACTTGTGGCCAGGCAGGCTGGCATATGTGTAAAAATTTTGAAGGACAGTAAGTCAGCTGAGGTGTCAGTCAGAAGCTGTTCAAGCTGTAATGATAAAGAACATGAAAGAGTCTGTTCTAATTTTAATTAATGCTAAAGGGATAGAAAGTAAAATTCACATTAACATTCTGAGTAATCTTGAACATTCATTGTTTTTTGGCAGTCTTAGTCAGAAGTCTATTTGAATCAGTCAGTCTTAGAAAATTGCATTATGATATATTGGTTTGATCACTTTCCTAAGTCTGTTTGGCATGCAGCCATCATTTAGTAAATTGCAGAAGAAAAGCATCAGAAGTACTTCATAGGAAAAAAAAAAGCAAGAGAGAGAGGGAGAGAGAGAGAGAGAAGGAGAAGGAAAAGTAGATAAAATATACTTAGAATTTAAATTTCATATTTATATATCAGGAATATAGAGTCATGCCTGAGTGATCAAATGTGACTTTATGAACCTTTGAAAAAAGTCCTAAAAGTACCTATTCCTTTATCTACCTGTGAACAAAAAACATATTTCATAACAATCAGAATGCACTTGGAAAATTTTATGTTGAGGTTCACCTTGAAAGCTGTGCTATCAAACTGTGTTGAAACACTTAAACAAACCATGACTGCACCTCCTCCTTTATGTACAGTGATCTGATACCTTAAAGGGTTAAAAACAGCAGAAGAAAAGTTTGCAGAGCAAGTCCAAATCACTTGCTGAGTTAATTTGTTTTTGCTGAGTCCGTTTCTCAGTATTGATTTTTGATCTGTGCAATACATTGCAAGGAACTGGAATTTTTGAATCTAAAAGCAGTTGCTTTACTTTGTTTACTCCAGCATGCACAGTGCATTTCTCCTTACAATTAGAATTTGTGGTTTATTTTCAGAAAGAGGAAGGAATGTGAAGTACTTCAGGGTTTATTTCATAGTAGTTCATGGGTACTCAGTACAAAAAACAAAGCTCCTAAATCCAGGTCACTCTTTGCTCAGACTTAGACTCCAGATGAATGTACTTTCTATTACATATTACTTTAACTCCTGAGTTTGAGGCCCTAGATATAAACACAGCAACTCCCATTGTGAACCAGAGCAGTGAAATTATTCACTGACATTACAGCCCCCTAAGGATGCCCCAGCAAGGCATTCCCTGTCTGTGGAGCCTGAGCTGGAAGAATTCAGGCTTGCCTCAGGCAGATACATTGCTAGCCAGACATAAAGCAGGAAAATAAAGTTATTATAATTAAAATTATTATAAAATAAACCTGAACTGAATTTTTCCAAGTAGTCCTCCCTCTCCACAGGGACTCCTCTGTGGCAGTGGAACTCCTCTGCACTGACTAAACAAGAAATTCTTTCACTATTCTTCCTGCAATAGGGGAATATCACATGGCAGCTGGAGCATTTTTAGCAGCACAAATTGAGATAGCTTCATTCTGAATGCTTTTGCTACTCTGCTTAGGGCAGCTCTGTCAGACATGATAGATAGAAGTTCTTGTTCTCCCAAGAAAAAAAAAAAGAAGTTTAAATCTTTCCCAATGAATACAAGGCTGGAATCTATTTCTTGCTTATTGTCTCATTTCACAAGAGAGAGCTGATTCAGCACTGCTCAGCAGATGACACTTTATGGCTCCATCCTTAGCCAGAATCAGATACCTATATCCTGATATCTGTGTTGAGGTGCACCAGTGAATCTCTTACACTGAAAATAAGGGCTCATTCCCTGTCTGAAATTTCTTACTTATGTTAAAAGGCTTCGTGCTCTGTCAGCTGGCTTTTATAGCTCCTGGTTTTAAACAAGTACATTTCCACTCTGTTTGTTAAAAGTTCAGTTAAGAGCTAGTTTCCTTGTAGTCAGCACAGAAATTTGTGGAAAACCTTTAGTACCATTTCATTTAAATAAATTATCAGAACTACATTTTATTATTCTATTTTGCTTGACAGAATGGAAGTCTCAAATTTCAAAGAAATTAAGGCCTCCTTCTAAGCAATCACCTTACTAGGACAGGAAACAAAAAATTTCAGATAGCATAAAATTGGAACGTTATGCAATCAAAAGTATAGGTCAGAATAAAAATTAAACTCTAAATGTACAAGCCAGACAATAATAAAATATTAGATAAAGCACTGTTAAAACATCAAAATGATCTGTGGGAGAAAAAATTAATATGTTTGATATCAAGCTTCATAAACTTTTGCAAGTTATCTACACAATATTGTTAATTCTGGAATATGTCCCTCTCATGCCACAGTGTAATCAGTTTTATCCTTTGGCAGGATAAACTGTCAGATATTGACAATATTTATCCTATAATATAACAGGTGTGATACTTCCCTGAAGATGAGGTACTTGTGCTCATAATCTTTCTCTGAATAAATTAGATCAGAGAACTGAAACCAGGTCTGCCTTGTCTACATATCATGTATGTTTCAAAGGCCATGACTATCTCATCTTAAAGCAAAACCAAACAGAAACAGCTTTAAGCTGACTTAGGTTAGGTAGATTTAGGTAGACTTAGATTAAGTAGACTTAGATTAGATATTATAAAGAAATTATTTACTGAGGGGTTGGTGCAACACTGAAATAGGTTGCCCAGAGGAGCTGTGGATGCCCCATCCCTGGAAGTGCTCACAGTCGGATTGCATGGGGCAATATGGCCTAGTGGAAAGTTCACTGCCCACAGCCAGGGATTGGAACTAGATGATCTTTAAGGTGCCTTCCAACCCAAACCATTCTCTAATTCTATTTAACCATAGCATTTGTTGGTTTTTAGGCAGGCAAACAATATCTACCAATATTTTCAAAAGCCATGCTGGAATTGTAAAGCATTACTTAAACTGTCCAGCACTGATTCAAACAGCACCTGCTGCTGCTATTTCACATTATCAAGTTGAATATCATGATGAAGAAGAATACAGTAAAATTTCCCCATCTCTTAAACTTACTGCTTTATTTCTTTAGAGTACTGTTTCATACAAATGTTGTGGAAAAAAAATGGATTTGGAGATAAACAAATAAAAACCTCTAACTGTATAGAATTAACTGTTGTCTTGCTATACTAAAAGGTAAACTGGAATTGTCAAGAGCTGATGACAATTATAAAGCAATTGGTGGGAGAGAGGATGTAATACATTGCTTTCCTTCTAAAAAGTTGTCCACATAGAGAGCTGGCTAGCTCAGCCTTATCAAAATTCCACTCTTCAGGATGCCAGTAATGTATCCTCTATCAGCACAAAATGTGCAAATAACCATGCCACCACTTTTTGACTGAGACATTCCCTAATACAGGTGAGCATTATGTTATATCTGTATCTTAAGTTGTGTGTGGATCCTTGTTCAGGTAGAATTTAATATTGTTTGTGTGCAGACAACAAGGAAAAGAAGATTATGCAGAAGATGGATGAGCATATTTCAAATTGCTTCCTTCTTGTTTTCTCTCACCAGGATGAGAATGCATGAATGAATATTTAGTAGAAACAAAAAGCAAAATTATAGGAACACACATATTTTGCATATGTCCACAGTATTTCTCTCTATTATAGTCCCTTTGTTCTGTGCAGTGAGTTGAGACCATTCTTCCTGTGGTTCTATAAGTAAAACAGCTAGATTCAATAATCACTATTTTACTCTTAAAAACATAAACTCTGTTTATAAATTAGATTGCACAGTTCATTATTTTTCTTCTGTCCTCAAGATATGTGATGTTTATATTTGATAAGCTCTTTGCTAGAACAAGGTGAATGATTTTGAAATCTTTAGTATTCTGCAAGCCATGTTATTGGAAGAAAAAAAATCAACATTTTAATGTAATGTATAGTTATGACACTGTGAGATTTCTTGCTGGGAATTATCTAGCAAGACTGTGTAAATGAAGCACAAATCATGTTTTACTTTGGTTACCACTGACTGATTTAAGTACTATTTTCTCCTGCTGCACAAATGGCCACTAATTATTATTATATAAATATAAAGCATATTGGCACCTTAGAGATAACTTGTTGCAATACACGAATCTCTGCAGTGAATGTTCTCTACAAATCAAAATTAATTTCCACAACTTATCTCTTGTATTACTGGTAGAGTGAGAGTATACAATGCATATAAGTGTTTCTCTTTTTATGTAGTTTCACTTGAGAGGAGAGTATTTGAATAATTGGTTTATGACTACAGATAAATGTTGAATAAACTACAGAGAGGACTGCTCTGCTGGCCTCTTGCAGTATTTAGATCTTCCATGCAGAACACCTTATAAATGTCAGTAGAATAGCAAACCCTTTTCAGTTCATAAAGACTGCTTCGTGCTATTAAGGGAAGTTTGACTTAGTTTGGTTTTTACCATATTAATATAATTTAGATGATTTTGTACTCGCCTGTCTTTTTTAAATGAACTCTTAAGAGTGATAAATATTTAATAAATATACCGAGATATGTTTCTTTATTATAGTTTGAACTACTAGAGAGGAGGTAAAAGAAATTTCTAGATGTCATGGTGTTCTTTGTCAGGATAGACTTTTGGAAGTCCATGGAACACTTTTACAAATCAGTGAGTCACTAGATATAAACTCCTTATCTCACAACCAGACTCTTTAGGATGTCCTGATCTTTGACTACCAATAGGCATGGTCTCCAGAGATGCCAGATGTTCTGGTAACAAATCTGCAAGGCACACCAGCTATAGATGGGACCAAGTCCAAGCTGCTACTAAATGTATGCTGTGGCATTTCTTTAACCCACGCCACTACTCCATGTTTCTTGTGTACAAAGGTACAGAGAGGTGCTACTAGAGTTGGATCCTCAAGGCACAGAGAGTATTATGGTCACTTTTCCCAGCTGAAGGCCAAGGCTTCAGAAGAGACAGGGATATCCTGGAGACTAAGACATTGTTGCGATTATGTTTTTTCCAAAGTGGCTTTCTAAACCACAAAGTGAAGTTCCACAAGCTTTCTGGGTTATGGCTGAGTGATGAAGAATAAAAGTAAACATACAATTCCACACTGACTTGGCAACTGAGAACTTAAAATGTTCTGAGGATAAAGATAATAGGATTATTATTATGTTTATAGGTAACCTGGCAGAAGGTATANGACCAAGTCCAAGCTGCTACTAAAAGTATGCTGTGGCTTTTCTTTAACACACACCACTACTCCATGATTCTTGCGTACAAAGGTACTACAGAGAGGTACTACTAGAGTTGGTAACCTGGCAGTTGGTAACCTGGCAGAAGGTATGTGAACCAAAGGTGAGAGGATTACTCATATCACAAACAGAGGATAAATGAAGTGCATAGTAAATCAAGTTGATTAACATCTGATGTAAATATTTATTAATGCAAGAAATGTAAACAGAAGCATATTATGATTATGATAATGATTAAATATACAACTTAGTTATCATAACAGAAATTGGTGAACATGGTTGGAATAGAATCATAAATTGTACACCTTGCCTAGGATGTGCTGCCTAGTGAAAAGGGACACAGGACATAGTCGTGAGCAGTATAAGCCGTTTCTTTGAGTTAGCAGAGAAATTGTACCTGCTGAAACTCTGCATGGTAACAAAATGGGAGATGAGCACGAGTACTGTGACTGAGGTTGCAGCTCAGTGAGAACATTCGTATGCATAAGGATTCTGTACAAGCGATTAATGAAGTTTTCCATAGCACAGGTCTTAGATGAAGTGAAAGGTTGAACCAATCTGTCCAAACACTTGGAAACAAATACAGTAGAATCCAAATTGACAGGCAAGTTTGGGAGAATGTTAGACAGATTTTTTTTTTTTTTTTTAAACTGTTAAAAGGACAAAAGTATCCATAACCTGATGGTTTTCTCTAAGTGAAATGAAAGAAAGGAAAATTATCATGGGATTGAGACAAACATTAATAAAGAAAATTCATGAAGGAAATTCATGAAGTTTAAAAAAGGAGATAGAGATACAAGAATAATGGAAACATGAACGAGGTGTATGTGTACATTCATACATCTACTTTAAAAATCTGACCCATAAAATAGACTTGTTATAACTGTCTCAGTGCCTTTATTAATGCCACAGAAGCAGACAGCCTTCTATCATTCCACTAAACAAGGCTAACTCCCAGAGAGTTGATGTGCTCTTCCTCCAAATAATGACATTAGTGGCATTGGTTGCTCAAAAATAAAAAAATAAATTCAAAATCTGCCAACTTGTAAATGACCAGCTGAGAGGCAGCTTGAAGCAGGTTTAAAGCCATCAGTCACAGCCTGTACAACAGAACTTATAGCCAAATATTTTATTTAAATTACAAGATTCCTTAGAAAAAATAGTTAGTGAATATTCTAAGTATTTTGAGAAGAATAATTATAGTTTCTATGCAATTGTGGACAATTGTCAAGAACAGGGGAAAGCATTTCCCAAAAATTTATTATATGTCATTTTCTGGTGTGAAATGGTGTGAAAATATATCACCATTTTTTTTTAAATAAAGGGAAGTAGAAAAAATCCTAACGTCCTAAGAGTTTTCAAATCGGAGGGGACTGAAAAAGGCCAAGTAAGAAACCCAGAAGTCACATCTGGTTTTGCCAAACTTGTGAGAACAGGTATTGTTCATGTTATAAACCAGATTACTTTAATGGTGTGTTTAGCTGCAGCACAACCTGCAGAATGCAACTAATTATCTCACATAACTTCAAGAAACTCATTTCCCAGAGGAATGATGACAATAAAACTTTGTCCTTACAGCACTTTGCATTTGTGTGTCTAGAAAAGATTTATAAAAATTACTAATTAAGTCTCACAAACCTCAAGAGAACAAGTAAAGCAACAGTTTACTAATTTTTATGGATGCTGCACATCCAACTAATGTGACTTGTTGAAAGGTCACACAAAGTCAGACAGATCTAGAAAGAGATCAAAAGATATTCTTCTTTCCTAAAGGGCAATGGCATAGGAATGCCCAGCAAACAACACTATTCTGTTGCAGTTCAGATTGCTGCATGCCTGTATCCATTAAAGTGTCACTGAGAAGTCTCTTGCTATAGTTTTCACCCTCATTTTTGCTCTACTTTTTTATATTAAAACATAAATAGTAACTTTCTGCATATTAAATATAATAAATTAGCCTTTTTGTAGGGCAGTTAGAACAAGTGTGAATTTTTTTAAATATTTGTCCTGTATGTATTCATACTGGAGAGAATATGAAGCTTATTAGTCATAAGGATGAAATAAAGGAAGACTCTGTAAAGGGGAATTTGTGAACTTAAAATGCATGCCGTAGTAAGACAGACTCCTTTAAATAACAAGCATGTACTCCACTAAATATTTACATCCCATGTCAAAAATCAGGGAAATTTGTATTTTTCTATAGCTACTGCAACAATTTGGGGCATCTGTCTGTGTATCACTGAAGAATGCTCATTAACTCCTAAAATTGCCATGTTACTGAATGCCTCAAGGAGTATTAAGTCCATCACGAACTGACAAATTCTCTAACAGAAATCAATCTTCTTGCCTGGTGAAGCTGCAAAACAAACAGTATCAACCATTAATCTGGCAGACTGGCTTGTGGCCAAAAAAACTGTTAAGCTAAAAAGGCCACATGAACAGGGAGAAACTTTCTAGGTTAAAAGACAGAAAGATATCTGGAATGGAATATCCCTCAGAAAAAGTATGGCTTTCGAGTCTCTGGTTCTCAGTTATACCTATAATAAATACAGATGAAGAAAAAAACCAAAGGGTTCTGTTTGCTAAAGGGAGAGGAGAGGAGAGGAGAGGAGAGGAGAGGAGAGGAGAGGCACTATTCATTTTTGAATGACTGCTTTTAAGCATGGGCCAACTTCCTCAGCTTTTTCTCACATTAAAAATGCATTAAATCACAAGGCCATCTTTTCTGAAGTCAAGAGTTACTCATCTCAAGGACTACAGAAACAGGATTCTAAACTAGATATTGACCTTTTAGCCTGGTATTGAGAAGACAGATTATTTAGTGATAGCAGGAAAATGAAACCAATTTCCCAGTCTCAATCTCTCATTCCCCTCTGTATGTGAATACATTCTCATATAGAGAAAGGCAAACCAAAATGCTGTAAATTGGCTGCAAAGTAATTAATCTTAGGGCGAAATGATGAAAACATGAAGTACTATCAGTAATTTACTTTGCTGTAAGTAGGTTAGACACTTCCAAATCTGAAATGCTAACTCAAAGGAAGAGAAGGTAGGTAGTCAGCCACTGTCTGTCAACATCAGACTGTGCCTTTGCAGTCTGCTATGCATTTCTCTGCTCCGGCAAAATTATCTTGACATTTGTCCAAAAACCAATCATAAATTATGAATATTGGGGATTGTTTATAAATTTTAGGGTGGAGATTTTTTGTTTGTAGTAAGACTTAAATCTTTGATAAGATATTAACTATAAGCACTGAAGTATTGTGTTTTATTCAGCAAGCCTCTTGATTTCTAGAGACAAAGGGTTTTATAATAATTTATCTAGGCTACAGTTCTAAGGCCTTGATTTGCCTTCTAAATCACAGGTGTACATTGCCATTATCTTGTAACATCAGCTTGTTCTTCACATGTGCTAGTGATTTGCATGTCCTCTAGATGATAGCCCAGATACACCTGTGTGCTGAAGGGCTGAGTTAAATCATTAGTCAAGGTTTATGTCAGGCTGCTTTGGGCTTCAATGCAGCATTTGATTGTAAGCACTTTGTTCTTCGGCTGCCTGAGTTATTCTGCTGCTTCCAGCAGAGCACCTTCCCTGGAGGGAAGCAGTCATGTGCAGTTTGCTAGGTCACCATCAAGTCAGACAGGAGTCATAAATACCTTTAGAGAAATGAGTATTTGTCCAAAATCAGAGGCTTCTTCAGGAAATGAACTTGTCTTGAGGACTTAAGTTCATTTACAATCTGGTGTTCTCTTACACCCAATCATAGCCTGATTCTTCATCGGTGCAGGACAATAATATGTATTTAGTATACAGTTAATAGGTATTATAATATGTATGCATATATTACATATCAAAATATTATAAATATATAGTATATATTCATATAATAATATATAATTATATTATTCTTTATAGATAAGCATTATTAATAGACATTATTGAATATAATATCTATTTTATATACACATATCCGTATATAACATGCTGGGTTTAGTATACAGTGCATTCTGGTGAATCTTTGCAGTTAGTACATCTACATTCCAAAAGAAAGGTTCAGAAGAAATATTGCACAGAAGTAAGATGCCAATAAAATGATGCCTACCTCTGTCTATTGTTTACAAAGGAAACTAAGAGTGGTGAGAGAAGAAATGTTAAATGTAGAATTATGGCTGTGATAGTATTATGAATAGCACCTGGGAATTCAATTCAAAGATATGTTGAGTTTAAGTGAACTGCTGAACCATAAAATCATCCTTAATAGGTCTGCTACACTAATATCATTCCTTGTAGAAAAGAAAGTCTTTCTGTGTATGCCTAAATTTCTTATCACAAAAACATTAATCCACCATAACCTTTGTTACTCATGCCGATCATCCATGTAGAAAAAAGGGTAATTTGTTATAAAACAACTTACCTTCAACATTTGTTGACTTTTTTTAAAAAAAGTTGATGAACTGAAAGGAACATAGTAGTTGTTCACTCCCCTTCTTTGGATTTTGTGGCGGGTTTTTTTGGTGTTGTCATTTTGGTTTATTGTTTATTTGTTTGGTTTGGGGTTTTTCTTAATTTGTTCCAGAAATTGGGTTTTCTGCAATGTAAAAGTATTTTATTCACCTGAATTAGTTTCTGTTTCAAGATCTGGATTCTACAAATGAGCAAGGTTGTTCCTATGGGTTCAGCAGTGACTCCACACTAGCTGTGCTAATGATCCTTCCAGATCCAGAGCACATGCATCTCTAGTTTAGGTTACATACTGACCTATATACTAACACTAAAACCAGGAGAAATGAAATTTTAAAGCTGGAGTGAAATTTTCAACATTGACTCAGTTAGGGGGTGTGAATTCTGGATTGATGATTACTCAGATGGACACAACAGTACTGATATACACAGCAAAATGCATTGTATGAAAAAACAGTGATCCAGCAAAGCGTGACATAACTCTAGAAATTCCTATTTAGAAGAAAGGTTACAACATATTTAAAGAGAAATTCCTTGCAGAAGATGTTCAAAACCAATCCATCTTTTTGTCGTTAGTTCATTCAGGATATAATTTTTGAGGTGTAAACACAAATAACTTGATTTGATGTTTATTACTTATGCATAAAGCATACTGAACTAAATTGAAAAATAGCCCTATTATGTTTTCAAATCCAGTAGAATTAAGTAAATAAACTTAATTAGAATTAGAGGCTTCTCTGATATTTTCCTAGTTACCAGAAAGAAGTTGATTAGACAGCATAATTACTGAGGTTTTACGCAAGATGCATGTCTGTTTGGGAGTACATATATACACATATATATACACAGAGAAAGCTAAATAAATTGAAAAAAGGAAAGTCTTGGTCAACAAATCATAAAGAACTTTTGTGAACTGAATATGATGATTTCTGTACAATTTCTGATCTTTGTTAGAGACTAGCAGGTATGAAATGTCCTTGTGTCATGTATTTCTAGAGAAATACATGTAGTATTGAACTGCTAGTTTATGGTCCCGTGGGGGTGAGGAAATACTGATCAGAAAAGCTTTGTGCATGCTAACAGGAAGGAAGTTAAACTTTGCTTATGAAGGATACTTTTTGGAGCAGGCTGTAAGAGTATATTATACATCCTATGACAAAATATAATAGTGAAGTAAATCTGAGACTCTTCACTGTTGTGTGCTTGTTCTATCAATCAGAGTTTATTGTGAGAGTGAGTAATGTGAAGGAAATGTCTGTTTGATGGTGGGCAGGCTGTCTGCTCTGTCACCTGTAGCAAGTGTCCCCTTCAGGCTGAGGAATCCAGGACATTCAGAGAAGTTTACATATTTCAGTCCTGCACCAGCAGTTTTGAAAGAAAGGAATGCAAATGAACATTTTCAGGGTATTTTGATATAGATGATAGCTACCAAAATCCCTAAGTAACTCAGATTGTTTCAGACATCACAAGGTTTTATATACACATAAAATCGCATGGCTCAAGAACAATACCTAAGGCAAGCATTCCAGATCACCAACATTGTATGGATACATTATTACATGGAATTTCAAGGAATATTTCTGAATGGCTACATAGAGAAAATAGAAGCATTGAAAAATATGAAAATGTGAGGACTTTAGACTTGACTCCATCTTGCAATGCATTTCAAACAGTTCCATGTAAGAATGAAAACACTAAAAGATTGAAGAAGACTGTTCATTTTACTGACAGAATTCAATGTTGTTTTGGAAAATGTTGCTTTTCTCTCTCTGCTGTATAGGATGTCTTACCTCTTCAGCAGGCCAGTATGTTACTACAGAAATCTTGCTTAGCTGTAATAGAGCTTCTACCTCAGAATTTTTCTTTGATTAATGTCTAAAACTGATACAACCCTTTTTCTTTTAATTTATAACTGTACTTTCAAATATAGCACAAGTTATTAAGCCATAAGTAGTCCTTCAATGCTCACCATACATTTTGTTCAGGAAGTGATAGTCTTTCTTGGAGAACTCTATTCCTTTTGACTTATTTTGATGTCTGTAAGACTAATAATCCGGGTCTCGCAGCTGGGTTAGTATTTAATACTCTAAAATCAGATCACAGCAAGCTGATTTGTTTGTCATACTAACACTCACTCTATACGTAGGATTTCCATGAATTACCCAAGTGCATATTACAACCGCTTAAACTGCACTCCAGGGATTCAAGCATTGCTTTCAAGTGTGGGAGGGATCCGGAAAACTTTTCACACATCAGATTTTGCCTGAAATGCACTTAGCCATCTCTGCTTCACAGCTTTATCTGTATAGATGTGAAATGAATGACACCAATATCATTTCATTTGCTCATGTGAGCCCTCAACAAGACCTCAAAGGAATGGTTCATTTTTATTAAGTGTTGTTCCAAATAATATGGAAGAGAAGTATCTCCTGTTATGAATAGAATATAGTCCCAACTCTCAGACATGAGCAGCTCCTTAGCATTTGATGTATATTTTCTGGATTCTTGTCTTCTTGCCTTACCTCAAGGAATGCGGTGGGGCCAAGTTTTATATATTTGCTTCTGCTTAAATCCTGGGTACTTGTGCAACATATGCTTATGATAGACATGATGCTTTTACTGAACATGTAGCCCTTTTGAATGCCAAGTCTGTAGGAGAATAAAAAATGGTTTTCTAATATTTTTGTCTTATGACCGTCATAAAAGAGCACATAGCTTGGTGGTAATTTATGACACTACATCTGCTGAGCTACAGGAGCTTGGAAAAACTATCCTGCTAATGGTGTCCTAAACTAAAATTGTTATGCATTCATCAAGATGCAATAAATAGAAGAAGAGCTAATGCATTAAAGTTAATAGGGCTGCTGGAGATATTTACAGTGAATAACAGTATGGATAGCACTCAGCAGTTAATCTCACTGGGAAATCCATTTTAGTGTAAAGTTTGTAAAAAGGGAAGAGTGAGAAAGCAATAGATTGGTGCTTATGGCAGGCTAATGTAAAAATGTGTCTCTTGACAATGAACTCATTTCAGGGTGCATTCATCTTAGAGCTATTTCTAGATATATAATTATAATATATAATTATGCTATATATTTCTCTTATTCCTTAGACTTTGCTATTTTCATCCCATTTGAAAAATCAAGCTAAATCCAATATGCCTACTACCAAAAAGGATATTTTGGTGACATCAAAAAAATAGACTTGAAATGAAGGTAGTTAAGATTGTCTGTAAATTTGTAATAAAGCTGTACAGTGCAATTGCAGTAAGTAATTAACTTTAAATGGTAACAAGAAGCCCCAAATAATGTATTACCAGACTTATTAAATGCTTTTTAGATGCTCTTTCAAATGTGGTATTGAATAAGCCTCTAACACTTAAATATCTCATCAGTCTAAACTAGAATTTATTGACAGCACTAAGTTTTCAGTTGTTTCCAGGAAGTGTTTGCTAAGGACATCTAGTCCTTTAATTAATGTTTGCACATATATCTCATAGGTCTAGCCAGACCTTTGCATTAAGAAATAGCTGCTTATATGGATATCTTAGTTTTGGCTCTGTGAATTATTCTCTCTTGATCTCTAAGTATTATTAATATAGCCGTTGGTTTTTTGGTACAAAGTAATGCTCGATAAATAAAGAATGCACCTTTTCCCCATTCTTAAGTTTGATGTCCCTATGATTTACAGTACTATGTTTGCCTAAACACAGCATTTGGGATTTAAGACAAGGATTCTCTTTTAATTTTCAAGGTTGAAATAGGACATATAATGCATGTAAATGCTGATGCAGTGGTCCAAAATACTGATCTAGCAGATAGCAATAGTGACTGTGGGGAGAAAATTGATATGCAAGGGGAATAGGATTGAAAAGAACAAACATCTTTGCCAGTGACATGGACAGTGGGATTGAGTGCAGTCTTATGTTTGATGATGACTCCAAGCTCCGTGGTTCAATTGATGCGCTGGAGGGAAGGAATGCCATCCAGAGGGACCTGGACAGGTTTGAGAGGGGTGTGTGTATGAATCTCATGAAGCTCAACAGAGTCAAGGTCAAGGTCCTGCACCTGGGTAGTCCCAAACAAAAATACAAATTGGGTGGAGAATGGATTGAGGGCAGGCCTGAGGAGAAGAACTTGAGCTTAACAGTGGAAAAGAAGCTTGACATAATCCAACAATGTGTACTTGCAGCCCAGAAAGCCAAGTGTGTCTTGTATCTGAGGCTTCATCAAGAGAAGTGTGGCCAGCAGGCCAAGGGACGTGACTTTGCTCCTCTACTCCACTCTTGTGAGACCCCAGCTGGAGTGCTGCATCCAGCTCTGGGGCTCCCAAGATATGTCTATTGGAATGAGTCTAAGGAAGGCCATGAAGATGATCAGAGGGTTGGAGCACCCTTCCTTTGATGACAAGCTGAGAGAGTTGGGATTGTTCACCCTGGAGAAGAGAGGGCTCATGGCACACCACCCAGCAGCCTTCCAGTACCTAAAGGGGACCACAAGATGGATAAGGACATTTACAATAGCATGCAGTGATAGGACAAGCGGTAATGGCTTTAAACTGAAAGATAAATGTAGATCATATATATAGGCATGGAATCTTCCACTAGACTACATGGCTCAGGGACCCATCCATTCAAGCTTGGCCTTGAACACTTGCAGGGGTGGGACATCCAGAGTTTCTCAGAGCAACCTGTTTCAGCGCCTTGAACACTCATCATAAAAATTTTCTTCCTTATACATAGTCTGAATCTACACTCATTCTGTTTAAAACCATTGCTCCTGTTACTACCTGACCTCAGCACTGCAAAATTGCTGATGATTTGTTGCTCTGGACTTTCAGGCACTTATAGCAGTTTTATTTGACCAAATTTCTTTTTCTTTTTTCCTCTTCAAGTTAGACGTCTCTCTTGTGATTTTTACCTGTGTGGTTTCTCATTATACCTCCTACATTTATATCAGACTTTTTTGCAACATGTGAATTTCCAACAAGCTGAAAAAATACACGTTCATTCAAACTGTAAATGAAAATATGGTTGTATTACAGACCATAGTAGCATGCAGTTCATGAAGCTCAAAACATCCACAGAAGATATTTAAGCTACTTACAAACCTTAATTATAATTAGGTTTGATTAATATCTAAAACAAGGTCCATGAACACTTTTCAAAAACTCATTTATTTAGTAAAAAATGAAAATTATTTTCTGGTTAAATGTTGTTCTTTCCCTTTTTTTTTTTTTTTTCTCCCTACCAAAAAACCCAAAACCTTTGTAGAGTGAAAATTATCCTTAAGGAACAGACATATTTAATTAAAGTGCATCATCATTAAACCATTTCAACATATTGCTGTCAAGCAGCCCAGGCAAATAATTATCTCCTAAATGATCTCATTTATAATAAGTAGGATACTGCTCAACTGTACATTAGTCTTCCTTTAAACTGAGTTCATGTAACCTGTTTAAAAAATACTCTAAAGTAGAAAATATTATAATCTAGATCAATCCCTTTAACACTTTCGTTCTCTATGAAGCTACTATCTCTAAGGAAGTAGAAGTATCTATAGAAATCCTCCAATCTGTCCCCTGAATCTTTCCTCATTTGTTTCTCCTCTATGACACCTCAAAGTCCATAATTTGTGGTGTTCCAAAAAAGTCCAGGTCTTGGGGGAAAGTCAGTTGTCTTTTTTTTTTGTTGTTTGGTCCCAGCCAGGTCCATCAATTTCTTGATAAGGCTGAACTGGCATTTGCTGAATGGAAAGGAGCTCATGACTCCCTGCACTGCATGTCCCTGGGAGCTTCTTCAGGCGAGAATGAGCAGTCTGTCTGTCCTTCCTGTCCCACGGCAGTCCATTGTGTCATTAACTTTCCATTTAGATGAGCAGTACCCAGCAGAAATGAGCTCACTGCAGCAGTTTGTGCCTCTCCCTTTAGCAGAAGTCTGTTCCAGGTGGGCACGGCAGTACTGCTGTGCTGGAGACAAAGCTGATCAAGGTGAGGGCTGCAGGACTGTGCACACCTAGGACATCTAAACCATAAGTTCCTCCCACATTTTTATTTTTTCTCTATGTTCCACTGCTAATAATATATAAATTTATAAATTCTTATATAAATATATTAATATAAAAATTTTTATATATAATGCATAAATGCATACATATAAATATATAAATATATAGATATATAGATATATAGATATATAAATATATAAATATATAAATAGATGCATTTTCATAAAATTGTTCTGAGAGAATACAGTGGCAGGTTCTTCTATCACTGAAATTATAACCTATATCAGTAACCAGCAGGAAATCAAATTCCAGGGAAGTGACCTGTATACTTTTATTTCTCTTTTTAGTTTAATTTAGCTTCCTTATAAAAGTTGTATTAGCCATGGACCAAGTATTGTATGTGCAGTTACTTTGAATTTTGCCTTCTTCAGATTTGTTTCACAAACCTAACTGAGGCACAAGTTAAAACTATTTCATTTATAAGTCTTATATGTTCAAGTTGCATGCAGAACATCCTCATTAATCTACTACTCTTCCTGTTTTTCATCCACACCTGCACTGATTCTATTAAGAGTTTTTTTCATTAATCTTTAAATTTTCACTGGTATGTAAGACCACACTTCCTTTTCAGCCTTATTATTTTGTGCTATAAGAAGCACCTGAAGCAGGTATTATATATTCATTGAACCCTCAGGAGCAAGGCATATTTCAAAGGAAATACCTGCAGTGTCATAATTTTCTATAGCTTGTTACTTTAATTCAACTGTTTTCCCCTCCTTTAATTTAATCCAGAAAGCCCAAAAATTCCCAGAGTTTCAAGGAAATTTCAGCCAGTGCACACACAGGGTTTGGAAGAAGCTGTGTGCATCTGTGCATATGTGTGTGCATCTGCTGTAAATACAGAAAATAAACCAGAAGCTGATAGTCTTAATATAGTAACTTAAAAAGCTTAATTGTGACTTGATTGGCAAGACAGAGACTTGTGATAATTCTCTTGCCAGTATTATTGACACAGATTTATTTTTTTTTCAGTAAAAGACATGTAGAGAAAATGTAGATAAAGTGTTGCCCTATGTCAAAACTGCATGCTGATGTTCTCAGGTTTATAAAGTGTGCAGGGAAACTTATATGTTGAATGAGGCTATCAAAATTAAAATAGATATAAGCAAGCATCTAATTTAGATGGGGTTTTATTAGAGAGATCTACCAGGAAGCTTAATGAGGGGTCTTTTTGTGACTAGTTGTAGGGCTGTTGGAAGCAAGAGACAATTATTATTATGGAAAAAAGGGGGAACCAGCAACAAAGTAATGGCACTGAACATCACTGTGGCATCCTTCAAAAAATCCAGAGTCCAGGTTTTAAGAGAAGAAAGTCTGAAGTACTTAAGCAGTGAAGCAAAACCACAAAGACAAAATTATCCTTATGCAGAGAACTCATAGGATGTGCAGTAAAACCAGCTTGCTGGCCCATGAGCTTTTCTTCATTGACCTAAAACACAAAGACTGCAGAATGTGGAAATAGGCATACTACCTTAGAATAATCATAAAACTGTATACATCAGGAGAATCAATAAGAATTCACATAAAATCATGAAAAACTAGCAAGGAATAGCAACTGCAAAAAGTAATTCCACATGAATATAAGCATTAAGAGAAGGAGCAAACAAAACGATACGTTTCAGTTCAGCAGACAGGAAAAGCAATAAAAAATTGCAAAGTAAAATGTTAAATATTTAATGTATTTATTCATTCAAATGATAAAAGAGAGGTTTCTGGATACAGCAACTAAAAAAATCTGAAAACAATGAGGTTGGGAGTGAAAATAATCTGAAAGGGAAGCAGCATGCATGTTTGTTTCAATTGTATTCATCCCCATGTATCCATTTAGGGCCACTATTGAATGCCCTTTCTCAGGGTAGCCATTCCTCTAGTAAAGTAGATGGCTGTGGAAGAGCAGCAGTCCTTCAGAAATTCTTTCAGAATTACCAAAAGCCAGCCATGGTACTGTGAGTCAGTGTGGCAGATAGTCCCTAAACTACCATGTGTAAGTACTAACACTGTTTTCCAAGTGGGAACTAAACCTTTTCTTCCAGAATAATGGTTCAGCCTGGAAAAATTACTGTGGAACTTTATGGAATGTGTGCTGATGCCAAACGCTCTCAAGAACCGTCAGGAATGGTTAGAAGCAGATAACCTGGCTGTAGGGGTGGAGGGCTAGACTAGGTGGATCATAAAGTTTCTCCATAGCCTTTTTTTTCTGATTTCCTAAATATCTTCTTTTTATGTACATCCATATGTTGTTTGCAATCTAAAAGGAGGCTCTACAGTTCATTGTATGTAATTCTCTGACAAGAAAAATGCAAGCAAGAAACTGCTCAGATTATATGAAGGTATGATCCAAACTATTACTGCTTTTATACATGTCATCACCCATGGTATTCTAGCCCTGAGCAGCTGTGCATCAGTTCATACATAGTAGTCTTAATCACATCTGGAGTGTCATAACTGTGTCAGGGTTTCAGTGTACTTAGTGCTAATGAAAGGTGCAAGTCACAGGGTTGTTCTGAACAATCTTTAAGACTGGTTCCACTCCACATGCAATGCATTTTAATAATATTTGGTATGGATTTATTGTTTTACTAGAGAATGTATATGAACACAAAAAGTTCATTAAAAGGTAGCAGAAATGTTATTTTTCTGTTATTGACAATGCAATTAGAGTTCCAACTTTTATGTCTTCTAAGGGAAAAACCTTCTTTAGTGTATTTTTAAGCATACTGAAAGCATCAAATGGTCAAGCAGAAGCAAAAATTTTCTCCATACAAGATGAAGTCAAAATGAACCCATTCTAGAAATAAACCAGCCCAAAGTTAATAAAGAGCAAGTCTTTTTTATTCCATACCTATTATATTAAATACACGTTTTAATTAATCTTATCATATAATTAAATATTTGGCTCCATGAATTAAATTGTAATTATATGTAAGAGAAAGCATAACTTAGATATAACTGCTTTATAAACTCTGCATGCCTTGTTCAGAGTTACTGGCAAGGTAATATATAGAACACCAGGATTTCAAACAAATATATCTGAAAGCATTTAGTAGATTGTTTTTTCAAAGCATATTAAACCTGGAATGTCACCTCTATTTAAAACAATTATATTATTTTCAGTATGCTTTCTGTAAAATTTAAAATGCATGTGTGTTTATACCTATGTTCTTGTGACGATCTACTTTTGTATATTATGTAGTTGAAAGGATTTCTTTTCTGCCTTTAAATTTTACTTTTATCCTAAAGAAAAAAGAGACAAGAACTTGTACTTTTATACAGCCTTAAAGTGGGTGGGAGGAACGGTTTGATTTATATACAAAAGGAAAATAAACCAGACATTTTTCTGTGCCACTATTTCATCATTATTTGATGCAAATTTTTTATGGTAAAAATATCAAAAGCCATAATTGGGAAGACACCCTTATCATGCTTCCGGAAATGCTACTTCATTGGCAACACCACCTTCATTATTCAAATCACAAAGTGGTTGTGTTTGCATAGGCTTATTTTTACTTTGCAAACTGGTTTTATGCTCAGATAGTTTCAAAGATAGTGGTTTTGTCATAGGCATCCCTAAGAGCACAAGATTTAGATTTGATATACATAGAAAAATACAAATAAGCAAAAGACTCATGGGAAGAGCTGTCATACATCAGAATATTTCTGAATTTCCTTTATGAAAATTTATGCAGATATCTGCATACGTTTTGTCTGCATGGAAAGAAGAAATATAATTTCTTAAAAAAAATTATTGAGGGGGAAAATGTTTAATTATTTATTTTTAAGGAGTTTATCTCTAATTATGGTGGTTGCCTGTCATCGTTTTTCACATACTAAGCACCGAAAGACTACCTGGGTACTATTGAGGAGTTTCTAATGTTCCTTTAGATCAGCGTCCATGTTAATGGAAAGTAAAATTCCTAACTAGTCTATCCAGAACACATAATTTATCTCATTAATTGCGTGTTTCTTTATAAATCATTTTTTTTCTAACATAGCATTCATCATTCTATTGCAGCAAAAACTTCAAAACACAGACACAATACAAATTCAGTTTCACTCAAGATATAAAACACTGGGTATTGTCTTCTGCTGCAGCAGGGCCATCAGGAGCTGGTTGCCCAGGACCATATACTGGAGGCTTTGAATATGCCCAAGCTGGGAGACTCTACCATCTCCCTGGGTTACCTGTGCAAGTGTTCAGCNTACTATTGAGGAGTTTCTAATGTTTCTTTAGATCAGCATCCATGTTAATGGAAAATAAAATTCCTAACTAGGCTATCCAGAACACATAATTTATTTCATTAATTGTGCGTTTCTTTATAAATATTTTTTTTTTCTAACATAGCATTCATCATTCTACTGCAGCAAAAACTTCAAAACACAGACACAATACAAATTCAATTTCACTCAAGATATAAAACACTGGGTATTGTCTTCTGCTGCAGCAGGGCCATCAGGAGCTGGTTGCCCAGGACCATATACTGGAGGCTTTGAATATGCCCAAGCTGGGAGACTCTACCATCTCCCTGGGTTACCTGTGCAAGTGTTCAGCCACTCTCTCAGTGAAAAAAAAAAAGGGTTGAGAACTACTTCCTGATGCTCAAAAGGAAACTTCTGTATCTCAGTTTGTGCACATTGCCTCTGTCACTGGGCACCACCAGAGTGGCTCTCTTTAAAGGCTTCATTCTCTTTAATTGAAAATCTGCACTTTCCAGACCTTCTGCAAATTCAGTAAAAACATGCAGATAAATATTAAAATTTAATCATAGAGCATGCACATGTATACAGAATACTTTGCTTTCAAAGATCAAAAGCATCAGTGTTTTGTGTAATGGGATTTAATATAGGGCTGAAAGGAGTTTTTCACCATGGTGTTAATATTAAAGTTTCTACCCTGATTCTACTGCACATTTATATTTTTTTCTCAATTGCATCAAAACCCATGGTCAATAAATATTTCTAATATATTGCAGAGCAATGTTTCTCATTTTTTTCTTCCCCTGAACAATGCAAATTCCTGTATATCATAAAAACTAATAAATACTTTTGCTGAAAAAAACATGGCAGTAACAGAAGCCCTGAAGGATGCGGAGTTGTACTTGATAATTCTTATGGGTTCCTTCCAACCTGAGAGATTCCATGATTCTATGATGTAATATATTATGAATACTAAAACCTTACCAAAACTGGTATAGTCCAGTCCTATTTGACTGGAATGTCCTTCTGCATTCTGTGTTAGTGTACAACCCTTTCTGGGTGTTCCAGGTTTCTGTTTTTCACTCCTGGTGGCTATTCAACTGAAAATCAAATGAGGAGGGCTGAAATTGGATCATTCTCCTTCATCTCTTTCCCTGGCATTATCTGTGGCTATTGCTTCTCCTGTTTTGCTTACATCAGCTTCCTTAGTGACCTTTAGTGAGGAGACAGTATCCTGGAGAGCTTCAGCCGACAAAGCTCAAGCAAGGCAAGACCAACACAGCGGCACTGGAACCATTGCTGTGGCACTGAATGTCAGACTGTGGCACAGGAGAGGATTGGTAAATCTACAGTCAGCATGATGTGGTGGATGAGCCAGAGTAAAAGTGAATTCTGTGTTCATTTGCTCTGCATTATACTGCTCCAGTGTTTCCCTGGGACATGTACACACACACATACAAGATTTTCATTCCAAAAAATCCTCTAGTAGCAAAGTTATTGACTGATCCCCACCATACTAAAAGCTGAGCGTTTTTACATTTAAGATACAACATTTACTAGTATTGCTATCAATAATTTAAGCTAGACTATACCTGTCAAAATAAATGAATGGAATACAATTCACACTGCCTTACTCTGGTATTATTGTGTGTGTTTACTTCATTTCTGTTGTAGAAGAATGACGAATCTCACTGTGGGTTAAGGAAATGAGCAGAAATGTCTGTTACATGACTCCAGAAGTTATTAGTTTTGCAGCTGGCAGCTCATATACCAATGACAAAAATAAAAAAAAAATCATGAAGAGAAAACCTACATTTTTGCATGTGTTATTGTAAGTTTGGTTCAGGACTTTGGTCATCTAAAATAATTACCAGATGTAACAGTGTGTTTTCTCTGAAGGCACTCTGCATTTGGTACTCATATGGGTTTAAAAGTAAAACAATAGGTCTGAATACACTTCAGTATCTCTGCTGGCTAACAATATGCTTACAGACAGGAAAAATGAGGCAAGGAGTGAGTGGGTAAATTGTCCAAATAACTAACAGCCTGTAGAAAAAGCATCGAGCCCAGGCTGCGCTGATTTCTGCAGGTACCTCACTTTCTGCTTCTCTATTAAAAACTGGTGTGTTCATCAATGCAGTATGTTGGAAGATACATTCATTTTGGAACTGTATTAAAAGGCACTGTTTTAAAACTATTTAAAGTTTTTGTGACAGAGTCATTCTGAAGTTATGTAATCCTTCAAACTGGTATCTGCTCTGTTAGTCATCTTGATGCAATTTCAGACTCAACTGTAAACTAAAAAGAAAATTGCCATTTACAAACAGTACACTCCTGAATGAGTATTGCCATGTTTAAACAAAAAAGTAAATTTCATACCATCAATTTAAAATAATGATGATGGCAGACATTTAAAATCTCATTCCCTATATGTGTTTTTGCTCTGTTTCAACTACATGGGATATTTTTTATTGTTTCTGGAGTTATTTTTTTCTGCCTAAAAAATATCCTAATATTTTACTTTGATGATCTGTTCATTGTGCTCACTGACTTAAACAGTCTCCATTCTGACTCTCTTGTCATAGTAGAGTCTGTGATTTATCTGTTTTCATATCCCTAGAGATACAGCCTTAACCGAGTGGTCCCTTGCATAATCAGACTGGATTGGAGTTTACTAAGTGTAATCTTACACTGTGTATCTCAATTAATCTTGCAGACTGTGGCTAATCACATTCCCACTGGGCAGGCTCACATATCTCACCAAGCTGGATTATTAAAATCCATATTTCACGTTAACAGCCATGTGTGTGAGATTAGTTTCTAAGTAGTAATGCACCTGCCATAAATACCTCATATCTGTATCTTCTGAAATACTGCTGCTGTCAAAGACGAAAAAGCATGATGTGCATTCAAAACTAGTTTATGTTTCTTTTTTATGGGCAAGTGATTTTTTTCTTGATTCCTGTGCTTTGTTCTGATATATCTGAAAATCTATACATCACAGACTGTAATGAAGACAGAACTTGGGAGAATATATATTCTGGAAGGACGGATAGAAGAATATGATTACATTAACTTTATTCATTTTTTATCTTTTCAAGTAAAAGCTTAACTGGGAAAACCTGCATTAATTTAGTTTCACACCATTAGATGTACATTAAGGGCTAAATTCCATTTTACAGTAAAACTTTTTAAATCTGGTATAACTCCAGTAAGCTCAGTTGGTCCAGAAATTGCCTTAGCATTGTCATTTTGCTAATTACATTCTGGGATAAAACACTTTCCATCCTATCAGTAGACTATTAGCAGATGATCCAGACACTGAATCTTGGAGTTTCAAGTCTCTTGGGTCTGTAAAGGCAACTCATGCTATGCTTCAAGCACAATACTTTTAAAAGGAAGAATTTCTGTTTAACTCCCAATATTCCTCAACACAATTGCTGCAGTAATGCCTGGGACTTGCAGTAAAGACCAAGCAGACTTTTTTCTCTGAACACTGCTTAAAAGTTATCTTTGGTTTAAAGGAACATAAGAGTTAAAAATGTGCAGCTACAAGCAAATAGGCTTTGCATAGAATTGCTGAATGTGATGATGCTTTACTTAAAGGAAATAAAATAAATTAACATGTTTATTATTTTCCTAATGCATTGCTCCTTATTTTAACTTCTCGTTCTCGTGTGGGAGTGTGTCAAGGTCTCTCTGCATTCAAGCAAGTAGTGTTTGTCTCACAGCTGTCTGGCACAGACATCTCAGACTGACTTTTGGGATTAATGGGCACCATCCCTGCACTTTCACAACTTTCCAGGCTTCCTGTCAGGCGAATGCTTGAAAAGCCCCTGCTTGGTGCTCACAGATTTTTGACATACAAAATTGCTGTTGTGGTGATTTACAGCCTGATTGCTCCATCTTTTCTAAGGAGCAAAAGATGGTTTAGAGCAGCTATATTTCACTGGCATGTTCATTGATCACTGAATCATTGTTGGTGTATAGTCCTTGGAATTTTGAAGGAGGAGGTAGGGAGGCAGTGGAGAAGGAGAAGGCCTAGATACTCCAATCGTAATCTGGAATCTTGTTAAGAACCACACAATAAAATCATACCTTTACCAAAATATGGCAGGCTGGATCAGTAGACTCTTCAAACCAAATTTATGCAGAATTTTCCTGTAAGAATCTCTCTGACAAAAAACATAGTCAAAAGGTTTCTGTTTACAGGGCTTTCAAATGTCCTTAAGGTCTATCTGTTACTAAGTAACCATGCTAAAATAATTTTGGTTTAAGACCTTAAAATTATGATAAGAATGAGATTATTGAAAAACAGCAGAAAAATAAGTGATTTTTAAAAATTCATTGTCAATTGATGACCATGCATATATTCAGCAGCATAATTTCAAAGGTATAGTTCAAATATGGTGGACATAAGAAAAAAGATGGATGTAAAGAAAAAGTTTTCGGAAAATGACAGTCACTTATGCATTACACATGCCCATGTCAGAAAAAGCAGCTGATTATGCCATATATTACATATCTCACAGTTACAATTTTGAAGTTGTATTTCATAGTGTATGCTCCCGGTTATATTGAATTCTGTGTAAGAGTAGTAGTCCATTTTTAAACTTTGTTAAACACTGTTTTATTTTTAAATCACAAGCCCATCACAAGCTGAAGGAGTTATTTGGATTTATTGTTTCTTATCTTTTGCAAACCTTCATATGAAGTCATATCAGTCCCAAATTGCTGCTACTGTTTTGAAACACATCAAGGAAAGTGGCAAAATGCATCAAGACAAATCAAACACTGTGCTTCTGGGTAACTGCTGAACACCCTCCAGAGACACACAAACAAGAATAAGAAATATACTTCGAGTCCCGAGGTCAAATGCTTTACCTAAGAAGTACATTAATACTCTGGAGAAGCGCTGCTTTGAGAGTTTAATTTCTTGTAGGCAATAGAGGTAAGGAAAACAAAACCCAGCAAAAGCCATCCAACCTTATGCATCCACTGACATAAAATACCAGGAGGGTACAGTATTGTCAATAATATAGCAGCTCCTAGGAGCCTGTTGCACTTGGCATTTTACAAATCCAGAACAAATAACTTCTGTGAGGAATTTTTCACCCCAAAATCTGTAGTCAGCAGGAGAGCAGACCAACTGCCTAATGCAATTGAGAATGGTAACTGCGCAGGGTTTTCAGGTCTGAACATAAGTAACCAAAATCACATCTTTATAATTTTTATAGAAATTATTCTGAAATACAGATTTTATGTGCCTTCTAGCCAGCTAGTCAGCTCTTTCCATTTCTCTGTACTATATTTGTCAAGTTATTATTTGATTACTTTTCAGTATTTAAAACCTGAAATACACTGAGGTGATGTTACAAGCTCTTAGGTGTCTGGTCAGTGCTGTATTTCAGATGGAATAGGTCACAGCAAAGCTACTGACCACCCCTGACCAACTAGGTGCATGTGGTGATATTTGTATAGAGCTAGACTGATATGGGGACTAAACACATTTTTAATCTGAACTGTCATTAATGAATATGCTCATATGCACATAAAGGTGATCTTGTTTCATTCTCTAACAGTTTTTGGCTGGTAGTTTGCAGAGAGCTGACCATGAAAATCCTTCTGTGGGTTTGATACCATTCCATCTGCAGAGCAGAATAAATTATATTATTAGTATCAAATCAGTGTTAACCACTGTTTGAAGCAGGGAAAAATAGTAAAGTTTTAAATTTTAATTTTTTTAATTATTAAAAGTCTTTTCAAACACTGACTGCCTTAATTTGCATGAAATACGTGAAGACTTCCAGCACTTGCTTCAATGTACTGCATTCATTTTCTTCAAATTACATATAAGGCAACTTACCCAAAGTAAACAATGTGCAGAACAATTATATTTCTAAATATATACTATTTAATTGTCAAGAAAACAGTGTTCGGCATAAGAGGGGATACTAATGCCTGGAGAAGGTAAATTTGAAGACTGTTTCTTCACTAGCAAAATGTTTTTACCCACAATACCTTCTGAATGCCTTATAAGCCACTTTCAAGTAACAGTTTTGCCTTGGACTTTCAAAATATAGAATGTCTGGCTTTAGCTGGAAATAGAGGAAAGAGGATTAGGTGTGCTAAAGGTTTGCAACAAGGAAGCAGAAAGAAACATTAGGGTAAACCCCAAAACCACCTACACCATGCTCCAAAACAGCCACTCAAATCTGTACAGGAAAATAGACTTCCCATCGTCAGGGAGCTTGCAGAGAGAATACAGGGGTGATACATTTTGCTCTTAAAATGTTAATTTCTATGAAGAAAATTAGATGAATGCACAAGAACACAAATAAATTCAGAGTTTCTTGAATAAGTGAATTAACTGATTTTGAAAAGAATCTAGACTCCTGCATTTCCACATTAATACCATTACCAAGAAGCTTTCTTATTTTCTCTCCTCTGCCTGAAGAATTATCAATTAATTCTAGGGAAGATTTGATTAGAAAACCTGAGGGAACCAGACCTGAGAACAATCTGTGCCTCCTGTATAGACTGTCTGGCCAAATAGGAGGATCAATTTCCGTACTCGAATCTGAATCAGAAATTCAGGAAATTTGAAACTTTCACCTATCAACTATTCATCTTATTCACAGGTAGCTTTGTCCTCTCTTCAAAACCAGAATACTACCTGCCCAAAGTTTTTTATCAAAGCAGGCCAACAGCTCTATCCTTTTCTTTACATTACCACTTCATAAAGATTATGCAGAATTTTCTGTAAATAGTTTGTATGTTGTCTTTTCCACATCAGCCTACTGTACTGTTCAAAAAGCTGAGTCCACAGAACACACACCTGCATGATTTCTGATCTTGATTTGCTGTGCCAGTTGTTCTCTTGTCCTGGGATTAAAATATCCAATGCTATGTTATTTTAATAAAAGCTGAGGTGACAAAGTGGCACCTGTGTTTTTGTTCACTCCACCTGCTTGCTCTGGTATTCTGCTGTCTTATCTCACTGCAGCAGCAAAACCCATGTGGCCACTGTTAGTGAAAGGACTGTCTACTCCATGCAGGTTTAAATGTTATTC
The DNA here is from genome assembly GCA_013399915.1 of Illadopsis cleaveri. Classification (NCBI taxonomy): domain Eukaryota; kingdom Metazoa; phylum Chordata; class Aves; order Passeriformes; family Timaliidae; genus Illadopsis; species Illadopsis cleaveri. The sequence goes on along the minus strand of VXBB01005113.1, from coordinate 567,888 downwards.
TTTAATTGAAGAGAAAAAAAAAAAAAATCAAAAACATTGAATCCAGACAGCTGTTTTTACAAATTATTTTTGTACTCTAAACAATTTTGTACTCGATCTTTCTCTTTCAGGTCATGAAAGGATAACCTGCTGATGTAAATGAGGGTACATTTTGGTAATATCAGAAGAAATATCGGACTATATTTAAGAAAAAATAAATTCCCCCTAGTCCCTATAGAAAATAGAATAATTATTTTCTCCAGCACCTTTAAGAACTACATTATTTGAAATAAAGTTTAGGATAGCTGCTTAAGAAATGCCCATATGTAATTTTATCCATGGCTGTAAATGAATGTGAGCAGAAAGCAGATTCGCTATAAAAGCATGACTGGTGCTGCAAACAGTGGAGTTAAATATCATCAGAGAATCACAGGATCATGGCATTGTTAAAACATCCTGAGAGAGATCTCAAGGAGTGTCCAATCCAACCACCTGCTCAGAGCAGGGTCAGCTCTAGGGACAAACCAGGTTACTCAGGACATTTTATCTAGTCAGATCTTCACAACCTTCAATGATAGTAACTCCACAGGATTTTTGTCCAAGCTGTGTCACTGCTGGATCTTTCTCACTGGGAAGAAATTACTGTCTATATCCAGTCTGAACTTCTGTCTTATCAGTCTGTGTCCACTTTATTTCACCCTCTCACCCAACCCTCTGTGAAAAGTGCTGGCTTCATCTCCCCTAGAACCTCCCACAGGCGCTTGGGTTCCTGTTTGGTCATCCCAAAGCCATTCTCTGCTCCGGGCTGTACAAGCCCAGCTGTCCCAGCCTCTCCTCACAGGGCAAATGTTCCAGGTCCTGCCCTGATATCCACTGAGTTGGCGAATGTCTTTCTTACAGAGGAGGGTACAGAGATATGGTTTCTAGATGGATTCTTACAAGTGCCAGGTAGAGGGGGAAAAACTCTTTGCTGAGTTTCCTGACTCTGCCCCTTTTACTATATCCCATTCTGCTTCAGTCCTTTTTGCTGCCAAGGTTCAGGGAGGGCTCTTGGTTACTTGAGGGCTGCTCCTCAACCTGCAGATCTGCAGCAGCAGCTCTTTTGCAACCAAGATACATCAGAGGAAAAGTAAAGAAAAATCCTCAAACCTGACATTTTTTTTCTTCACTTTGAATAAGTAAAGGCAAGCAAGTTCAAATAGTAGATTCCTAAGACAGTCTTAATTAAAAAAACCAAAAAATACAATGGATTCTTGTCAGAACTGTAATGAAAAACATATTGTCTTGCTATTTGTGAAGCAGTTGTAACCCCTGACCCTTCTCTAATACCATTAAACTTAAATGTTAGTTTTGCAATTATGCACACTAACAACGTAAGAGAGCCTGCAGACACAAATTACGTGACTCAATTTAATACATGATTGTTAAGGCATGTAAAGTTGTGTGTGTATTTAGCCCAATACGACCTAAATGTCTTGGACACATGTGAAGGAATAAAAAATTAAATTCAGCAAGCTTTAATAGAACTAAACGCACAGAGGTGTCGTCCATTTCCATTCCACCCCACATCATCCTTCCTGCACTCCAGCTTCACTGGCTTCTGTCATTTCTGCTGACAGAAGTGAAACAGAGCTGACATTTTTTCTCTCCGTGTTACCATTGCCACTCAGAACAATATTAATCCCTAAGCTGATCTTTGAATTTTGTGTATTTGAAATGTAAACTGCTCCAGAAAAGTACACCAATAGGATGCAAGTGACCTGTGATTCCTCTCAGGACACCTTGTCTGTGGGCAAATATACAACAGCTGTTTTGCAAAGTCTATACTTAGAGGGAATTGTTGTTTCAGTTAACTAAAGGAGAGCTCTTACCTTCACTGACACAGCATTATAGCATTATATACATTAAAAATGGTTTCGCTTATTTGTTCTGACTTGGTATTATCTCAATTATCCTGTTTCTACCAGGTTTGTGTTTCCCACTGCTCTTGTTCACTGCTTACACCTTCAAAAATTATCCCCTTCTGCCATACAAAGGTTTTGATTGGATGACCTTAATGAATATCACAACTCCCACATAAACTTAGACTCTGAATTTTATTATGAATATTAAATAAATTATTTGGGTTTGTGTAGTATGAGGTAACATGGCCTATATATTTGGCGTTGAGGAAAGAATGAGATCTGTTGTGTGCTTCAAGGAACTACATTTTCAAAGTGTAATGCTACAGACACTTCTGAATCCCCACAGACCATCTTTAAATATTTTTTTGTTTAGATTTTTCTTGGTTTTACAGGACCTGTCAAAATGATGTAGTATGTATTAGTCTTGCTATTCCATAGACTTTAATAAAATTCGCCTTACACACTATGTTCTGCTTTTGCTTTTAAAATGAAGACAAAGTTCATCAAAAGTATTTTAACGTTACCCCAATATTATTTTTTTTAATTTATTCTCTTATTATAGACATTGTATCAATTCTTAGTGGTTTATATAAACATCCTAACGCTGTATTCTCTGGAAATATCAAAAAAGTGAGAATATATTTTTCTCTAAAATAGTCTGGTCTGATGGATACTACTAAAGCATTTTTTAATTTAATGGAGAGGCAACTTCTTAACTGGCTTCCTTTTATTATCATGGTTAAAAGCATAAAATTAGAACCCCATAAACATTAGTGGCATAAATACTTTATTAAATTAGATGCAATTATGCTATTTTATAAGAAATTAAACTCAATATATTTTTGAAAATCATGTGATGAACACAATCTTAAATACACAATAAAACGCAAAAAAAGCCCAAAAACCACCACCAACAACAAAAAAACTCACAAACAAATGAACAAAAACCCAAACCAAAAACACACACACAAAAAGAAAACCCCTCATATTTTGCTTCTGATTTTAGAACTATATATATTATATGGAATTTATTTTACTATCTTTAGGTTTCCACTTCTGAACTAGTTGTACTCATAACTTGGGAAAGAAAAGAGCTTTAAGAATAGAATTCATCCACTTCAGTGGGGAGATTAATTATGCTCTTCACCTCAGATGTATTTATTTTCTTCCACTCTATACAGTGTCTCTGAGAGATCTGCTTGATGTAGACACCTACACTTGACTGTGTGGATCCCATTCTATTGCCTTTATACTACAGGAGTGGTGTGTTGTCAGTTCAAGTGTTTCTAATATTTTAATGTTACAGAATATTCATTGTTTGTCACGAAATGTAGCTTTGAAAATTCAGCACTTATCTATAATTCCCACATTGCAGGTAGCATTTACAGTCCCTTCAAAAAGTAAACAGAGATCTGAAGTTGCTTTTAAAGGTAGAGTTTTGATCAAAGAAAATCCTAATGGAGAAAAGGTAGTAATTTCACCTTTTGGAATTCTTTAATTTAAAATTTTAAAATAAAAAAAGTTTTAAAATAAAAAGAGAGAAAGTGATTAGATTTTTTCAGTTGATCATTTAATTTTAACCATCTATTTTGTAACCATCAACTTTCTAACCCTGACTGTAAAAAATCCTTATGTCATAACTATGTTTCAGTGACTTTTTTCTTATTTCCTCCCTAAAGGGTTTGTAAGGTCAAATATGAGAATTTTGTATATTTCACTGGTAATTATATAGGTGAAACAAGATTTGCCAGTACCAGATCTGCCATTATCCACTATGCATTGTTTGATAACACATTTCTGGTTTGGAAACATCATATTTCTGTTCAAACTTTGTGTGCCAACTAGTTAGACTGCCTCAGTAACAGAACCTGCAACAAAAGGCTAAGGCTATAGTTTGATTTCTGAATATTATTGCTAGCATTTCATTTATACATTTGTACCCAAAATTATTAATAGACTTCACAAGTAAAAGTATTTGAATCAAATATTTCAGTTATCCATTCGGTTTATAGTTACCAGCAAAAGTATATGAATTAAGCTGTGAAATACTGGGAATATTTTTTCCCTATTTGTTTTTTTTAATGTTTTATTAACTGGTAATTAGCTATAGTTTATTTTTATTTGAAGGTGATTAATTTGAAGGTGAAATCTGAGGCATACATAAATGGGGGAAAGACTGAAGTGAAGAGTATTTTCAGTCTACACTGGAAGAAAAAATTACTTTTAGAAAAGTGGCAATATGCCAGCTTCACTGATAATGGTTGGTAATTAACTTCAACAGCAGGCTGCACACCTGCTTCAGAAAGTCTAAGGGTGTAAATCATTATCCCCTGAACTCCCAAGATTTTAATTTTAATTTTCTTATTTGGGCTCCCAAACTCAGCACCACAGGGACAGATGGCTGAGCAGTACCATACTTTAATGGACCAGAGTTCTAACATTTCTTTGAAAGCGGAAAACATCCCACTGTGGGATGAGGCCAGACTATTCCCATAGGACATAAGTTATTCTAGTGCTTATAATAAATTTGTTGATCAGGTTTTTAAACTGATGAGGTGAAAGTAAGTGTACTTCTGCAAAACCCACTGCAGCTCTTTGATATCTGGGGAATATACACAGTGGGTCAAAAACAACATTGAAAAGCTCCTACCTGTGATATAAATGACACCATTAGCAACCTCATTTAGTGTGGTCTGTCAGTTTAATGCACAGATTTCTGAAGCTAAAAATGGAAAGATAGGTATTTAAATACTGCTGGGTTTATGGTTTAAATTGAAAGACTCAGTATTTAAACTGGTGTCATCAGAGCCCAAAAAACACTACACAGGCCTTTTTGTGATATTAGTAATGAAGATTAAGCATACATTTATTCTCAGTGTGAAAGATGTATTCATTTGTTTTTCCTTGGAGATTAATGGAGTTCAACACTTTTTCTTGTGAAAAATTTCAAGATTATCCCAATATTGCAAATTATGAAGCTGGTGCAGAGAGATACTAATGGATTTTCCTGTTACTGGAATTAGCCATAAAAGTTAGTCATTATTTCAGTACTCAGTGCTGATCTTAGAGTGTATTTAAACACTTTTTTACAAAACCATTGGTGCTGAAAATTGAAAAAAAAAGCATGAAAATTTCTGAAAGACAATGCTAGGAAAATGTTTGTAGTCATAGTGGGTAATTTTAAAGAAAATTTCAATACTGCTCTGAAAGTTTTTGCATTTCCCTTTTTTAATTCCTCCAGTAAATGAGTTTGCAGCCTTTTGTGCCATTTCTTATCCACACAAAGATAGTTTAGTAATAGTAAGCTGGCATATTTCCACTCAAAAATGGAAAAATAAAGCAGAAATACTTTAATGTGATGTGACTAATATTAAAAACTTTGAAACAAGTCTTGTTTCTTACTGGTAGAGCTGAGTTATTTCTTCCCTGGTTGTTTTGGTTTTGTTCCTTTCTCAAGCTGTTAAATCAAAAGTCATTAAAAGCACAGATATTTGTCACTAACAATGATCTCTGGTCTCCTTAAGGTCCTTGGATTTTCAAATATTGAATATCAAGAATTTCATTAATATTTTGAAAATTATTTGTGCTGCTTCAGCTCTAAAATTAGTCAAGTAAGGTTTATCTGTCTTGTCAAATGTCTAGAGTTTGAGGAAAGAAAGGAGCATTTCTTAGGCAAGAAAGCAGTATATTTAGAGATAAACATTTTTTTTTTTTTTATTAAGCAGTCCAGGTTACTGTGTCTTTGTAAACCAGGAATGTTATTTCACGCATAACATTAAGAAAGTGCAGCACACAGTGATGCTAATTTAATATGACTTATAGACTTGAATTATTCAATAAACTACTTCATTATTCAATAAAAAACTTATATTGAAAAATTGAAGGCCAGCTATAAGGGTAATTTCAAAAGCATCAGCAACCTAGTATACACATATTTAAAATTAATTAAATATAGAAGAATATTTGTTGACTGAATAAAATTTTAGACAGTAGTTTATTGATGCCCGTAAGTACTGGTAATAGGCATCTCAATAAATATTTAATCACAGTTGTAGTCAGTGTAACATTTTTAATAATTATGATGATGTTACTCTGGTAAGAAAGGCTTTTTTACAGCAGTGCTACTTTTGAAAAAGTGGATTTCAGACAAAATTTACATGGCTTAAATATGCAGTTGCTTCCTCTAGAGTACAAAATTGCTGCTTTTGTTTTGCAATTGGTAGTGGCAGAAAAAATACATGAAGTAATAGTGTTGGGTCTTGTTTACTGTATGAGCTCAATTTTTCACTTCTTTTCTCCATTTTTTTTTTATGAGAACTTTAAATCCAGATTGGTTANCTTTTCTCCATTTTTTTTTATGAGAACTTTAAATCCAGATTGGTTACTTGCAGAGAGATATTGTGAAGATCATGTGTGTCTCTGGAAATGCACTTTCTGAACTGCATTCCTCCACAACTTTGTACAGCATGCATCACTGAATCACACAGTGAGCACACTTATTCTACACAGAGATTTAATGAAATGTTCTAGACTTTAAAAGACCAATTTTTCACTTTATATTGCATAATTCACAAACAGAAGTAACCAATAAGCTTCTTACAAAGCACAGAATTCCTGAGAATGGTCATGGGTCTTT
>VXBB01005113.1:519517-561019 GCA_013399915.1 Illadopsis cleaveri | reverse complement strand
CTTTGTAAACCAGGAATGTTATTTCACGCATAACATTAAGAAAGTGCAGCACACAGTGATGCTAATTTAATATGACTTATAGACTTGAATTATTCAATAAACTACTTCATTATTCAATAAAAAACTTATATTGAAAAATTGAAGGCCAGCTATAAGGGTAATTTCAAAAGCATCAGCAACCTAGTATACACATATTTAAAATTAATTAAATATAGAAGAATATTTGTTGACTGAATAAAATTTTAGACAGTAGTTTATTGATGCCCGTAAGTACTGGTAATAGGCATCTCAATAAATATTTAATCACAGTTGTAGTCAGTGTAACATTTTTAATAATTATGATGATGTTACTCTGGTAAGAAAGGCTTTTTTACAGCAGTGCTACTTTTGAAAAAGTGGATTTCAGACAAAATTTACATGGCTTAAATATGCAGTTGCTTCCTCTAGAGTACAAAATTGCTGCTTTTGTTTTGCAATTGGTAGTGGCAGAAAAAATACATGAAGTAATAGTGTTGGGTCTTGTTTACTGTATGAGCTCAATTTTTCACTTCTTTTCTCCATTTTTTTTTATGAGAACTTTAAATCCAGATTGGTTACTTGCAGAGAGATATTGTGAAGATCATGTGTGTCTCTGGAAATGCACTTTCTGAACTGCATTCCTCCACAACTTTGTACAGCATGCATCACTGAATCACACAGTGAGCACACTTATTCTACACAGAGATTTAATGAAATGTTCTAGACTTTAAAAGACCAATTTTTCACTTTATATTGCATAATTCACAAATAGAAGTAATCAATAAGCTTCTTAGCACAGAATTCCTGAGAATGGCCATGGGTCTTTAGGTTTCAATCATAATGAAATAATAGGAAAAAACAGCTATTTTATAAATGCTTCTACACAGCCTCAGATGCACTTTTTGCATAATTCATAATAAAAAATTTTCAGTGTAAATATAATGGTAATGACTTCTGTGGTTTCTTCAAAAAAAACTTTTTGTTTTTTAAAACATGACATGATTCAATATGTAATACTTGAACTAAGCAAAACCTTTTCTCATTATCTAAATGAATACTGAAGTGTCATCCTGGGTTCCTTGAACTATCTGCTCTAAGTAGTGTTGAAAAAACCATTTTTCTTACACTCTTCATTTGACCTGTCCCCCACACAGGAAAGAATGCATAAGTAGTTTGAAGTTATATCACCTGTACTGTATAAAATGTGCAGTCTAAAGAGTCACAAAGTCCTGAGATCTGCTTTTGAGCTTGTGAATAGCAGTAGCAACATTTTCATGTTTTCTCAGGTGAGGTATCAGTGCTACTGATGTCTTATTTCTCTTCGGTCTGAAGTTCTTTTGAATTCTGCAAGATGCCTTCATTGAGATGTGTCACACAAGGAGCACTCACTTCTTTTTAAAGGGAGGTGTATTTCTTTTTCATTCACTTCCATAGGGTATCATGGGATATATTAGAAGTTGTCTTTACTCCTGCTGCTGTATCAATAAGCCTTATTTTCTGAAGTTCAAGCTCTGTAGCATTACAAAAGTCATTTCTGTACTCCTTCCCACAAATCATCTTACTTTGAGATATGACCTTTCATTGTACAGCAAGTTCCTTCATAGATAAGGATCATATTTTAATAAATATAATCGGAATTAGCTTTCCCAAAGGGAAAAAAAAACAAGAATGCATGTCGCTTTGTTAAATACATGGGTCACTTCTTCAAGACAACTATTAGAAAGCTTAAATCAGAAAATTTACACTGGAAATTTTCTCTGTTTGTGACGTAATTTTACATGGAGTGGAAAGATGAGACGGGTTAATATGCTTGCATTATTTCATTTAAATAGCTATAAGATTAAAGCTTTTATTCTATATTTCCCATTTTGCCTAAAAACAATATTGTACTGTACCTCACGCTTTATCTAAGAGCTAGGTAATACAAATACATCAGGCACACAATTAGACGATAACGTCTCTTGAGGCACCTCTTTGATCTTTTTTTTTCCTTATTTCTGTAATTTATAGTAGGCAGTTTCACAAAGATGCCGAAAATGCTGTGTGTTATTGCTAAGCATATGACCTTCACAAAAATATATAGTTTCTAATTTTATCTGTTTCATCTCAATTTTGAGAATATTTTAACAGGATGGAGAGATGAAAAGAAGTCTCAGAGACCACTTAGCTCCTCCAAGCCTCCAAGCTCTGTGACAGTAGATGTCCAGGCTGAAGTCCAATGAAGCCTGCAAGTGTCTACAGACAGAAAAAAAACAAAAAAGCAAACCAAAAAAACCCCCAAAAAACACCACCACAAACAGGAATCTGAAGTTAAACAATGCTTGTTTTCTCCTCTGTGCTTTTGTCATAAACTTTGCCAGATAATTCCTTCTCACTACATGGGAAGGTGTATGAAGAAAAGCAGCACAGAGTCCCCAGGCAGGTGCAAAGCAGAGGCGTTCTATTGCAAAAACCCAGCCTTTTAAAGCAGTTAGCTGGTTATCAGTTACATGGTTTTAAAACATAACAAACACAATCCATCCAACCACTACAAACCATGATGTGAACATGTAATGGTTACATAACTTGTTTTTCTACCTCCAATTCAGCTGAGCCATTTTCCTACAGTCCTTTTCTTATTATCAAAAGCAGCGGGCCTGAGTCATGATTTTACAGGGGTAACAAGGCCCTTATTTTATAAGGCTTTGTTTTACAAGACCTTACCTATATGCAACAGGAAGGAATCATTATGATTTCTATTTTTTCATTGGCTTATTGTTAAAAATGCTCTTTATATTTAAAAAAAAAAAAATTGTGTGATGAAAACTAAACAGTGTGATTTGCAAAAGACTGTGGATATTCACAAGCTGCAGTAGCACTGTCTTTTGCTGCACCTATCTGGTGAATATTTAAGTGCCTGACTGCTACTAGACTGCAAACTTGGCCCTAGGAACATTCAAAATGCTACAGTGCTGGATAGTCCAAAAAGCAGAATTCTAGCTCTGTACAGCACTGTCAAAATTTTGAAATCATCAGCTTCTGAATCTAGCCAAAGTCTGCTTGCATGCAATTTCATAGAATTATAGAACACTTTGGGATGCAAGGGACCTTAAAGATCACCTAATTCCAGCCCTTCTGCATGGACACCTTCTGATAGACTGGTTTGATCAGAGCACCATGCAAGACAGCCTTGAACATTTCCAGGGATGAGGCATCCACAAGTCCTCTGGGCGACCTGTTCCAGGGTCTCACCACACACACAGTGAAGAATTTCTTCCTAATAGATAATTTTCAGTTTAAATCTCTCTCCCTTTTTTCATTTTTATTCACTGCAAAATTTATAAAAACTTTATTACATACAGAAGAATTGCAAATAAAATACAGATGCTCAAAACATTTTCTTGATAGATTACTAGCAGATTAATTTTTCTTTTTAAAATAGCCACTAATTAGTTTTAACTGTTAGTGAGGAAACTATCACCTGATGAACAGCTGTAATAATTTTTAAATCATCATATTTTAAACTTTAATATCACTTTTCTTGTCTGCCTAGCCAAAACAGCTTTTTGACATAATCAGTGCTCTGAAAATAGTTATGAAATATTTTATTTTATGGAATGTTCCTACTCTGAAGTGCCAGTCTTTTGTCAAATTTACATGAGAAAAATCCTTTCAGGGCTGATAAAACCTCTCTGTGAGGCTGCCCACCTCTGTGTGATGTTTCCAATACAGAAGGCTATACCTAGACAAAGAACCAGTACGTCTTTTTTCTTCCTGCCCTAACATTTTGACATCAGTCCTGGCTTATGCTGCTCAGCTGTCATCACATTCTGCTTCAGAGACAAATCTCCATTCAGCACTTTGAGAATGTGATTTTTCATTGCATTTTTCAGAAATGTTACAGAATATTCTTACATGGAGGAAATTATTATAAAACATAAAAAAATTTCTAACATGGAGACAGACCACCTGAATCATGACCTGAGAATCAAGCATGACATAAACTCACCAATGGACAACGATGCTGTATTATGAGCTGGCATTCAGAAGAAGGGATTTATATTGCCTCCTTCCCTTCCTCTTTTAGTAAGAAATACAGTACAGAAATTCATATTTCAATGTGACCAGAAGAGCTGGTTGAGATGAACAAGTATTTAGACTATTCACTTTATTTGGCTTCTCCTCAGTTTGTACTGTGATAGTGTATGACCATGAGAGCTGTTACTCTTGGCAGTATTATTCTCATTTCTCAAAGAGGTTAGACTGTCCCCCACAGTACTGGATAGCTGCAACTCCAGCTGAGCTTTGGCCACAAAAATTTTCCCCCTTACAGCAGCAAAGAGCTGCAGCTCTGTAGTCCTCCCTTGTCAATAATAGTCTTTAAACAGAGAAAAAAAATATATAAAATTAAATGATTAAAAATCACAAAAGCTAGAAGAAATATATTTTCCCTAAGTCTAAATAAATGTTATTGAGTGCTATGGATTATTCTCTCTATATATCTGTAAAAGATTCACCAAATCATACATTTTTCTATTTAATGTAGTGCCTTATGATTTGTATCTATGAAATAATAAGCCATGTGCCTAGGATATTCTTTTCTATTAAACCTAATTTTAATATAAGTGTGTCTTTAAAATGAAGCATATTATAAAATTTTATTCTGAAGCAACTGTGGTGTGCCTAGTGTAAGATTAGAGTTAGTGGGAGAAATTAGTTATAATGTTACAGTTATAATGTTCAGCTGATGTTAGAAGGACCATTTCAGTGCAGGAGGATCCCTAGAGAGGGCAGAAAATGACCATGTGGCTGGATCTGTGCAACAGATACAAAGATGCTACGAGATTATAAAGCAGTAAACTGGCTGAAGACTAGTGTCATTCTGAATAACAGAAGGTAGAGTTCACCCAAAGAGCTGTATCGAAGATCATTCAGGGACAACCAGGCTTTATTTCACTGACTTAAAAAAGGATTTGCATTTGCATCTGCAAACACTATTACTTGGTCTTCTAATTACAAAGCCTATTTTCAGTTTACACAATGGGATTACCGCTTGCTAGTGAAAGGTCAGTTTCTGTCCTTCGGATGAGAAATTGGAACCTATTTGAAAAAGTTGGATGTATTTCATTGTTTCAATAGCATCTTGATATCTAATATTTTATCAAGCAAATGACATATTAAAACTTCAAAACTCTTAGGCATCCAGCAAAATAAGCGTAACTTTTGTTAATTCTCTGTGTAACATCAAGCTCTCATAATTTTACGAGGGAAACAGGGCTGCTATGCAACAGATCTCTCAGAAAGTTTCCTGAGTAGTTTGTCTACTTACGACAGTTAAAATAGTCGGCAATAACTTCAGTACTATTTGTTTGACTTTATACTGCAGAGGTGAATGAGTCATAAGGTGCCTCTGGTTTTGGAAGCTAGGAGAAGTAAATTGCTTCCTTTCTTTTTTCCTAGAACGGTAAAAAATTTGTGCTCAAAAAATACACATAACTAGTCTTCATTTTAGTGGAGGTTTTTTCTGGTTGTTTTGAAGTTAGTTGAATAAAAAACATTAGAGACAAGTGTAACTATGATGTGAAAATTACATTGTATGGGCATATGGAATAATAAGTGGTGTTTAATTGGGAAATAAACATTATCTGAGACATTGAGCAAAATACTGTTTTATAGAGTGGGTTGAAGAAGAAAAAGTACAAAGAACTCTTCATAAACTGTAGATTTTTGCAGTTACTAGAGGGTGCTTTATTGTCTTTATGTGGTTAGGAGTTAGGTGCTATAATATACATGCTCTTACACTGTCATCATCTCACAAAACTATATATTTATTTTACTGACATATATGTATAAGATGAAAATTTAGAATTATATAGTCACTAGTGTTCTTTATGTCAGATTAAGAATTTACATTATATTTTCATTTATTTATGTTGCTAAAATAAAGTACCTCTAGTACCTAACTAGAGCTTTCAAAATGTTCCTTGAAGATAGCATGTTTTAAATTTTTTCAGCTTACCATTATGGGTGTGAAAACCTTCTAGTCCTTGGTGGCTGGAGATTCCTCTTTGCCATGCAGAGAATCTTATGAGTCCATGAGAGTCAGAAACACACTGGCATGAACCAGACTCCTACAGAGCAGGGCCATAATCCAGCAGCCTCTTACATTACCTACAGGCAGAAAAAAATTCTCCATTCAGAAAGCTCTGAAGAGGTTTAGATATCCACAGCATATACACATCACTCCCACAAGGTGGAAGCCACTTCTCCAAAAAAAAGGTAAAGTTTGGGCAAACGCTCAATTGGTACTCACTGGATGTCAATTTAATATACTCTACCACCCTATATAAAATCCTATACCATGAATTTTTTTATTAACGTGCACAGTAGTTTTTTGAGATGTGGTTATTTTGATCTTTTCATCAAGCATGTCTCTGAGTGTAGTATATTTTTTTAGGTCTTCATTTGGGAAAGAATAGATTTAAGCATTTTTTAGACATTTTAATTTTAAGATAAGGTACCTGGCTCTCTATGAAAAGCAGTCTAAGATGAAAACCAAGCTGTAAGTCTGCCGTGGTAATATTCAGAAACCGAGTGTTTAAAATGTATATTGAGTATTTGTTGATTAGAGTCAGTTTCTTTTTTTCCAGTGTTTGAACCTCAATCTTCCCAACTACAGAGATGCTTCCTAAACACCAGAATAGACTATAAGCGGACCCTCAGGAGTCTATAACTTCCCATTACCTCCTCCACCTCTGTAAATAAAATACTAACTATAACAGGGCCTTTAAGTTATGATTTTTGCAGTGCAAAGGAATGCTCTCTATGTTAAATTCTAGAATCAGTCTTTTATGCTCTAGTAACAATTGATCTGAAAATTAAAAAGAACAGGAGCGTGAACATGTATCTCTCATATATTATGTGAATGCCAGATACAGCTAAACTTCTGGATATTCTGGGATGATTTTCACTCTGATTATATCAGTATTTAAGAAGTTATTTCAGAAAAATCTTTCCCAATTGATATGTCATTGCAATTTTTTTTTCTCTTTGATAAAAAAGTATCTTCTAATAAAGTAATACTTTAAAGAAAATTATATTAAAGCTCCAGAAAAAACAGGTGAACTGTGGGTGGAAAGTTGAGCAGTATGATACAAAAAGGACACTTTTTTCCTTCTGGATGGAAATGGTTATACCCTTAGGAACATTTTCTACAGAAAAATTGACCTTAGGTTTTTATGAACAGCTCCTCACATGATGACAGCCCTACCTGCTACAATTCATATCATAAAAGGGAGAGTTTTCAGATTTATTTAATTCAAGCTATTTTTTTCATTTTGTCTTTTCAAACTTTGACCTTTATTGCCACAGCATGTTCATAAAGCAAGTTCATAGGCATCCAAAACCTGACATGCAGGAACAGCCTCGAGGAAATGATAAAAATATGTCCTGTGATCTATTGGATTGTTACTCATCATGAGCATTGGTATTATTGGCAAACACACAATTTACTAGACCATGAGAAATCTGGATTACTACAGATAGAATTGAAGACCTACAGCCTAACTGTAGAAGACAATCTCTGATGGTATTTGAACAGTGTAAAAAAAAAAAAAAAAAAATTACTTCTACTACCCATTTAGCAGCAGGTTTTTCCTTTAGCCCATGCATACGTGAAGAGATATCAATGGGTTGTTTCAGAGCAACAAATGATGCCTCCATATGTCCTATAAAAATTGGACAGCTTTCCATAAATTCCCCTCATGTCATCCTGGCCCTCAATTTTTGTATGGGATCAATGAATTCTCTAGAACCCACTAATGAAGATACTAAAATCTGAAGCAAAATTAGCACTAATGCTTGGTTCTTCTGGAAGTCTGAGTTAGTCAATAGTGTCATGCATGATTCTTCTTTGGAATCTGCCCATCTAATCGGAAACCTTGAATCTTTGACCATCTTCTCTTTCTAGAATCACAGAATGATTTTTGTTGAGAAGTACTTTTAAAGATCATGTGTTTCTAATGCTTCTGCCTCAGGGTTTTGCTAGCAGTGATTTGATGTGGACTAAAGAGATAGAAAAGAAGTAATAAAAAGAACAGAGGGGAGTTTTGTAAGGTCTATAGAAGTAAAGATCATTGTTAGGTGTTTGTGCTCTCAATCAACTCAGTAGCCATGTGGTGGATGTAAACTCAGCTACCTCAGTGTACCTGGAACAAAAACCTGGTGCAGAAGTCTTTGCAAAGAGATTTGCAAAGAAAAGGTGGTGGAAAAATCTTACTACAAATATAGCAGTGTATACAAGCAAGAGACCTTTCTTTTCCTCTGCAATCTCTATATAGAAAAATTGGTGTTGTCTTCCAAACGGACAGAGATTTCTGTTTTGGGACCTTGGAACATTTACACAGCTCATTGGTAAATTTCAGAATTGTCACCATCGCCCTGTGTATTCAGATTTCAAAATTTTGCAAGCTCCCTTTGATAAAGGTTTTCACTCAAAGGTCAAGCAATGTTTTAAATTACTAACCACAAGAGAGCTGGTGTTATTTTTTTAGTCTGAACCATGTATTTTTAGAGGTTAAAGTAATAGCAGCAGCTGATATTTATTTTTTGCTGTGTTAGTGAGTGCTCATCAATAACCTAATGGCCATATCTGATTCTACAAAAAAAGCAGGTGTTTTGGCCAAGTAGCATACAGTATATCTGCTGATGTGTAATTTTGATACTTTTTAGAATTATTTAACTCACCTCTATTCATGGTCTAGGTGCAATCCTGTCCATATAACTCTTTATTAACTCTAGGCATACTGTGCTGGTAACTGTGTGTTTTGTTCCTGTTTCTCTTGTTGCCAGTTATAGGGAAGTTACAAATGTAACCAGACAGATTTTAATCTTTATTGCAACTATAATCGATATACTGTGATTCTTTTAACTTCTCTGCTTTCACTATATTAGATTTTCTGATTCTCTTCATGCCTTCAATATTTCCTTCTGCTCTACTCCATTGGCAGGAGTAAAGCGATTGTGAATTTCAGAGGCGAGAGACACAACTGAGCCACTTTCATTTTCTTCTTAAGTCTATGTATCTTCCATAACCTAAAATTTGACAGTTTCTCTCTTGTACTTATTTATTCTCTTTCTTTTCTTGGTTCCAATGCTGTTTGGTGTCAGTCATCTATGGGAAATGTGAGAGGATAAAAAAAAATGAAAGTAACATCAGAGTTTAAAATTCTGCAGAGATTTGCCTTTATATATGGTTCCACTGGCTAATAATGAGTATAAACATAAGAAATTCTCCCATTTTAAAAAGTTGTATTTTCAAGTCTCTGTGCTTAGGCAGAGTGAAGAAGAATTTTCATTTTCTGAGGGCCTTCTCTCTTTGAAGGAGAATAATGGAGATTGAAAGAGCTGGATAAATGCAAATCTCAAGCACAAGAAATGGATGAACCTCTTTGATTCTGCTGCCCATAGGATCAGACCACAAAGTTTATTCTCACTTTCTGCATCCCAGAAGTTCCCTGGCAGAAGACAAAGAATGGAGAATGAAGAAATCTGGCATCAGTTGTTCTCAAAAGACATTTGGAAGAAACAGCCCTTCCCTGCTGCCACCTACCAAAGCTTTCAGAAATTCAATTTGCATTCCATGTTGACAGCTAAAAAACACAAGCTTAGAAATATCTGACCTGCACAGATCCCATACAGTAGCAAGAATAAAAGCTTTTGCTTTCTTTCAGAGAGCCTCTCAAAGCTCTTAAATTGGAAGAAAGGAAGCAAGAAGGTTCAGGTTTGGGAAAAATGAGAGAGTCAGTTGCATGCTCTAAAATTCCTGTGCTTAAGTTCCCTCTCTCTAAAGGAGATTACAAAAATGTAAATAAATGAATAATAAAATATAAAAATTTTTTTTTGTTCGTCCTCATGGAAGGCTTTAGGGAGATAATCCTTAGGACCTAGTTCTACCCATTTATACACAAGGGATGTAAAATTAATTTAAAAGACATGAGGAAAAACCCATATTTTTATCCTTCCAGATGTGCGTTTATGGTATGTTCCTGTTGGACAGGTGGGCCAGCAGCTCAAATAGAGTTTAAGAATCAAATACTGAAACAGTAACTGTCAAAAATGTAAACCTTTTTCAGACAAGAATAAAATTTTTAAAGTATGTCTAGGAACTGTCTGTATGTCTGATGCAAGCCCGCTTAGTCATTTAAAACATTGGTTGACCTTTGAGTGAAAACCTTTTTCTAAGGGAGTTTGCAAAATTTTGAAATCTGAATACACAGGGCGATGGTGACAATTCTGAAATTTACCAATGAGCTGTGTAAATGTTCCAAGGTCCCAAAACAGAAATCTGTCTGCTTAGCAGACAACACAAATTCTAAATTACCCACATGTAAGAAGCACTTACTAGAAATTTAGGGTTTGCTTGCTAAAATTAGGAGATCCAAGTGTCAGAATTATGCCCTAAGTGACCCATGTGTACACTGTGGTGGAGGTTCTGTCGTTGCAGATCTGTGGACTCCAGTCTGAAAACAAATAAAAGAGAGTTACATCAAGTTGACTTTCTTGAGTAATTAGGTCCACAAATTCAACCTGCTTTGGAGATAAATTGAGATTGGCACTAAGCTAAGAAAGATTTTATTATGTTATTGCAGAGTTGAATTTCCCCTATACTTCATTAGAAGTTATTGCAACTTTCTCCCCTCAAGCTACTTTGCATCAAAACTAGGTAGAAATACATTGGCTCTAGAAATCATGTGCCTGGAAATGTGTCCCAAAATATGTCCTTCCTACTTGTGACTGATAGGTCTTGTCTGACTCTGTGACACTAGCTGAAACCTCCCAGAATAACAGTTCTCTAGGCTTTACTATTTCAAAATAAGAGACATTGCAGGTAAGCAGAGATTTTTCTCTATGATGATTGACATTCATTGTCTTCTAGGTATGTAAAACCATAGATGGGAACATAAAACCCTCAGAATGCAAATTCCCTTGAAATGGCAAGGCTTACTGATTCACTGTCTTTTCTTTATGGAGAGGATTTTGAAATGAAAGCTATAACCTCAGGCTTCAAAACAGACACAGGAAAGTTCCATATACCAAATAGATGATTTAGAATAAATCTTTCTGTTCAGTGTTACTCATACTTAAAAATTTACTTATATGACAGCAGTAAATTAGGTTGTAGTGGAAAGAACTGTTGTAAATTCTCTTAGAAAGATATCTACATTTTAGTCAAACTTGACTGATTTCAAAATCTTTTTTATTTAAAAATTCCAGCTATATTCCATGTCTATATATTTGAAACTACTTTTGTAATGGAAATCAGCTATAAATCCAAAACAATTCAAGACATGATAAACCGTTTCTTACAGTTGCCCATGTGTACTCCTGTAAGTCCTTGAAAAAATAATGCTGCTTTGAAATGTAATTTTGATTTCTTTGGAAAAGTCCTCTGCAGTGACTTCTAAAATCAAGTGTGCTGATTTTTTTTTTCTGCTGTACTTTCGATTGTCATTGCTTTTTCACTTGATGTACATACATATAGGGGCCAAATGTGTCTGTCAGGCTGATTCAGTGCTGGCCCAACTGAAGTAAAATTACATCTGCTACAGCGCCAATGCTTAGAGATGATTTGTTTTTCACACAGCTTTTTTTAATGTACTTATAGGTTTTATTAAAATTGTGCATGAAAATTTATAATACTGTTGTTTAGTGGGTTGTGGGGTTGCAGNAGCCGAGTGCGGGCTGACAGAGGGACACCCGAAGCAACAGTGGGTTAATTTTATTTTTAGACCTTTTGTTGAATAAGAAAGCATGCTTTTGTTCCAGTTTCATAAATATCATGTATTTCTTCTTTTTAATTCCTTATTGTAATTCTTCAGGATGGCTGTATTGAAACACGAGGCAAAGAACTCATGATAATTTCTTTGTAGCTGTAACAAGTCTTTGAGTATTCTAAGAGAGGTGTGTGGCTGCCCACTGCTGGATGGAATAATGTTACAGGGCATTTCCTTGGGCTGCATTGTGATATTGTCTTATCATTTTGAGTGTGGCTCTTCATTTGAGAATGCAGACCTCCATTCTCCTTCAAACACCCTTTAGCATAAAATGGTGAGGTTTCTCTGTAATGCTGAGATCTTTTACTTGTATGTCTCATATGTAAAGCAGTTATAATCTGCCAACTTTTTACATGTAACATATAATATTTTCCCTCTTGTATGTTAACCATTATTCTTAGTCACTAGAAATTTATATAATACCTTGTCCAGTTTCCTCAAATATGCTAAGCTTTTTATAATGTGTATATGTAGGAACATAATTACAAATTACCATAAATATATATGTCACCTATATGCTATTTACATTTTCGACACCTATAAGATGGATTCTTCAATTTTCTAAAAGTTATTGAAGAGGAAACATTATTACAAATAGCCTCACCTCCATAAAACCTGTTGCTAAACTTGAAAATTAAAGTTTTCATTTCTAAAGTTTAGGAAACCAGCAGCTAGCTAATTAATAAACTGCCTTTATCAATTTTTCTGTGTGACAAAACAGTTGTGTTAGAAAATTATATTAGTGCTCCTATTACTATTTTGAAATAATTCACTCTTTGTTGGAGATCATCTGTTTAGCCTCTCTTTTTCTTCATTTTAATGGACTGTAGGAACAGCTTAAGTCTGTGTCCTTCAAGGAGTTGCTACTGTGTCTCAGTGGCTGCATCCTTTTAAAGGTATTCCTTTGATTTTGCAAACACTTCACTGTGGGGACCAGGGTCACTGCCAGAACAGGCTTGTAGTTGGAAATGCATACAAGTAGGCACCAGCTCCTGTGGTTAAAACCAACCAGTATGAATAAAGAGAAAAATGGAGTATCACATGAAGAGACTATGGGATGTTCGTAGCGTGTAGATGTGCCTGATTTACCCTATGAGAACACAAATCCCTGCACAGTTCACTCTTATTTATTTCATTGTAAATTCTGGAACAGTTTTTGATGTTTTGAAGGGTTTATGTCTTTAATCTCTTTTGGTACATCTCAGACAAGGCAAGTTTTGCCATGTGCATTTGCACGGCACTGCTGTTTCTATGCAGGAGGATGGTGGAACAAAGTCCATCATAACAGGGTGGAGATTTTTAAATTTTTATTTTCTTTATTTTTTTTTAAAAACAGTTTACTGTTTAAAAACAATAGAAATAAAATCCTACCTCCTTAACAATCTGTAGATTTAGGCACCACTTTAAATATTAAAAAAGAAATATTAAGAAATATTTTGCAAGAGCATTTGTCCAGAGCACAAGTATGAATTTCACTCTACATCTGTAAGAGTTGTTTAATTGCTAGCAATAGTTGTTTACACTGACAGTACATCCAGTGATTAATTCACAGGATTCCTTAGGGAAGACTGAGCCACAAAAAGGTCTCAAAGCTCCAAGCCAGGGTAGAGAGTGCACTGTAAAATATTTAGCAAACATTGAAGCTAACCACAAAGAACTACAGGAGGAGCCAAGGGTAGGGAAGAATATATTATCTGCCTCAAAATAAAAAAAGCTTTTAAACCTGGAGACAGATGTTTTAAAGGGGATGAAAGACTGTGTTTCCAATGGACACGTAAGTGCACCGAACTGGGATAATGTGTAAGGAAGTGTATCACAGAGAACAGAAAAACTTACATTACATTGTTTCTTTTGCTAATTGATTGATTGATTACTTAATTGATTATTAGGATTTTGACTGCTTGATGATGGTATTAATAAATCAGTCAAGTAATTTTATATTTTATATTTACATTTTATACTAAAATACTGTTACAAATTTCTTCTTTGCTGTGGATTGATCAATTTTTTCCCCCTAACTTTGATATGCATGTCATTGTAGGAAGGAAGAGATACAAATAAGGATTTCTCTCCATCTAATTACTTTAATTGATTTGTGCTGAAATAGTTGACCTTTAGAACAAGGTTCTCCCTTCGCATTCAGAATTGACAGCTCACTCTGATGATCA
The DNA here is from genome assembly GCA_013399915.1 of Illadopsis cleaveri. Lineage (NCBI taxonomy): Eukaryota > Metazoa > Chordata > Aves > Passeriformes > Timaliidae > Illadopsis > Illadopsis cleaveri. The sequence continues at coordinate 547,020 of VXBB01005113.1, read as the reverse complement.
TCAGCCACTGGGAAAATAAGTTAAGGTTTCAATTAAAAGCATGCAGTGTAGGCTAATCTGTGGATCTCACATTAGTAATGCTCTTTGCTTCCCTGCTGGAGAGTATGTATCATGTTTGGGCTGAAAAATACTATATGGAAAGCACTTGAAGAAGTACTACAGTGAAGTGTATCTAAAAATTGCCAAACCAAACCAACATAGGGGTCTTAGAGCACATGACAACAAATTACACCTAGTCAATAGCACCTCTCTTTCAGGTCAAAGATCACAAGATATTTAGAAAAAGCTAATTCTTAAACTGTATTTCTTGAGTGGCATGAGACTAATGATGCCCTCAGCTATGTACACTGTTTGCTTTAAGTCTCATTTTTCAGGAAAAGCAGGCCTAAAACTCCCTTATATTAGACAAACAGGCAGGAACAAACCACACTGTTAAAGTGTCAGACACACCTGTGGCCTTCAAGAGTGCAAAAACCAGAAATAGGACTAGATGGAATATGCTAATTAATAAGAGTCTGTTAATATTCTTTGGAGTTAATTTTTTCTTCAATATGATCATTAGAAGAGTCTTCAAAATGTTTTATATTTTTTACTTCCAAAAACCATTTATCATTACATGATCTCAGTGAATTTCAAAAAAAAGGTTCAAAGCACTCACTGAACATAATGGCTGTGTTTGAAGCCCATGCTATGGCAGAAACACACCCTAGCTCATTTCATTCTGTATATTACATTAGCATGCTTTAAAAGGTACAACATTAAGTGTTTCAATAGAAAAAATAAGAGAATAAACTCGACACACTTTTCTTAGTTCAAAACCACTTCACTTTGGACAAATGTTCCATAATTGGAATATATTATTACTTTTATTATTTGTATTACTGCAGTTGGAAGCATTCTGTAGTAGAAGGTGTTCTGTATTAAAGTACATTTTGGTTGCTCTGGTGTGTGTCATATGTTGGATGCAAAGTGGAATAATTGGGCATATATTGAGTAATCTATTTGCTGAATTGTGAGTATGAAGTGGAAGTAAGATGAAAACTAGATTGTTTTTTGAGTAGGAAAGGAAGCAATGACTAACTCTACAAAAACATCTTTATATTATTCAAAATAATTCCTCATAAAAATTCATGACATTTAAATTAGCTCTAAGAGTGTAATATTCCAAAGATGTTGATTCAGTTCCAAATAGCCGCTGGAAATACTCTTTACTATATCTCAGTCAATGTTTTAAGTCTTCAAATCACTTCCTCTTTGTTATTTTAAAGGAAAATAAAATAGGTCCCTAATTATTTTTCCCTTGTCTGTCTATAATATACTATGTTCATAAATTTGGTGCTTTGTGTGACCATATTTCTAAGAAAAAGACAAATTCTATAAAGTGAGACGCTATTGCAGATTTTCAATTAAATTATCATGTATCTTCCTTGAACAGTGGACTACTGAAAAGCTCAACAGAGCAATTTTTGGATTGAAGGTGTGTTTATTCTTGCCAAAGACCCGGCAAAAACAATTTTTTCCCCAAAGAAAGACCACTTTTCATACGTAACTTTTCTCCCTTTCTCATGCTGTCATAACTGTGGTGAAAAGGGCTGATGAAGATCACCAACATATTTTCCTTGAGGACTTCCAACTTCTAAGTCATCTCTCACTGCTTTTTTGGAAAACAATTCAAATTTCTTGATTTTTCACTCCTTTACAGGAGAACCAAATATTTTGAACAGAAAAGACAAATTAAGCTTTATTGATTTATGATGAGAGAACATGAGAAAAGGAGGCTCTGGGTGGACCTTATCATTCTCTACCACTACCTGAAAGGAGGTTGAAGGAAAATCAGGGTCGGCCACTTCTCCCAGGCAACTAGTGACAGAAAAAGAGGGCAAAACCACGAGCTGCACCACAGAATGTTCAGATTGGACATCACAAAGAATGTCTTTGCTGGAAGGGAAGTTAAGCACTGGCATGTGTTGCTCTGGAATCACTGTCTGTGGATGTATACAAGAAATAACTAGATACAGGACTTAGCACAACAGATATAGTTCTAGCACAACAGATCTAGTTGTTCTGTGATGGGTCAAATGTTGGACTCAGTGATCTTGGAGGTCTTTTCCAACATTTATGAGTCTATAACTCTATGACTAAGACAACTGAGATCTGTTGACATGTTAGCTATTTATCTTACTTTTCTTTACATTCTGCGGCAAGAAGTAGCAGTTTATTGAGTCTGTCATATCACATGCCATTTTCCTCTTCCTTTCTACTGCCTGTGAAGTGAGGCCAGCCTCACTACCTTTCGTGCAGATATCCAGAATCGAAATATTTAAAATGAGGTCTCCAGTGAAGGTTTCTATCTTATGGTTTGTTTGATTTTGATGATTTTGATAATGCAATGTCAACAGACAATGTTAATAGACAATGTCAATAGACAATGTCAATAGACAATGCATTGTGTATTGCTTCAAGTGGTAAATGGGACACAAGAGCAACTTTAGAATAAAATCTCTCTCAGATAAACTAAACCACCACAGTGGGAAATGCACAGAGGAAGCTCAGATGAACTATCCAGTTCATGAGAAGTTTGCTGGCTTCCATTAAGTTCTGGGGGGTTTTCTGTGTGTGTTAGTTTGTTGGCTTTTCGTGGAAGTTTTTTTGTGTATGTTTTTGTTTTGATGTTTTGCTGGGTCTGGTTTGGGTTCTTTTTTGTTACAGTTAACAAAATTTCGTCAGAAAAATATTATTTATTCATATTTTGCTGTGTTTTAATAGTGATCCTAGTTCTCATAGGAGATAATCTGAATGGACACCTTATCAACAGAGCTTCCTGCTATTCTTGCATCTCTCTCCCAGGTTATTGCCAAGCTGCATGTCATTGAGCAGTTTAAGAGGAAACCACCCTGCATCCACAGACTAGGGCAGAAAGTTTTTCTGTTTAAAAACTTGAGGAGCAACATTGTTACAATCCAGTTTACAGAATGAATGCATGTATTTCCATAAGCTTACAAGATTGAAAACTTCTACTGAAACAATGTAATTAAAAGTTACAATAAAAAAATGGGTTATCATTCTTAGTGACATTTGATTAAACATGCTAGCTTGCAAAAATACACAAATGAAGGTCACATTTGCAAGTATTATAAGACAGTCTACATTTTAATTAGATAGTTGAGAAATGTCAATGAGTTAGTAACTGACCAGGAGTCACTTATAGAAAAAAAAAGAATAAAGGAAAACAAACCATCACACCAAAAGTCAGAATCTTTTTACTCTCTATAAAGTTCAAACATTATAAAGACAGTTTTCAAAGAAATTTTGGGGCTGAGTGAATTTGCCTCATCACTTTTCTCTGTGTAAAGAAATAATGCATTTTAGCCAAATTACTGTGTACCACTGTTTGAGCTTTATTGAGCCATGCTGTGCCTTTTAAAACAATGAAATATAACAGGGTAGTATTTGCGGTTTATATTTGTACCCATGGACTGTACCCAAGGAACTTGTGCAAACATTTGCTGTCTTGTGATCCCCTTTCCCTCAGAGTCAGCTTTCTCCCACAACAGCACACATGAAATAAAGTTGAGTTTAACCTGACATAGATATTACAAATTACAGGAATAAAATTCTTTCACATTATCCTGGAATTCATTTTTTTTTTTCTAAAAGCAAAAAAAATCCCATCAGTAATCAGTGGAAGACAGGTTCTCTATTACCTGTGGCATTGTTATTTTCTTTGTTGTCTTAAGTCTGACCAACCTGACTGAAGAGCAGCGGGTGCTGGAAATAATAAGAGATGCATGAATAATTTATTGAGTTGATACTGATTCATTAAAAAATTACCAAAACTATTTCATATCAGTGTGCTGTTGAAAATCCATTAAGAAAATGTGCACTGGAAATTAAAAAGAAATAGTCTATCTTTAAAGTGTCATGCCACTGTTAAAATTGCAATAAATCTGGTAGTTCTAGTTCAAAGAAATATAAAGACCAACCCAAATCACTGATTTTATTGTGGCTGGTTTTTAGTTGCTTGTAAATGGTAAAGTTCTATTTTTTAACATGTAGCTCCATATCTTCCTTACCTGTCTCTTCTTGCAGCTGAAGTGACCTTTGGATGTTTCATCCCAAATTGTTATTTCTCAGAATGAGGCTAGGGAAAACAGAATTTCATTGTGAAGCTCAAGTACAGCAGCACTTTGAGAACTACCCATAGTAGTTTTGATGAAATTTCCCAAGGATTTTTAGGGTAGACTGGTAACGTAAAAAAGCACATTAGAGAGTAATATCTATTCTCCAGTAGTTTAACTATGTACTTAAATAATGGAATATATAAATTTATTCTCCCAAATCTCAGAAGTCTAATCTAAACCAAATTAAAGGAATAATTTTACTGTAAATAGTACTCCAATAAAAATATATTTTAATTAAGCCACTGTAACTAGGTAGTTCAGAAGTCTAAATCTCTGAAGGTGAATGCTCAAATTAGGCAGTAGGTTTTGTTTTCAGATAAGTGTGTTTTCTGCTGTAGTTGTCAGTAACGATCACAGGCTACAGACTTTCAGTAAACAAAACAAGAAATATTTCCTTATGTATAATTTATTAACCTTTTCCAGTTATGTTTTACAAGAGAAACTTTACTCAGATACAGCATCCCCTTGAGCATGACAGAGCAACTGGAGTCAGGGTGAAATTTCACATTGATCGCTAATCCCAGCCAAACAAAGCAATTATAGCACAGAAGGTCAGAAAACAGATTACGTAACACTATCATTACTGCAGAACCTTTTCACCAGGTCGGATGACTTTTGTACCCTCTCCTTCTCTTTCATCCCATGGTACTTTGCATTCTTGCAAACCCTGAAACTACCACTGCAGAAGTAGTGTTCCCCACGCCACAAGATAACAAAGAATTATAAAATTACTTTTTTCTTTTTAAGTGGGAGAAGAATTGCAGCCTTCTTAACTTGATGAGGCAGCATAGAAAAACTTTATTTCACAAAATTGCCGACACAAAATATTTCAGCAAAAAGAAGGCGTCAGAACTATTTCAGTGTTGTTGAATTCTATTTACTAGAGTAGCTCATTATGTTACATACACAAACAAACAGGAGAGTCACAGACTAAAATTGACAAATGTTACATGTTATGCCAATGTGCAAAGGATGTCTGGTTTTTACGTATTTATCACCAGCAGAGATGACAGAACAGTGATCTTCTTTTCTTCCAGCCACTTCCAATTGTCCTCCAAAAGATCTGTTCCCTCTGTTCCCAGATTTAGGCACTGGATATGCAGTCTGGATCCCTTTGGTCATCTCTATGAATATATTTTTGAATGTACTCTTCAACTCTTTAATACTGTTGCATTTTCAGGGCAACTGATTTCGATACTTCTGCTTGCTTTCTTCCTGCAGGTCTTGAGCTATAGTTTTTAATCTATTATAACGTATTTTATTTCCTTTATATTTGGCATTATCCAGGGACTGAAAACTTGGGTAATATTCTTTAGCTGTAAACACTGACATTTTAAATAGTCAGAAAAGGCAAAAAAGGGAACTTGAAGAGACAGCAGAGAAGGTGACTTTAGCACATGTATATATTTGGGAAAGGCATTTGTGCATAAAGGTACTCCTGGCCCGTTTAGCTAGCCTGCTTGATTTGCAGAGTAGTGTTGAATTGAGAGGCATATTTAGCTTCAGCCGGTGTTTCTGCATTGCACATGCGAAGTGAAAGAAAGATGTGAAGGAAAGATGGTGGCCTGGCAGACACTTTTCAACTATGAGATAGAAATATAGGGTCATAGAAATAGAATTAAAAGCATTGAAAACTCATGTTTCCAAGTAAGAAATTTAATAACCACCTGATTTTTATATTGCGGTGAAGCTGCAGGGAAATTTTCTTAGAGCTCTATGCTGCGACCCAATTCTTTACAGAAGCTGAGTCTCATCAAGCCTGGGATGTTTCTGTCACTCCTTTTATAGATAAAACTTTTCTATTTTTCTACTTCTTAACTAAACATCCTTTTGCAAAGCAACAGATTTTGTTTCTATGCAGTGTTCACTTCTTGTTGGTTTTTTGGATTTTTTTTTCCAGAATATTCAGAAGCTGTTCCTGGTCTCCCCACATCATATGCTGCTATCCTCAGAATCAAATCTGGTAGTTCGTCTTTAGCCTCATTTAATTCAAAGAACAGACCACGATTAAGCAGTCCTTCATTAGGAAGTGTGTCTTCACCAGGCTGGAGAGGAGCTGCACAACATTATCACTCCCCAACAAATCTCTACCACTTTTCAGAGACCTTCAAACATGATGGTAAGTGTAGCTTCCCCCTCTAAAACTTGGAAACATTTTTTCAAAATCACTGCTTATTTTTGTCAGCTTACTTCAGTATTTCTCTGACATAATTTTGAATTATTAATTCAAATTACCCATTAATTAATTAATTATTGTATTAAATGTCACAAGGTAGAAAAGAGCTGCTTTCCTTTAGGTTCTTCAGAACAGCCTGAAAATCATCAGTTAAAATATCCTTTCTTAAAGATTCCTGTGCAGAATGGTTTTATGCAGGTGTTGCTACATGAAAATAGGAAACCAATGATTTGAAATTCCATTACAACACAATTTCATCTAGTAGTAAAATCTAAGCCACTTTTTATCCATACTTTTTTTTCTCCTTGGATTTTTTTTATTTAATCGTGAATGCTAGTAATATAAATTAAACACAAACAGTAACTCTTATAAAACTACTTTTTCTCTAAATTATCTATTCTGTGTAGTCAACCCAGTCATGCATGTACTTATGTGCATGCTTGGATGGAGTTTCTGGTGTGATAAGGTGTCATTCACCTCTAAATGCAACAATTCATAATAACAATACCTATTTTCCCATGTTTGGTAATATTTAAAAAGGCATATTTCTAATACCATTTCTTTAGTGACAATAATTACCTGAATTGCAGTCAAAAAAGATAGCCAGAAATTAAGAAAGGAAGGAAGGAAGGAGAGAGAGGTAGGGAGAGAGGGAGAGATTAGAGAATACATAAGCATATTAGTCCAAGGATGTAAAAGAGGAAAGAATTGTGATTAATAACTTGCAGTTAAATTCTCACAATAATATGAGTCTGATAACAGGTTACTTCTCACAGCAAAGTCCTCTTTTTTTCCTCAGAAAATATCTTATATGTACTGAAGGTTAATGGTGTATGCATGTGGTTTGTGTAGAAAAATGGCTTATATATAAGCATAAATATATTCCCTGAATACAGTCTGATCTAGAAAAGAAACGGTTTGATCCTGTCAGGAGACAAATTCTGTTTGATACCATGTCTGGACTAGCGGTCTGTTTCTACAGTTTTCCTTCCACTGTAATACTCTTTTAAGCAGTGACTAGAGTGAACTCAGTTTTTTCCCATTCACCAGACTCTGATAACTCCTCCAATGATAACATTTTAAAAGCAGGTTAAATTTAATGTCCATTATTAGAACTATAGCCTATTATCCTGATCTTCTACAGCATGAGTCCCTAAAGACTGAAGGAGAAAGCAAAAAATATAGACCATTTGAATAATATAGTACAAGCTAGAACTAGAAATTGTGGACATCTCCAGGGAGATCAAACCTCAGGGATGATCATTGTACCATAGATGTGATCTATGATTTAGGTCGGCAGTCATGACTCTTCTCAAAACACTGAGGCCAGATTGCAGCTCAGCAGTTGAGATTGATCAGTTTTTAAGGAGCAGGTGAAAAACCACTGGCTGGAGACAAAATTGTAAAAGCACCATACCTCATAAGGCCTAATGAATAGAGTATTTGATCAAACAGAGAGGAACACCATTCTTCTAAAGACTACATAAAATAGTCCTAGGAGACTTATTTCACTTACAGATCTTGATATATCCAGCTGTGTAGACACTTGTAGAAATAGGTAAATCTGAGTCACCTGATAATGTTTTAAAAGCCCTTGATTAACTGAAGTGCCTGCATATCACAAGTATAGGTATGAGACAGTATTTAGAAAAGGTCAGCACGTGACCAAGTATGATAAGCTGCATCATCTAAGAGGACTTGAACACATCTGTTATGGCAGCTGAATGTAAGTTAGTTTCGAAACCTCTCTCAGTTCTGTTAATAACTTGACACCTGAACATATATCTTTGATATTTAGAAACTGAAAATAAGTGACTATTTCAATTATTTATCATTACACTTACTTATATCACTAAGTTTCTTGATTTTGATTTGGCCTCAATATTTTTTTTTTAGTTTTGTGCTTTGTTTGGTTTGGTTTTTTTTCCATTTTTATAGGTCTTGAAGTAAAGATATTCTAGTTATCATCCTGTAACTGCTATGTGATGATAGAGTTAAGTGGTCATGTCTACCAGCCAAGGCTTCCTAAATGAAGAAATGCTACTGCATCCTGTGGTAATGAGACACCACTGCTCCAAGCGAGAGGGCATTTTTAAGAGGAGAGAAAACATGTTTTATGTTATTATAATGAAGAATTTGCATAATTCAAACAACTAATATATGCCATAAATTCAGGAGTGAAGTTTGCCATAAAAAACATTCAAAAATACTTTTATTAGCTGCTGAATTATACCAGTTCTCAAGTGACTTCACAAATGATTTCCCAGCAGACGTGCTCAAACACCTGACATGGCTTGTAATAAAGGTCCTTTTATACTGACTTGATGCTGCTTCATTTGCACTTTCAATTCAACATGTGTTTCCTGATAGCTTAAATTAAAAGAACTGTGCTCTAGCTCACTGCTGACTTTAAAGTATCTGGATTTAGCATAAACATGCAGCTAAGGCAATGTGTTCCTTCTCTTCAAACTATGTATCAATGTGTAAAGTCATGACTAAAAAATGTGAATAGAAAGCATGAATTATTCATTAAATACTCTTGAAGAATCATAAAACTGCAAACTCTTATATTTTCTTACTGTTCCAAAAACTTTTGGAATTGCTGCAGTAAAGATAATTGAACTTAACCTTGAATAATGACTCTCTTTGTCTTTCCATCTTTGGTTTGACACATTTCACAAAAAAATGAAGAACAGAATCTGTGTCACAACTGAAAGCGTTTGAATCAATTAACCCCAAGATATGCAAGATCCGAATCCAATTTTTGTAAAATGAGAATTACTGTTTCCCTATCATCTGCTAGATTCAGAACTTAACAGTCTGAATTACAGACACAAGCTACTAATTTTTTCCATTGCTAAAAATATTTGACAACATTGATTCTTATGGCAAGCAGTTTAGATACGATAAGCTAAATTTAGAACAGATTTGTTTCAGAACACAGGACAGAGAAAGCATTTTCAAGTAACAGTAAAATCTTGTCTAGTCTTCCTTAATAAGCAAATAAATATTTCAGAAAAGATAAATCTGAAAATATGAGAAAATAATTTAATCTTCTTTGCAGTATAAATTTAATAATGCATATACTGTACAGTGTTCTACCATGAGCACACTAGAATCAATTTATATACCTTGAGGCATGTGTATCAGCCTCAGTTTACCTCAAAAGGAGTCTCAAAGTTTCTCAGCTTTTAAGTTGACTGAAACACAGTTTAAAAATTAAAACTTTTTTAGAAATGCATGCGTTGCAAATATATATGTGTGGATATATATATATATGCCTCTGCTTCTATATATGCAAAATAATTATTGTAAATTTCAGCCACCTTTGTTAATTTTAAAATATGCTACACAGATTTAATTGTTGGAGCATATTTTGCCTTGACGAATTTGTGAGCTTCTTTTTTATTATGTTAAAGGAAATTTTGAAAATATGTAATATTTTGACATATGATAATGATATTAAAATGAATAGTATTTTTACTTCTTAAGTGTAAAGGTGAAAGATTGTATCATAGGACCTACTTGTAAAATAAATATTAGTACTGAAGTGAATACATTTTTTCAGTGTTTAAACAAAAAACAAAATAGCTTCTAGCTTGTATCTGAGAAAAGCAATAGGTTTCCATTTAAATGTGTGAATATACACCTAAAATATTTCTGAATATACTGAACAGGTTAAGCTGTCTGGTTCCATGATAACAAAGATAATCAGATGATCTTTCAGAGTTATCAACTGAAGTTCATACAACAAGCATAAGTTGTAAACTAAGAAAGGAAAGAGAGAAATTCAAAACCAAAGCTGATAATGAGAAGAATCATAGTGAGATCCACCTATACCAAAAAGAATCTTTCAATTTGGAGGACCAATCTGAAATGAAACAGCTTTGGTTAATTTTAATTATTTCTTCTTATATGCAGATTTCAGCAACATATATAGCCTTATCAACAACTATTTCTTCAACCTTCTTAATGTGTCCTGAACACATTAATTCCTAGGTCAGCGGGATGTAGTTTGGTCTGTGTTGTGTCAAATCCTGCAGGTACTCTTCTGGATAGGGCCTGTATGCAGAGTACAGTCATCTCTATTTTAGGATGGGAGGTCTGTTAGTGATCCCTCATTTTAGGCTGCTTTAGAGGTTCTATCATTTTACATTCCTTATGTAGCTTTTCTTTAGAAAATTCTTTCATCTTTACATGGATTCAAGAAGTCTTTGAAACATGGGGGTGGGAAATAGAGCATTAGGAAAACATTCTTCCTGGTCCTGTAAAAAGTGCTTCTAAAGCGACATGAGCAGAGGGGAGAAGACCTGAGGGAATGCTTCCTTCTCCCAGGTACAAAGGCTGCCTGAGCATATCCCCTTCCATAACATGTCTGCTGTTTCTTCCCACCAGAAGCTCAGACTGAGAAGATGGCTCCATGACTGATTAGGCCAGTCATGTATCTTGGAGGGTACTTATTTAAGAAAACATTTATAATAACCACATTTCTTTTCTTATTTAGAAGTACAGCATTTAGAATTATCAGACACCAAAAGTAATAGTGCCAGTGCAGCTCCAATGCAGGGGTTTGAACACGGTCATATTTCTTTCCTCCACACCTCTGTGTTCCCAAGGTTCCAGGAATTAGTTGATTTTCTCAGTATATTAATTGACCTGGAATTTTATCAACAATGCTGGCAAGAAAGCAACTGTTGAGGAATTACACTATTTCACTTGCTACAGGATTTGAAGTACAGGAAACTTTATTGTCCTCTGCAGTTTGCTGTTATGATAACTGCATTGCTCAGCAAGAAGAACTAAAGAACATCTGATTTTTTTTTTCTTAATCAGTAACTGAGAGAGAGAATGAAAGTATGAAAGAAAGTTTGTAGATAAGAGAGAGAAACCACACTTCTTTGACTACTGTCTGAGTTGCAGGATACTGATTCCAGTTTATGTTCCCATGAGGATTTAAATACTTGGTACTAAGTCACAGTTTCCAGAAATTTTTGAGTGCAGAAGTGCTATAAGGAGAACACCGGCACTCAAAGAATATTGAAGCACTGCTCTGAAGAATATTCAAGAATTTAAAAGAGGGAATTTTTTTTAATATATTTTGAATGTTTCCCATATCCTTGCCTTTCTGGATGGTACCAGTTGAAATAGTAAATCGTAATGAGAGCACTTAGTGCATTATCTGCCTAGGCTGAAAATGGCAACTTAAAACTTGTAAGGAGACCACAAACTATCTGTTGCACTGTTGCTTGTAGTGCACACCTGTATTCCCAAGACTCTGTGCTAAATCATTGCTCTTAAATAAGATATCACTTAAAGCAACCAGTTTTATGTATCTTATTTAGTAAAAGCCTCCATGAGGAGCAGAAATATTTCCCTTGATAAATTATAATAGTAAATTAAAATATATGCAAGCTAACACATATGTTGAATATTAATTTAATTTTATGTTCTTGATAATTTAGAAAGAAAAAAATAAAGTGTGGAGCTCAAATCCTGCTGTGCACACTCACAAAGGATTGTTTAAGTGCATGGGTCACAGTTAGCTAAAATATGAGTGCAAAAAAACTTGATGCCTTTGGATCCCTGAAGGTATCAGAAAATAAATGACTATAAAAGAGTGTGCGTGTGTGTGTAAATATATAGCTTATATATCCATCCATACAAGGATATATAGTAAGAATATGAGGGCAGTAATGATAAGGCCAGGGATATTTCCCCAAAAAGACCACACAAAGCAGAAGAACCAGCCAATGGTTCATTAATCAGGAAGTTTTATTTCAAGGTCACACAGAGGGGTTGGGTTGCTCCCCTCTCTGGGGCAGAGGGGAGCCTGCAGCTGTCTGTGGGACCATGGTATGCTGCAGACTGAGGCTGGAGGTGCCTCCTGGTCCTAAGGTCGATGGCTGAATCAAAAGCTGCAGAAATCTCTGTCCGAGTGTCTTAGGGAGAGGATGAGACTGTGCCATGGTCTGGTCGTGCACCTAGACTTGCATCTTTTTTTCTCTCTTTCCAGCAGTCCTAGACTGCGATATTATATTTTATCTACAGAACCTCTCCTACAGAGAAGATAAAATCATTAATCTTCATTAATATACACCCTGCCCATATGCCTACTAATCTGCACGAAATAACACTTAAATCTAAAGCCATGATTTAGATTTGTTATCCTTAATTAATTCTTGGTTTTGCTAAACTCTAGCTCAATGTCAGTTCTGTTTATCTGCACCTACATTCATTAGTATTTTCTTTTGCGCAATGCAAGAAACAGGTGACTAAATTATAATAAACAATCCACACACTGTATTTGCATCAACATTTTCCTTTCTTAAAATAGGTTTTGCCAGCTGAATCCATTTCCCCCATGGCGTTTGAAGATGCACTTCTCAAAATTTATTACTGGAATTATTTTAACTTCAGTAATATCAGTACATATCAGAAATCACTTGTTGTGGTTGTTTTATTTGCTTTTTTTTTAATAATGCACATATTTGTTCAGAATATACATTTCTGCCAATAAAACTCAAGCAAAGCAATGTACCCACACAACAATATAAATATGCAAAACAGCAATCCACACTCCTTTACACAGTCCTACAAGCAGGCCTAATAAACTGGAAAACTATGGGAAAGAGAAACTACTAATTGCTGCTGTTCTTATTTGCTGACTTTACAAATTGACATGCTAATTATTTAAATCTATTCCAGCAGATACACACCTGAAAATATAGGTATTTTCAAAATCTGCATTTGAATAGCAGTGTAAAAAGACAAAACTGAAGTGTATAATAAGTGTGTATCAACTAAAAAGTAAGGTTGAAAAGCATAATGGGGTCTTATGTTGTATTTTTACAGATATGATACGAAAGTTGAGAAACCCCAAATGTAAAAATTTAAAAACATGGAAATTTGCGTCTCAAAACTAGCATGCTATGACCTACATCCCCCCCATTTCTCATCCTTTTTCAGACTCCAAGTCTTTCTTTTCTGTACCAAGGCTTGCCGCCCCATGTAACTTTTCATGTCTACCCAGATGTTCTGAGGTTGTTAGCCTTAGATAATATGATAACAGTTACTATTAGTATGATAAAGTATAAAATTAGCATGATAAAAGTTGCAGTTCCCAAACCTGTGAAACCATATCATGTGGTAGAAGTTGTGTGGAGTTAGTAAAATAATGTAGTAAGCAATTTTCAAGTCAGTGACCAAACCCCAAGTCTTCAGGTGTACCTTTTTTACTTCAAGCAGCCGTTGGTGGGACAAATACAGCAGGATGTTGTAAACTGCTTGATGTGTTGTGCTGTCCTCTAAGAACTGGAGGATGTCTATCACATGAACATGTGAAACCCTAAAACTGATAGAGAAAACACTGCTCCCATATGTTTCATAGCAAGTAGAAGGAAAATGACACTATCTCTATACAAACGATTAGGCTAGTGCTTTAAAGATGAAGAGCATCGTGCATTTAAATCATCCAAGAGTCTGGAGTAAGTCTAAAATTATTAAAATTCCACAGGCTTCTGGTGCACAGTGATAATTTTAGTCATTCAGACCGACATGATCAGGAATACTTTGCTTGTGACCTTTTACTTTTCTGACCTTTTACTTTTTCTTACACTTCTCACTTCATAATATGAATGAACTGGAATCATAGACGTATTCTATGGGCTTATCCAGCTTTACTAGTTCAGAAATGTAAATTCTTATCAAGATACAGGTACATGCCAAAATTAGAGAAGACAGCGGAAGAAAATGAAATGTCAGATTTAGCTATATATTATTTAATACCAGACACCATTTGCTGCCATTAATTTTCCAAGTAATTTTTCTTAGCAACTCCTTGCCATAAAGGGAAAAATTGTTTATTATTTCTCTGTGACAAAAGCTGCTGCAAGCAGTAGGAAAAATTTTGTTTACCTTCCTCTCTTTAAGCAGAGTTAATTCCTCTTAAGTCTCTTGAGCTTCTCACTAGACCGTAGGCCAAAATATTCCTGATGAGAAAGCCATTCTTAGGCATAATAAATGCTTAAGTCATATTATGTGTGTTTTATTCTTCACTTAGTAATATGTCTCATATTCCTTGTTCATCTTTTTGTTTTTCTTTTTAATAATTGCTTTTTAATGCAGCTTTTGAAGTAATGGAACGTGAATCTTTGGAAAACAGATATAATTTTCCATACTTTAATCTCACATTATAAAATCTACAACACATTTGCATTTTTTCAGCTTTCCTAAACTGTAGCACTTTTTTTTCACAGAAAGTGTTGATTATGGGCCAGTGTTTGTACAAGAGCCAGATGATATGATTTTCCCAACTGATTCTGAGGAAAAGAAAGTGTCTCTGAATTGTCAAGCACGTGGAAATCCTACTCCCACATACAGGTACCTGGTTTAGAATTTTGGGGTTTTTTCCTTTCAGAATATTAGCCACTGCAGTCTTACTCTGAGAATCAATGTATTTTGGTGAGAAACAACAGAAACAGCTCTCTGACACTAATGGTTTTCCTGATTGAATGCTTTTTGTGATTCTGAATAAGCAAGTAGTAGAAGTGGCAGTGATTAAATGCAAAACAATATTTTAAGTTTCAAATTATGTATTCTCTGCATCATTTCTATCCATTTGGAGAGACTCCTTCTGTCCATTCTGCTGAATTGTTCCTGTGACAACTGAAAAAACCAAAATATTTAATTCTTTGCGGTTCATTTCTAAACATCTATAAAGCCACAAAATACTATCCCAATATATTGGGATGGCAGCAAAGTATATGTAGGTTAAATGGCATGACTTGACATTACAAGATACCATGGCCGAGTCAAATCTGGTGTTTTTTCACTTACAAGTCAACCATTTTATTCCTCTGCAACCATCACCTGTTGCTTATTTTTCCATACAGACTTGTATGCCACAGCTATCCATTATTCAGGCCTGTGATGACACACCTGAGAGTCTCAGTGCGGTTTATTGATAGTGCACACTTACAGGTGGCAACAATATGTCACAGTTACCTTACCCATTTGCTATACCTATCTCTGTTCATATTTTAGGCAAATTAAGTGATGTAAGAGGGCTGGAGGAACACATGGTTGGTTATTTTTCCACAAAACCTTCATCTTTTCTCACAGAGTCATTCTTCAAATTCAAAGGGAGCACAGGGACTCTTATTGTGTTTTGTCATAGGTGACAATCATCAATTCTGTATTTTGTCATTTGCCTTTTACCTTTATTTGACTTGTGGATTGTTCAGAATTCTGGTTGAATTTTCCTTGGAGTTATTTGAATCACAACTCTTGCATTTCTATAACTTGAAGAAATCCAGAAGCAGTACCATCTCCAACACAACAGCAATCAATCTCCCTCTTTGCAACATATGGACTCATTAAATG
Organism: Illadopsis cleaveri; assembly: GCA_013399915.1. NCBI lineage: Eukaryota > Metazoa > Chordata > Aves > Passeriformes > Timaliidae > Illadopsis > Illadopsis cleaveri. The sequence goes on along the minus strand of VXBB01005113.1, from coordinate 531,282 downwards.
GATCTGATGTACAACACAACACCCCCTTCAAACAGCACAGGCATGACTAAAACATGTAACATGGGATTAGGAATGTATATCCAGAAATTCTCCAAACTAGAATAGCATGAATTCCTCACTATTTGGAATGAAATTTATGTTGCGTTCTTCTTTACTGACATTCCTTGTGTAATTTCTGTTACCTACTAGTGATTTGTTGATTAAAAAAAAGGAAAAAAAACGAGTATTAGTTCCACACATTGTGAAGGTATGGTTGGTTCATTAAACATAGCCTATGACTATAGGGAAAAGGTGCAAATTCACTCCCAAACGAGGACAGTCCTGCATTCAGGTCTCCCAGACAACCTCATTATTCTGGTAGAAATTGTGTCTGTGGAGAACCTATTCCATCTCCTTTCTTTCTTCAGCCAACCCGTTCTTGCATTTTCCCAGTGGAATGCAATCAACAAATACAGGCTTTCAGCATATTTCAAAGAGGATACAAAGAGGATAGAGACTCTTCATTCAAAAGCAGCCACACAGAGAAAGCAAGAGGCAAGATTTCATACTCCTCAGTAATCACTGAAGGTTTTCAGGACACAGATGAACAAAATGTTTGATTATCTCATCTAGGCTCCATTTTCCATATAACACTGGAGCAAATGATCTTTTAACATGCCTTTCAACCTGGGCTGTTTTATGGTTTTTCGATATCCATTTCTTCAGTTCTCCAGAGATTAACTGGTGTCAGCAGCCTCATAAACAAACTTTCCTGACTGTTGCTCATGGAAGGAGAGATTTAACCTAAAAAGTCTAATTCAAACAGCAGTTTTACTTCTATTGCTGCCACTTGTCTGCACAGCATTTGCAATGCACAGTACCATTCAAGGGAGGGAAAAGAAGTAGAAATTACTCTCTGAGGAAGATATTATTCTCCAGGACAAACGTAGAGGGAATCTAGCCTCAAAAGATCTGCAGATATACAAAGTTTTGAGTGTGCCATTGCCCAACCACATTACCAAAGACCCTGGGCACCTGCACTGGACCTTTATTTATATGTTCTCTGTGGCTCATGCTTCTAAGAATTATTTTGGCCAAAACCAAAGTACAGCACATATTTCTTAAAAGCTATATTAAAAGAACATTTAAATCAGTCAAAAATTTCAATGTTATCTCAGCCTTTTTTAAAATAGTTTCTTTAGTCTATGTAATTTGTGACAGTGTTCATAACCTGTTTACAAATTCTTTTTTTGTTTTGTTCCTGGACTTGATTTTGTTTTAATAGAATGGAGAATGCTTGCATCATTTCAGATGTTCTTCCTTCCAAAGAGCTTTGTCCAAACTTGTCCAAACTCTACCCTGAAATAACGATTTTAAATTCCTTGACTCTCAGTCATTAAGGTATTTTAATGCAAAGTTTTAGGGAATAACTCCCTGAGATAAACTGATTCTGTTTGGTTAGCATTTCTGCAAATCATACTTTAGCATCACAAGTCAAGACCAGTATAATGAAGAAGATAACTGCAATCCCTTTGATGAGGAATACAAATATTCACAAACTTCCTCTGGGATCTCACAGGTCAGCAGAATTACTGAGCTACAACCAGGTGTTGAATTCTCTGAGATGCCACTTAACTACACAACTTTCACTGATTGTGAAACCACTGCATTTACTTAGGACACACATAAACTGGGTAGTAATTTTTTTGTCAGTATAATTTCCTGTTAGAAAAAGCAATTGAAAAAGTTTTCTAAAAAATATTTTTTGTCTGCTTAACACAGATTATAGTATTTTGAAGTGTTATCTGTCGCTTTTCTTCAAGAAAGAAGGCATCTGAGTTTTCCTAACAATCTGTGACCTTGGAAGTGTTATACTTTGGGTTCTGTCCTTCCAGATCAGTCAGACCTACAAAACAAGTCACCCAATTCAGTGTTTTTATTTCTATAATATGCATAGATTATATGAGGGGAACAATCTCTCAGGATGGACCCGAAGATATAGAGGCAAGTAGCTATCAAGATCCAAAATTTTGAGGCAGAATTCAAAGAACATATTTTTCCATTGAACTTAACTGAAAATTAAACTAATAGAAAAAAGTGAATTTAACTGAATTTTGTGGCAGTTCCTATTTGGAAATGCCAAAACATGCATCTTTTTGCTTGTGTCCTATCCAAATTTCCATTCAAGATCAATTACTTTTGCATTTTTTATTTCACATATATAGACATAATATATGCATAAAAAGTTAACTTTTGTTATGATTTCATTCAAAATATAAACTAATTAATCAGTTGTTCAAATGAAAAATTCCTTTCTTTTTTACCTCTTCTATGTATGAATCTATTTAAAAACGTAGTTAATCCTACCAAACTTCCCCTGCTATCATTTAAGACATAAATAAATTTTCAATGCTGTTTCACTTCTTACATTCAATGAAGCAGAGGTGCTCTGCAATTGAAAATCCACTCGTGAAAAGAAGGAACAAATAGTAGATTCACAGTTCATCCAAATTCTGACAATTCTGACCTTTGGATTAAGAAATATTCACCACTAGTGCTGCTGAATTCTGCTTCTAACAAGACAGGGTGAATTGATAATTATTTTGCTTTGTTAAAGTTGCCTCTGGAGTCTAAATGTTGCCAAGTTCTTCCCGTCCTTGCTGATCTCTGGCAAGGCTTTCAAGTTCCTGGAAATTTCCCAAGCCGAATTTGAAGCTGCAGAATGACAGTGAAAGAGTAATGAGAGCAATATCTGGGCATTATAATAATTACACCCTATCTGTTTACACTGCTTATCTCTTCTTTGTATTCTTCTTACAATTTTCTGTAATTACACTTTGACAAAAAAGCACATCTAAAAGTCTTCATATGTGGATGTTATTCTTTAATTCAGAAACTGCAAACTCACACACACATATAAGAAGTTATTCCAGACTGCTGAAGTCTGTTAATTTACCACACAAAATATTTTCTCTTGCAGCCAGTGGACTGTTACAGGGTTTGTTGCTTCATTCTTTTGAGATGAATGAGAGTCTGAGGCTTTTTGTCCCAGACAATAGCTGGGACAGGCAGGAAACCCATAAAACCACATGCACAACTGAAAAATTATGAGACTCTTAGGTTACTTCTGAAACCTCATAAAAATAAATGTTTATTTGGGAATAATTCAGAAGTTTGCCTCAGTTGGGATATTTTTTATGTTTCCTACAGCCCGGCTTTTCCTATCTTATCTTTACTCCTATCCTTGATTTTACTGCTGAGGCTTCTTATTTCACTCCCAAACACCTCCCTAATTTAGCATTCCCTATTCAGACTGTTTATTTGGTCTTAGTTTCCATGTACCTAGTAGCTGCCAGGAATTGCCATTAGCCACTCAACAGTTAATTCCAGTCTTCTGTTCCAGTCTTTGAATTTTGTGTATACTGATTCAGCTGATACTGTTTTGCCTTTGCCTGTTTCCAATATCCTATATCCCATAATAGCCTAGGTACATCAATCTACCTCCATGCTCTTCACTGGTCTTGTTCTTCTTTCTTCTGCATTTAAATGAGGTATCTGTTTCTTGGGCTGGGAAGATCAAATGCTGAAAGAATGGAAAAAAAAGTTTCCTTGTTTGCATGCAGTGCAGACTCAGCTCTGCTACCTGTAAGTTCAGCTGGGCCTAAGGCTTTAATGATAGAATATGAATTAAAACTTTGATTATCATAAGCACAGTAAAATTCCTATTTTTGACATAAAGGATACAATTGCTATGCAGTTTTCAAGTATTAAGCCTTTGTGAATATTAGTTTTTTGGGGGGAAAAATGCAGAAAAGAAGAAGAGATCATTATTTTCATTCACCATAGGCAAAACAAAGAATATCCATTTTTTCCTGAGGTTGAAGATTGGGTTTTTCTTGTGTTTTTTGCTTTCAAGTTTTGCCAGAGTAATGGGTTCTTGCACAGGATATCTTTGAATAGTTCTCCTGGTTACAACTGGAGCTGTCAGATTCTGTGTCCTAAGCTTGATACCTTCACTTGGCTATTAAATGCTCAAGTAGTTTTTGTTGTTTTGTTTCTTTTCCCCTAAGATGGCTTCGAAATGGAACTGAAATCGACATTGAAAGTGATTATCGTTTCAGTTTAATAGAAGGAAGTCTGATCATCAGCAACCCCAGTGAAATTAAAGACTCCGGACACTATCAATGTTTAACTACCAACATTTTTGGCAGTATTTTAAGCAGAGAGGCTGTTCTTCAGTTTGCATGTGAGTAATATTTTTTTAAAAAATACTGATAAATCAAACACATTACATGATAAGGCACTAAATTGTAATTTGAATACGTTATACAAGTGACACTGGCATTGCTGGGCTGGAATCTCAAAATTAGAAATAGAATACTTAGTGGAAGAGAGTTATTTTCTGTGGACTTGTTACTTTTAAGAGTAGAACCATCAGGGAAAATAACTCTAGTACATGATCCCAAATGCTGTACTTTAATGGCATATTTGAATACTCTGCAGTGATTTATTTCATTCAATGCTAGTTTCCTGAAACATCTATCATTTCGCCACACTCTCTGAGCAGGAAAGGAGGAACTATAAACTTAGGAATAGAATGAGATAAAGTGCCTATATGTCTTCTGGATAGTCTGCACCTCTAACTATTTTTTTTATGTACAGATGTATATATATATATAAATATATGTGGTTTATGTCTTTGTTTTTGCATATGTATCCAATACATATAAAACTGAAGGGATGTTTATAGTTGTTAATGAAAACCAAAAATGTCTTAGCTTTTGAAATCCTTCACTACAATATACTTTTCAGAATCTATCAATAGTTCATGATCCTAAGTAAACACTATGGTCTATCAATAGCATGCTCTGTTTCAAACATACAAAGCAGGAAAAACAGGGCCAGGATTTCTCTTCAACCCTAATTTCCCTTCAGCACTTTACAGGAAAGCATTCAACATAGTTTTATTAGTTTATCCAGATAAATCATACCATGAGTGGTTTTTAAGAGGAGGAGTGCCAAATGAACTACATCCTAATTTCTCAGATCCCTCTGAAAATAAGACATTACCATGAAACATGAGGCAGATCTTCATGTAGCCACAGCTAGAACAATGGTTTTAAGGAGAAGCTGCTATCTGCATTCCTACTAACATATCTGGTGTTGTCAAGAACTCAGCAGATCTAATGTGAGGTCTGATCCTCCCTTAATCCACCCCTCCCTGGTCAGACCTCTTAAATCTATTACTTAAGTCTTATCTGCTGCATATTCCATCAAGGTGTTTGTTGGGAGATCATGGCACTATTCACCTACTTCTGAGCTGGGAAGAATAATGACATTTTTCAAAGCTTGCTTATGCCAGGGCAGCATGTTTAAGCACCACAAGTGTGTCATGATATTACTGGACTTCAGTCTTAAAAGTAGCTTCTGAGAAAATTCTGCTGTATTTTTATCTTTTCAACAAGAAAACTGTTCTATAACAAATCTCTTGGTTAGAGAACGCAACCACTTGTAAAAACACATGGTTCTGGATGTTTGAACCTCAGATTTCCCTCCCCATCTCAAGACCAAGGCCAAGAGGTGCCAATTTAACNAGGACTTTCAAGAGAGAAAAAGCTGTCATAAGGACAAAAAAAATCTTTTTAAAATGATAGAGTGATAAGTGATTAAACTTCTTTTAAAAGTTTGTGAGAAACTTGTTCACAAGAGCAATTTCAAGTTCAGTATGTATTTGTAGCTCAATTCCTATGTAGCATGATACTCTCTCTTCCACTCTTCTTTTAATGCTTCTACAATTCCGTGATCTAAATGGCTGGTGTTCATGTTGAAATAATATTTGCATTATGCAGTAACTCAGATTTTAATATTATTTAAATTAATTAAAGTCCAATGATGTCACCATACTATAAACTCATACTAACACATCAGAAGCTTGATATCACTGAAAATTTGTAAACTAGATCCAAGAGCCAGAAAAGTAGTAAATCAGATCCAAGGGCCACCTCTTCCAGTGCCTCACCACCTTTTTAGTGAAGTATTTCTTGTTAACAGCTGGCCTGCATGTGTCCAGTTGATTTCAGTAAGACAGAAAGTAAAGCATTAGAATAGATTTTTTAAGGAAATGTCCTAACCTTAAAGTATTAAAGTAACTGGTGCTCTGCAGTTTTACTGGGCTCTAGTGACTGGAAGGGTAATCTATAATCCCAAGGATAAACCAAGACATTTCTGACTATGAGATACAGAGCTACACATAACAGCGTTCGTTTTCCCTTTTCGTCACTGAAAACCATAGATGTGGATTCCAAAAACTTAGGAACTTTCCACTTTCATGGGGAAAAAAAAAAAAGTTCATAGAAGTGTTTGAATGCATGGGTTGTACCCCTGTGGAAAATAGTTACATCTTCACAACTTGAAAGTTGTTCTTCTAATTAAAAAGAGAAACGGCATGCAGCTCAAAATGAAACAGGGACCATTAACCAAGGCCTTCAACACCATCTTACAGACAAAGTGTGTACTCCAAGGTGCCTATGAAAATGCAAAAAGGAGAGCATGTTTATCACACTGGCTCTTAGTTCTCTCCCAATTCCATGGCCAGTTGCTATGGTTATTATCATGTAATTCAGCACTGGTGATGCACTGCAAGTATAAATGTTTATGTACTATATCATTTGCATATGTGTGCACAGTTAAAACAGGAAATACTTTGAGATACTTATATCGTGTCTTTGGACTTGAATGAGAAAGAGATATAAAGTAAACATTACTCTGTATATGTCTAGAAATATAATATTTTAAATAGCCTGCTCTATCACTGGTTATTTTTATGGAGCAAAGTTGGAAAACCAGTTATGTGCAGTTAAAGGTCTGCTTGAAATTTTAAAGCAAATACATATGAAGATTTAAAATCAATAAAAGTTCTCTTTTTTTTTTCTTTGCATTTCCTATGATGTCTCATGCCCAAGGTCATGGTGGTTTATGCTATTTTAAGAAAGCAAGCAAAAAAAAAAAGAAAACTAAAAGAAAACTTGACTTGACCTACTTCACCTACTTTTAAGTATACCTGCCTTAGTGCAAAACAACTGCACATTTTTGTATGTGGTTCCACAGCTTCTCTTTGGAACAGTGTCCTAATAACTTGGGCTACAACAGCGGATGTATTTTGCGCTTACCTTTGCCCCCTGTACAACCTCTGTATTCCATTAGGTCACAAAACAAAATTGCTTTCCTTTATCTGTGGATTATTCAACCTTTCACAAGCCTACCATCTCAGTGATATTTACAGCCTGGGTTAAAAACCTAAAGAAGTGGTAGGGGAAAACAACTTCTCACCTGTCACTTATGGCACTCACTCCTCATTGTAATTTTATTAATCCAATTGCCACTGGCTTCTTTGCATAAGAACTAAGTCTGTTTCTCTTTCCTTCAATCTACAGAGAAGGGTATTGATTAGATATAATTTAAATGTCCTTTTCCAATGGATGATCTATCATGACTGAGAAGTGATGGACAGAGTAAGAGGTCACCCATGATGCAGACATAAAAATCAATAGTTTCCTGAGGAGACAGCCTGCACACTGCCCATTCCATCACAGCACACTTTTGTCAGCCTTTTAATTGACTTCACCTACTAAGAAATGAGTTTAATCATCTATGTTCCTTTCTTGCCATCATGCTCCATGGACACCTTGTTGGGTATATTTCATAATTTCCTAGCATAAATTTGTAAAGAGTTGATCTATTTAAACCCTCTAGTCTTGAGAAAAGCCTTTATTTCTCATGTTCATTTCAGAAGATGCAGAATTACAAAATTGCGTTACAAAAGCAACATTTTTTTTCTAAATCATATCAATCTAAACAGTTTTAGGTACTCCAAATGAAAGGTGATAACTGAAGTGAGAAAAGAAATTAAAATGCAAGTAGTTATACTTCCACTTTCAAAAGTGTCCCTGATCATCCTGTAATAAACTTTTAAGTTTGTGACTGCTTTGCTCTGAAAGCGCCACAGCTGTGTGAAGAATGTTACTATGTCAGTTAATAGCTACACCTACAACAGTGACTTGCACGACAAAATTTTTGGATTGTTTTCTTCATTATCTCAGTATGCTCTCTTTAGAAAATATATGCTTAAAAGACACCTGAAAACCATGTGCAAATGCCAGAAAAAGTAAATTTTGTGTAGTACTGTTTGAATTTTATTCATAAAAAAAATTATTAATTGAAGAGTATCATTCAGTGAATCTGAAATGAATGTGAACTTGTGAAACTCTACCAACAGTTTCAGCTGTTGTTTCCAACTACAGTTTGCCACATAAATTTTCAAACCACTTGCACATATCTACTTTAAAATCTAGCCCTTTCTTTTGTTAGGAGGATCATAAAAAAATTAAGTGAAAGATACATATTTTTTCATGTAAAAATGTTGAAAAAAATAAGTTTTCAGTCATATTAGAAGTCTGGAAAATGAAATTATTTGAATTTTAGCTGTGGTGATACTTACTTTGTTGTTTGTAGAAATATTCAACTTATATAACTAAGTTCAGTGGCAAAAAATACTAAGAACTTTGTCTCTAGTCTAAAAAAGCATTTCATAATAAAGTATCTGCATAATCCTTTTGAAGTTGATGGGGTGAAGTACATTCTTAAAATTCAGCACATGCTTAAACTCCTTGTTGTTGTTAAACATGAGGCTTCCTGAAGCAAGATTTGAAACAATCTGTATGGATTTGTTTCTGTGTCATCATGACAGACACATAATAGGTCTAATTAAGCCTTCTGTCATTCATTTCTTGATTCTTTCTTCTTAAAGTGAATAAGTACCTTAGAATAATAAACTTTATGAATTAAAAGCTGCAGAACTCATAACAACTCATTTTAAGCAGCATTTCTCAAAGCTCTCCTGGAGGAAAAAATAGATCTCAGTTCTCTGTTGTTCAACGAAAATCTGCCTTCATCCTCATTTTACATAGGTGAATCCAAGTCTGAAAACAAGTATGGAGAAATCAAGAAAATAAAATTTGCCTTCAACCTCACTTTACATAGGTGGATCCAAGTCTGCAAACAAGTATGGAGAAATCAATAATCTTTACCTAAAACTGTGAAGACAGCACCCACTCTTTCGGAAAGAATGGCAAAATTAATGAATTTTATTTGTTGTTCAAATTTCCAAACAAATCATTCAGTATTGCCAAACAGTAAACCCTCTGGGAGTTCAGCTGTATTGAGGAGTGTTATCCAGTGAAAGCTTTGGAAAAAACTTGTTTCCTGGAATTCCCCTTCCACAGTATGCTTTTAGAAGTTGTCTTCTGACTCTATCAACAGTGGCTTGACTGTAATAGCATAAGATCTGCTCTGGTAGACTTGCTCTGTGTTTCTGTCCCTTCAGTTCTACTTTTGAAGCTGTCTGAAAATTGCAGTCAATTTTCAATGTTCCATTCCTGCACCAGCATTTAAAGACCAACTACCTTACCTCTCCATTAGATCACTTTAAAGAGCAAAGGAAACCTCATCCTTTCCTATCTAAAAAAGCAGGTGCTTTCTTTCATGAAGACAAGAGGAGAGTGAGGAAATTCTTCCATCTTCTGTCTGTTGTCTCAAAACAGTATCCTGTCAATTCCAAAAGGAGCTCTTTGTGCTAATAAAGTAAGCATTCCAGAGCACTGAGAGAAAATCATACGTAAAGGTCCACATCCACAATTCTAAACTGTTCTACCTTACAAGACACATAGTACTTCTGAACTCTCTTTTGAGAATGGCCCCTAGTTAATTCTGCTAACACCCAAAATGTGACAAGAATTGTCTTGGAGAAGGTGGTGATCCCACCAAAGAATTCCAGGTAATCTTCCAACACGATGACACTATCCGTGATAAAAATCCAGTGCAAGAGATTATTTCTTGATACCTTTCACTGTACTAGTATAGACCAAATCTTTGTCTGAAAGGCAAAGATAGATGACTTTCCTTGTTCTCCCAAAAGATGTTGGTTCCTCTTTGTCCTTAAAAACAACTCACTCATTCCTTAACTTCATCCAATTGAATTTTCTGTGAAATCATACATTTCCTCAGGCTGAGAGGGTCATTTTGACAACACTGAGAAACAAAACTCAGGAAGCTCTAACGCAGCAAATCTCTTAATTAAAATTAACATATATTCTTTAGCATGATAGAACTAGAATGAAGGCAGTGTGAAAATTGAGGTCAGATCCCTGATTAGGGATTATACATCAATACAGTGCAGGTTTGATACTCATTAGGGTAAGTTATTAGCTTCAGAAAGGGATGTCAATTCTGGATGTACTCCACTGAGCAACATTTATTATATCATTCCGTTTGAATTGCACATAGGCATAACTTCAATCTCATTGATCCTCATATCCATCAAACACCAAAAAAGGTATGATTATTTCCAAGTATTTAAATGGAAATGAGATTTATTAAACTTGTCAAGATCATTTATTCCTACATAAGTTTTGATGCCAAAAAAGTATTCTGAGGTTTAAGTTCTGCTTAGTCTTTTATTCTGAAAATGTACTTTACACAATACATTTTATATTTCTTGTTCTTTGGAAGAATTAATAGAAGTCAGTCATGTAGAGAGACACAGTTTGAAATGTAATTACAGTAATCATTTAAAGATGCACAGTACATCTACTGACTTCTCATTTTAGCATTGTGCATGTCTCTGCAGGACCGGAAGGCTAGTGTTTAACCTGCCCATAACCTAACTCACCTATCTTTCACAATCTAATCTATCATGCTAATGAATCATTAAGCTTGGTATTTAAATATAGATGACAGTAATTAACAGTAGCATTACTAAACAGGAGAAATTTTAAAAGGTTGAAGGAGAATTCTGTGCCAAGACCAGACAACACTTTCTAAATTTCCTTCACAAGTTCTAGCTCAGGCTGACTTTTGGAAATTACCATGTCACTTCTCTACTTACACACTTCTGGGTGTGGCATATTGTGGTGAGCACTACTGTAACTTCTTTCAAATGAAAAGTTTTACTTGAAATTTCTTGCATGGTATCTGTAGTGCTACCATACTCATTTTTCTCCCTCCTTGATCCTAGACACAGATGTATTAATATTATGGCTTTCCTGAGAAGTAGATCAGGCTCCTGGTCTCATTGAAAAGCAAAGTGATCTGACTGGTTACTCTCCTGTTTTTAAGTGCAGGGGCACAGGTACTTGTGACAGTACAAAGGAAAGAACAGCACAAACCTGGGAGGGATGAAGAGAGAAGTGGACAGAGCATTTAAGCAGATTTAGGAACAAATCTCTTTGAAAAAGCAGTGGAGACACTTTTGATGATAGTTTGGTACTCAGGGAGGAAATCTTCTAGGAAAGAGTTGAGTTCTATCTGCGTTAATAACACTGAAACAGTGTTCCTAGTGTTATAATTGTTATTATAAATAGAAGCCTACAATGAATAAAGGAGATTGATCATCAAAGAAAACATCTGGAAGGGTGTGAAACACACAGATAAAATGAAGATTAGAAGTGAAGTTGAGTTTGCCTGGCAAAGGAAAGGAAAAATAAAACAGATAAGTTTTTTAGTTAGATTACTTAAAATTAAGAAGAAAAGATAGTGGNTTATTTTTCTATATTTATATATATAAACTTCAATGGTCACCTTTGTTTGGTTTTCTATAAGAACAGAGCAGCTTATAAATCTATTTCCACAAGAAACATGAGATATCATAACAGAAAATCAGGCTTTTACTTTGTAAATAGGAGAAGACAAGATTGCAAATCTAGACTTAAACTTGTTCCAAGATCCATCAG